>OX453061.1:10207531-10644819 GCA_949699795.1 Spicauda simplicius | reverse complement strand
CTAACTTTATCGCTTTTCGGTAACGTCTACTTGCAAAGTTTTTATAACTATTTTTATAATATTAAGTTACTTTCAAATAACTTACAGTGGCCGTAGACATATAAATAAAATTGTTTTATATTCATTATTATTATATTAATACGTGAAGCAAAAACTTGTGACCATATTTTTAAGTAATATGCCGCGGACGTATTAGTATGAAATTTTACACCCTATATAGTGGACGTAGAGAAGGAGTGCAGAATGTTAATACTTTAATTAATATAATTCATTAAACTCACTTAGTTATATCCAAATTACATTGATAAAATGGGTTACGCAAAAAATACTTTGGTTACGGAATATTGGGACAGAGCGATGTAGGTAATAATGCAATACTCAGAAGTGCTAGTTTATGTAAAATGATCTGGGACTTTGAATGCCCAATCTCTATGTAAATAACTGAAATTACTCTGAGTAATATGAATATGAAGGTTCAAGAACTTACACCATATAATACCTCCGGGCCTGTTAGCAGTTTATGTCAGTGGGCTCAAAGCCGTGAAACTTTCCATTTTATGTAACATAGGAAAATTTTGGGCTACAACTGTCTGTCTGTTTAGTTCTGCTATGAAGTTTTGTAATAAAACTTACAAGTGTATTTTACACTTGTAAGTTTAATTATACTATATGCATAAGGTGACTGTTTATTTTTTTTTATCTGATTGAAGCAGCAAAGGAGCAGGCAGTCCACTTGAAGCTAAGTGCTGCCCATAGATATTTGAAAGCAACTTCATATAGATATAGGGTTCCACCTGAAGTTAATTACAGATGCGTTGCTATTTCCGAGGACTATCCCGAAAACAGCTTCGGTGAGGCGAATCCGGAAGGACAGTGATACGTGTGGTCGCATACCGCCGTAAAGATTACATGGAGCGGTGGGCCCAGCCGCCCATCTGGGAGGAGCCCGATGGGGTAACGCGCTCAGAGGACTCCGGTTGCGTTCCTTTGGAGACCCTGTGTTTTGCGCCGAGGACGGCCATTGAGAGGTTTTAAGTGCGGTAAAAATTAACGGGCGTCCTTTGAATGTCCCCCCCCCCCCCCCCCCGAGAGAACAAAAAAAGACACATAACTAAAATGTAATTATATTATCTAATTATATTTACCAGGTGGTAGAACCAGTGGTAGTAGTATAGTGGTGGTAGTTTGACCGGGGATCTCTAACGGGAAACATTTCTTGCATTCGACGGAAGGGTGTGGTTGCCGGCACTCTTCTATATGAGGTGACCATCTTTATCCTCGGAAGTGGCAACGCATCTGCGATTGACTTCAGATAGAACCCATTTCTATATAAAATAGCTTACAGATGTGTATGGGCGGCAGGTCACTACATAGTATAAAACAAAGTCGCTTTTCGCTGTCTGTCCTTATGTATGTTTGTTGTATGTTGTATTTTTGTTGTTGTTGTATATTTTTTTAATAGATACAGTGATTCAAGAGGAAGGTTTTTATGTATAATACATGTGTAATATATTAGAGAAACACTGATCATTTTAGATTTTTGATTTTTAGGCGGAACCAAGTTTGCCGGATCAACTAGTAAAATATAAAAAAATCATTATACTTTGCTTGATTTATCAAAGTAGAACATATGATGTTAGACTAGAATTATCGTGGAATTGATACATTTTAATAATTAACGGGCACTCACGATGTTTTGAATATCGGCAAAAAGAATTCTTAAAGAATTCAAAAACCGCATATCGTGAGTACCAGTTAATTATTAAAAAGTAGAACATCTCGTGAACACCTACATGCCAAGGAGTTCTATAAAAAAGCTTAAACTAAATCCTTTTCAATCTAAACGATACGAGAGACTAATAAGTTGATGACCAGAAAATTCTGGTACTTTTAGAGAGACTTATAAGTTGATGATCACAAAATCCTTGTCCTTTTACTAACTATCAATGTTATGCAAATAACTCTTTGTACTTGTCCATCAAATTGCACTGTCCTGCTAGTGCAGACGTCGAAAACGATCATGAATAGCATAACAGCTAACTTTAACGTACAATTTTCAATGTACGTGAGCAAGCTTTAACGTGAACCAGTATCCACGTAATCGGTTTTCCCATTTGACAGAAATCTTCGAATAGTCCCGTACTTCTCGTATGTAAGTACCTACACATGGAAGCAAATATACATTTTCGCTTTTTAAGTTGGCAAGTGTTAAAGGCCACGAATTCAAAGAGTTTGACGGTAACAAAGTTATTCCAACTACTTAACTGAGAAGCGTCTTAAGTTGTAGAATGTGGCTTTGCTTGTTAGTAAAAGTTATAAAATGTATCGAAACTTTAGAGCAACTGAGGAAATGGGCTTTTAAAAATGTTGAATGATTTAAACCTCTTTCCTGTTCAAAAGAAAATATACGTTGCACAACATGCAAATATGAATTAATGCCAGAAATATCTACTGCAATACGGCGTGGTTAATAAAATTTCTTTAATTATAGATACCTGTGTTGACAGATACGCATAACCTAAACGTAAATATAGGTGCACCTTTTTCTTAGATCGAAGAATATTTGTGTTTTAAAGTCCTTTAAAAATATTATGTTTTAACTCTTTATCGTTTTACTACTGAAGTAAAGTAGCTTCATTTAATAACTGATTATTTTATGAATCTATGGTTAGGGATGAGTTAAAGCTTTGCAAAGTAGTAGAACTAGAACGGTTTGATCGGTAAGGGACCACTGTAACATTATATTTAAAGCGTGAAGTAGTTCTTGCGTTAAGTGGAACGATGACAGTTTGCTGACTCCCATTCATTAGAGGCAAGAGTCTTAGTCCACAATATACCAACGCATCTGTGATTGATTTCAGATAGAACCAGCATTCTCTTCTAAACTGCTACCTTAAAGATATCCATGGGTGGCAGTAACCGCTTGTCATAAGTGCACTACACGCTCATTTACTACTTTAATTTTTAATAAAACTTAGCTTACGACTGTGTCTTCGTTGCATAGTTTCCTTACAATGAGATACAAAACATCTACTAGTATGTTAGTCTGATTTATTTTTCATGTTAACAATGAATCTCGAAACAAGTTGTGATTCAAAACACTTCAGATTGTAAGAATATCAGTTCCATGGAGCGTTTATCGCCTCAGCGAGTCAAAAAGGATTTCCAGCGAAACCTTGCTTGCGGTGTGTCGGCTCATTTACATTTTCTTTCAGTGTAGATCTGTGTCAGGTCTGACGGAGTACTCTTTAAGTAGTTAACTATTATACTGATAGCGATAAAATGTAGAGATCATTTACCTTGGAAAAGAAGTACATATTTTTATTATTACATAATTATTTTCAAGTAATATTAAATACTGGGATAGTCCCGCGACTTCGTTCGCGCGAACTATAATCCATCAATTAGACTTTTAAGGTTCACTGTTGAACATCCACCCCGCCTTCCCGTTTTATCCAACACCCCACATATCAATATAACCCCAAAGCAAAATACTAAGTACTATATGATTTTAGACTAATATATGATTTTAGACTAATATTATCGCGGAATTGACACATTTTAATACTTAACGGTTCACTACACTACACTAAGTACTAATTTAATTGAGCTGCATTAAATTGGGCGGATTTCTGAAAATATTTTAAACCTCTATTTTACTCTCTTGGGCGTTAATTTTTCAAAAATGTTAAAAAAGATTTACCAATATCTCAAACCCGAAAGACAAATACTAAGTTTCATTTAGTAAGTTTATACAAACCGGCTACCTCATTTTTTTCATAGTAGATTGGCTGTGCGTTGATTTGCCAGTGATTACGTCAGTCAGATTTCGTTTTCAATCATGTGTCAAAAAATGTAATTTAATTCAAAAGCACTAAGGAGTAAGGTAAAAGATACCAAAATAATTTTCTACTTCGTTAGGCGACGAGTTACAATAAAATACGAACACTTCTTCAATCACCTCCGTTAAAAAATGTTTATACGAAATTTTAAATAGATGAAGGACCAAGAAATCACGTTGTCCCATACAATCTTTGCACTTGTAACTTACTTTTCCCTTTTATATATTATATAAATTTATATGTATAGATAATGATTTGCTTCAACGTTACTGTATCGCTACAGTTGTCTCAGTTTTACAAACTTCATTCAATATTTATAGAAAAACAAGAGTAGGTACCAATTAGTACATGTATCGTGCACAATGCATTTCAAGGGGTAGATAGCAATACATCAGTGGCCGACCGCAGGTAGCACTTCGATCCATCTGCGGTTAATTAGTAATGCCCATAGGCACTTAACTATACTAAGTTCTAAGTAATTGACTTCTCTAAGTCAACTTTTTGTCACAATTAGTATTTGAACTAAACATCAATATGTTCTCGTACCTTCATAAAACGAAACATTAATCATGTTTTATTGCTTTTAGCCCCATGCAAAAGAAGAGTATTATTAGTTTAATGTTTGTAAACTATAACTACTACTCGTATACTCCTAGTAAATACTACTACACTACTACTTTTTTTTTGTTCTCGCGGGGAAACCCTCAAAAGGTACCCGACGCCGTCGAAGCGACAGAGGGTTGTGTGGGATTTTTACCGCACTAAACTCCCTCCCGGTGGCCGTACTCGGCGCTACAAGGAGGACTGCGGGAACTCCAAAGGAATGAAACCGGGGTCCTCTGAGCACGTTGTGCCTTCGGGCTCCTCCCAGGTGAGCGGCTGGGCGCACTGCTCCGTCTGGTCTTTACAATGATATACCACCGTCATTCCAAGGGTCTCCTGGCTGAATGGTTTGAGCTCCCACTGTTGCCACCCGCAACTCACCTCCCAAGCTAGAAATATTTATAAAAAAGAGTGCACCTATTTACACTCCTTGTGTAACACATACCTAAACCTAGGGGTATAATATGTCTACACAACTAATATTTATAACCTACAGCGGAAACACACTCATGTGCGCTGTATTTCATAGTTCCAGAAATGATAAGCATAATGGCTAAAACTGGCGACCCATAAATTGATTAGTATCAAATTTATGTTGTGTGTCTAACTCATTTATCTTTGTTTAGGGTGACATCAGACCTATGAACATTACTAATAGTTAACAGACAAATGTGATTAATCATTTCCCTTTGTTCCGCAAATTATTGAGATAGGTTTGATTCGCAAACATATTATCTGGAATGATGGCTCTATAAATCGCAACTAACTAGCTTATAAATAACTTCCCTAAAAGCGATTAACGTTATAAATCATTATCCGTAATATAGGATTCATATGAAATAATTTCGTTCGGGAGTATTTTTTATGGTCGAACTTAATTTTGCTTTTACGATTAACAGAATTTATATTAGATGCTCTATCAAATCTTGGAAAGTTATCATTATTTGAAACATAATTTTTCAGTATTTAAACGTGGACAACATCCAAAATCATATGCATGTTTTACAAATCTTTATATAATTTCGGTAAGTTATTTACTCACAAGAGCATATTTATATACGCTATCGTTTTTAATAGCCTGTTCATAATTTTTTTTCTTGACGGAAAGTTCAAGCGGCTGTTGTCTGCTTATGCTCATAATATCAGAAGTTCACGACAATGAAGATTTTATAGATTTTATAAAGGAGGAGGAGAAGAAACATGTTTATTGGTTATTTTAATATACAGTAAATACTGATATAGTTGATGTAAAGCATCACGTTAATAAATTTATATGGAGCTTGAAAGCGGTTGTCAAGAGAGTAATATGAAAAGTTAACAACAGGAAAGTATTGATAATCAACCGAAAATGTGCAGGGTAATTGACTAGGAATAGAACCAAATGGATAGAAATAGAGTAAAATGAACGAGGGGCAGGCATGCAAAGGTGGTATCATTGCTTTATTGAGCTGTGATGTATAAAGCCTCGTATTTATCGTAAACATTTGCTTAGCAATAGTTAATCAACATTGTTGAACAACGCCGAAAATATTACTAGAGACTTTGTTTGAATCAATTAGTTGTCTACACGCGTTGTAATGTTGCCTGAGGAGAATGTCAAAAAGTGATACCAAACTCCACAGTTCGACACTTCAGCTATGTTTATAAACAGTTGCAAACACGTCCACACAATACATGTCAACATTTGTTGATAAACAGATGTTCTCGCTCTCTGCAACAAGGCGTGATCAACTCCGCAACACACGTGTTGCCCGCAATATGTTGACAGCAACTCGGCAACATGTTTATACAACCATGTTGCTACACAAATGTTTACCATGAATAGGAGGATTTAGTCGAACTTGATATAATCACGCACAAGTATCGCGCTCGCGAAGTATACAATCAAAACATATGCATCAAGAGTTCACAATAAATTTCACTTTGATCGCCTACGACACTAAAATACTGGTACAAACTTAAAGAAATTTTGTTTAGTTATATATTTCAAGGACGGTCGTAACTTCATGACTTTGTTAGGGTGAAAATTCAACTGGTCGATGAAAAAAGTTTGGCTAGATTTCGAAAATGTCACGCTAAAGGCAAGTCAGCTGTTAAATTAGGTTTTTTTTGTTTTTTTTATCTGACTGAAGTAGCGAACGAACATGCAGTCCACCTGGTGGTAAGTGGTCACTGCCGCCCATGGACATCTGTAATCAACTACATACAGAACATGGGTTCCATCTCAAGTCAATAACAGATGTGTTATTACTCCCGAGGACTATGATGGTCGCCTCATGTGAAAGTGTGCAAATTATTAATTGGTATTGCAATTTTTTAATTTTTCGTCTATGCTAAGGCAGTAGTCAGTACCTTCAGTTCTAAATCCTTTTTTTACCCAACAATGCCATTAACTTACAATTGAACAAGTCAGTTGCTAAAAGTAGTCAGGCTAGGTACAATATAATACGATCTTTAATTAATGTTCAACTCTTTACACGCTATTGATTCAACAGAAAACTCGTTCAAAACGTCGTTCGTTTATGAGAAACTTGAGTCATAGATGCATTCTGTTAACATTGTACTACTAAATATGTTAGTAAATAAATAGTGTACGGTCTTTTATAAAATATAATATAAAAAAGTGTGTGAATCCACCTGATGCAGCCCACTGCCCATACCCATGATCATAAATGTCTGTAATAAATCCTTAGTAGGTTTACATTAAGGATTCATTACAGTAATTAACGGTCATGGGTGTCGGCAGTGATAACAGAGTTGGCTAAGGTCGGCTACACGCAAATGCGACGATGCCAGATGAATTTCTATCTCAGAAGACCTGAGATTTATTAGGAACACTTGGATCGAAGAATATTTTATTACTATACTCTTCAGATCAGTACATGGCAGCGTTTCAAACGTAGGCATTTATAGCACTGCTATAAGCCGAAAAGACATTTACAAGGTTAATAACACTTCTACAAGGTTAAAGTACTTATAATTACCCTTTTTACGGTAATAATATAACAATTCTGCACTTCTGGATTCGGTTGACCCAATAAATAACTCGATTAGAACTTGATGTATTAAAATTACCAGTACATTTTAACTATTTATGAATTTTTCCACTTATCCAGAGTATCCAGACAGAAAGATTATCCAAAATTAAATACAGCATTAATGGTATTACAAAAACAAATCTCCACAGAATACTCTTATTTATAAGTTCGTTTTAGAGATATTCATACTATAATAGCAACACGAATTTAATGGCAATTAAGAGGATAATGTACCTAATTTATTATTGGATAGAAAAACCGACCGCATAAACATCTTCATTTCCATATAGTTCAAACAGTGTTTTTTTTTTTTTGGGTAAAATTACAACTCCACGGACTGTTCGTCCGTGCCTTTTGTAGGTTCTTATGTATAGTTAATAAGTATTTTTTTCTTAGCTCCACTAATTTTCCCGCCCTCACCATCGCCGATACACTGGTCGTGGCGACCAAGTGTGACTGCGGTGTTGATGGCGGGGTAAGTAAGTGTACATATCTAGGCTTAATAGGACCAATTTTTTTTTACCTTTTTACAATAGACCTTACGACCTTACATCTAATTACTACAATTTAGTATTATATCGTAGTTCTGAATTGAAGCTGTTTCGATTTATGTTTTAATATGTTTTAAATTCTATTTTGTTTTAATTCCTTCTATTCACATTCGGGCATTGCCGATGTATTGAATATATATATATATATATATATACATATATATATATATATATATATATATATATATATATATATATATATATATATATATATATATATTTATTTGCTTATCGAATCAATGATTCAAAAGCTATCTCCTTCTGCCACCCAGTCTTGAGTCGTCACAACTCTGGTCCAGATGTGCGGTATATTACATTGTCTCCAGTTGCCTGGTCCTTCGCGGAGGTTGCCTCGAGCTTGTTTCTCATTATTTGCTCCATCAGCTTCGAGTCCCTGCTTCGAATTGCCATCACCGTGTTATAGTCCTCCAGTCTTTCGTCGGTGGCGGTCATAGCTTTCTGGATGAATTGAGCTATGGCGTCGTCGTTGCAATCGGTGTAGTAGGTGCAACTGATGGTATGACGTGACACTGCCACTACTGCGTGGGGGATGCTGTTATGCAGTTGTAGTTGTTTGGTCGAAGTGCGCACAATCACCACTGTCTCGTACGTTTGTCCCTGTGCTTCATGTATGGTTAGGGTGCGCGATCCCTCTCCACTTCCGTATCCCTCGTTCTTGAGACTCTCTTTCTCGGCTTGGGTATTCACCAAGTAGAGAGTGTTTTCGAGAGTTTTTGCGCATCCGTGTAACCCTTCAGCTTCATTGATCTTGTACGTGATGCAGACGATTATATGCCGCTGTAGACTTCGCTAAGGGCATACGCTACGTCTATCGGGTTCCTGCACCGCATCGGGTCCGTGCACAGCAGTTCTCGGCTTATTTCGACAACTTTGCTTGGACGGCAATAGAGCAGCTCAAAGAGGTTATTCCGCTCGATATACGGGAGTTGGTTGATGTCTCCGATCAACATCACTTCAGCCGCAACGGTCAGTCTTGTCGCCATCACAATGGACCCGAAATGGTTCATAAGCGCTTCGTCGACTATAAGTCTTCTACAGTTCGCTTTTGAACCATTCACTAATACTGAGGCCATTGTGCGTATTCTGTTTTGGGCGTGTTTTCCGGTGCGATGGGTGAGTCTCGTTCGAAGATCCTTCGCAGCCTCCGTTGTGGTGGTGATTTTGATGTCTGTTGCTTCCTGAAAGTGATTCACTATCCAAGTAGATTTTCCGCAACCTGTAGTTCAAACAGTTACGAGCGCAGATAACCTATATCTTACCTGATATCTTGTTAACGGGTTCACTAGTTCAGAACTTTGTGGAAGTTTAAGTTATGATCCATCTTACCCGTTCGATACAGTTAAAAAGTAATTGAGATACTTCCCGACTTTGGACAAGGTTTCACTTCCATTATTGTATGTACTGTATTGAAACAAATAGCAAATTTGCTAGCTGTAATGCAATCGTCCTTGTAGTTCCGGGATCAGAATAGGGCTACGGCATCCCCTGCCTGTCGTAAGAGGCGACTAAAAGGGGCTTCCGGGGTTGCAGGCGGCTAGAGTGGGAGCTCGAACCGTTCGGTCAGGCGATCCCGGGAAGGACGGCGGTATATGTGGTCGCATACCGTCGTAAAGACTAGACGGAGTGGTGGGCCTAGCCGCCGATTTAGAAGTAGCCCGATGGGGCAACGCGCTCGGAGGATTCCGGTTGCGGTCAGACCGAGTTCCCGGAGTCCTCTTTATAGCGCCGAGGACGGCCACCGGGGGGGTTTTAGTGCGAAAAAATCCCACATAACCCTGCGTCCCTCCCACGGCGTCGGGTACCTTTTGAAGGTTTCCCCTTCGAAAAGAAAAAAAAAAGCTGTAATGCAATGTGTAATATTTAACGTTCAATGTTTGATATATTTTAATTTGAATATGGTTGAACCCTTCGTAATTTAATTCTGGAGGCATTACTACTATACTTGCAACTGCGGTTGTCTTTGAAACAGCCATATTTTTGATGACACTTTTACACCAAAACACGAAAGATTACAGAATATGATCTAAGCCATTATACATTTATTTTTAAAATAGTTCTGGGTTAGTCCTACTAATATTATGAAGACGAAAGTTTCTGAGTGTGTATGTTTGTTACTTCTTCACGTCTAAACGACTGGAGAGATTTTCATAAAATTTGGGAGGGAGTTAGCTGATAATCTGGATTAACATATTGGCTACTTTTTACTATGGGAAAATATCTTATTCCCAAGGTACAAACGATTCATCGATTTATTAACGCGGGCGAAGCTGCGGGGTTCAGCTCGTAAAAAATAAAAATAATGAACATTCGATTGTACACAAAGCTTCATTTTAAATTCCAATCATCCTTATTCTAATTTTAATCAGAGCAATGCCTATAAATAATACTTATTTTAAAACACCTCTGTATTCCTATATAGGAAACTTTGCATTTAAACGTATACGGGGGTTGTAAATCACTCGTAACTGCAAGTGATTTAATGGCTCCAACTTGCTGCAACAGGTCGGGGTTAGTGTATTTGAACGACGGAATATTAAGCATACACAAATGTATTGCGCTGATTTATTATGCTTCCGGCTCCCTAGCTGTTGGTGGTACCAGTACGGTTCGACATGGGGAGGTAGTATAGATTTAGTTTCTAATTTGAAGCAGTTTGGAAGGGTGTGGATGCCGGCTAAGTGGTGAGTAGTATCTGCCGCTCATGGTCATTTGTAAGCAACTTTATATAGAACGGGGTTCTATCTGAAGTCTGTTATACCTAGTTGCTTTGCTATTCCCGAGGAATAAAGATGGACGCCTCATATAAAACTAAGAACTTAGTAAGAATTATAAACCTTACCATCAAACTATAACAAAATTCTTAGTCTTTGCCTCGCATTTAAGAAACATGCATATCAAGATAGAATCAAATGTAGAAACTTATGTGTAAAACGTCTTAAAAAATGGCATTTTATTATTTTTACAAAAAAAAAACTATTTTTATAGTGCTTAGTTCAAAATCGCCGATTTTGGACTTTCATTTATTTACTCTTCAATTCTTTATTTTACCGTTTTCATTTTACATTCCGTTAGGTAATACATTTCTAAGAACGGTAAATACGAGTTTCATTTAGTTAGAACTTAGAACTAAGTTAGAATTTAGAACTAAACACACATATATATATATATATATAAATATATTCGTATTTTAGAAAAAAATTAGTATTGCCCATTTAGCACAGTATCATTGGCAAAGGGTGTGTATTTACGTTACGTATTTTTGCCGGGTCTAATGTGTCATGTAGTTATATTTATGCGGGGATTATAAAAATGAAGTTCTTATATATGTAAGTATATAATATATTGTATGTACCAGGTTCAAAAACTCATTTCAGAAAATATTTATTACCAAATCAACACGGATTTGTAAAATGCAGATCAACCACTTCTAACTTGGTGACTTTTGTTGAATCCCTTACAGAATCAATAGATGCTAATTGTCAAGTTGACGCAATCTACACGGATTTCACCAAGGCTTTCGATCGGGTTCCCCATGATATCCTTATTCAAAAACTTAATATACATGGCTATGGTGGATCATTAATTAAGTGGTTAGATTCCTATTTAATTGGACGTTCTTGTTATGTAGTTGTAGATGGTTACAAATCTAATCCTTTTATGGTAACATCTGGTGTCCCTCAGGGATCTCATTTGGGGCCCATTCTATTTAATATTTATATTAATGATATTTACACATGTTTTCAAAATTCTACTCCATATCTTTATGCTGATGATCTTAAATTTATTAGAGTTATAAAATCTAAAGTCGATCAAATAATTTTGCAAAGGGATCTTGATAGATTGACATACTGGTGCGACCGCAATGGCATGATTCTCAACCCTTCAAAGTGTATCCATATTAAATTTACGCGCAAGATCCGTATTGAACCTACCTATTACTGTATAGATGGAAACAAAATTTTAGAGGTCAATAAAGTAAAGGATTTAGGAATTACGTTGGATAATAAGTTATCATTTTGCGAACATTTTAATCAGGTTATAGGAAAAGCGAATAAAATGTTAGGATTTGTCATTCGAAACTCCAAAACCTTTAAGAATCCCAAAACTAAAATTGCACTTTACAACACATTGGTCCGCAATATCTTAGAGTTTAATTCTGTGGTTTGGCGTCCGCACTACGCTACGCACATTTTAAGAATGGAACGGGTGCAAAAACGGTTTATGTGGCATCTTTCCTTCTCGGTTGGTGTGATAAAGAAGCTACCCTCGTATGATAATCGTCTACGTCACTTTAAAATGCAAACGCTTGAAAACCGTCATGTACTACTGGACCTTACTTTTCTATATAAATTACTTAGAAATCAAATAGATTGCCCTGACCTTTTAAATAAAATTAAATTCAATGTCCCTCGGAAAAGCTATAAAAAATGCTTAAAACCTCTCTGTGTTCCTTTTCGTAGAACTGTGTTAGGGGCGAACTCCACAATTCCTCGCTTATGTAAACTGCTGAACGCATGCCATGGGTCTCTAGACTTAAATCACCTCACTTTGTATAGTTTAAAAAAATCAATTGCTTCTGAACAACACACATAAACAAAAATCTTGATTAATTTTGATCTTACTTTTTATCTACTATTGTTTGTGCATGCTGTGTTTGCCTTAATCCCTACTAATATTATAAATGTGAAAGTAACTCTGTCTGTCTGTCTGTCTGTCTGTCTGCTACTTATTCACGCCTAAACAACTGAACTGATCTTTATGAAATTGGGTACACAGACAATGTTGACATCGAGAAAGGACATAGGCTGCTTATTATCGAAAAAAATTGGTTGAAAGCGTTAAAATCGGGCATTAATGTTTGTATGGGAGTTCGTTTTCGACAAAGTCTCATATTGACAAGTCCGTCAAGGGGTACGATAGACTTACTTGCCTTACTTACCTTATCTAAATAATAGAACATAAAAAAACATTGATTTCGAGTCGACAACATATATCCGTAAAATTCGGATTGTCGTGGATTTTGATAAATTCTAATACAAATGACATGACAGTAGCCATAATGGCCGCCCGGACGCCAACATGTCATGTCACCAATATGGCTACGGATGAATTCTGAATTCATTAAAAAAAAATACGTATAAATTTGTAACTATCAAATAACTTAAAAATAGATGTGATTTAAATTGATTTTAATTTACCCATAGTTTATGAATTTATAAAACAAAAATGTATTTATAATACCAAAGATACAATTACGAAGAATTTCCGATAAGTTACATAATAAGTATGCAACGGCGGTATGATGGCGCTTCATACTAATATAGTAAAAAAGATAATCGAAACCAATAATTCAAAGGCGATAAAATGTTTTAACATTGTTTTAAAATAAAATAATCGACTCTATTTGTCACTCCATGTTCAACTGTTTATTTTACTTAATTGCCAACAGCAAATAAAAAATAGATATACTAAGAACTTTATTGTTCCAATCATCGCAATTTTCGATCTCTTCCTTTTATTATTTTACAACATTACACCCTATCCGAACAAGGAAGGAAGTGGACTGTCTAACTATAATGTTAGTCGAGAATATGTTTCATATAATAAAATACAGTAAGTTCGAAAAACCCACGTAATCAAATTATGTTTCAAAAATAAGCTACTACAATATTTAAAACATTTGCACATTGTTACTTAAATATTTTCATAACTATTATTGCTTAAATAAAGTTATGTTATTGACCATACCCGTACATTTTTAGCGAAAATAAATATTATGGACAAAATACAATTGATAGTTTTTTATGCAAAATACTAACATTATAAAGTCGATCAGTATCTAATTATGGTATAACAATTATATCATGAATTATTATTATAAAGAAGCTTTTGCAACTTTTGTGATAAATAATTGAATGAATATTGAAGCATGGTTGATGAACACTTGGCGCTAATAACAAACGAGCAAGGTCAACATTATTGTTCTTTTTATATTTATGATATGTTCATTATAAATTATGTTATAGAAAACATGCACTATTTTAAATTAATTTTAGAATAACAAAGTGTGTCAAAATAAGCCAAAATAGATGATGTTCTTAACTCATAAGTATGTGAAATTCGCATCTGTTATTAAAATCGTGATAGCCGTGTGGTGCCAAGTCGGGCGGATTAGAAATGCGAGGTCAGGGGTTCGAATCCAGTTGTCTTATGTACATTATTATTATTATTATTATCTGTAGTTTTCATAAATACTAATTTTAGTATTTTTTTTTTATATACCAGCTCATTTTTAAATATTATTTAGTATCGGAAATGCAAAGCTTTCGCACGCCTGGGAATCAATGTGTCACAAAGTTTATATGAAATTAATAGAAGTTTAACCTCTGTCAGGTAAAAGTACAAAATAATTTGGATTTACCTTGCCGACAAATTCAAATTTTAATGTAATGAACCACAAACAAGGCTTAATAAAGATAAACTAAAAACATACCTGAACGCCGCTTAAATGTTAGTAGAACCAAAATTAGTATACGTATCATTGATACTGTCATTAGATTTTTAGTTTTAATTAAAGGCATTAGGAGGCACGGGTAAAAAGTTTTTAATAAATTTACTATTAGCGAAAAATATAAGATCTGATAGAAAAATAGCTATTGCCGTGGCGTCGTCCAGCGTTGCGCCCACACTTTTAAAAAGCGGTCATAATGCCTGCCTATTCGCCTTTGAGCGTCCACTCAAGATTTGTAGCAACGATTTCTCTAACATTTTTAATATTTCAAATCAAAAGAATACTGGAAATTCAATGCGGGATTGTTATTTGACTACTTATTTGGGGTGAAGATTCTGTAGATACAGCCATCGAGATCGAAGACATTATCCAACAAAATTTTTGGATTCCTTCGACCCGCCTCCCGGTACTCCTCCACACAAACTTTTTTTAATAAAAATACGCTTTTTACACTCAATAAAATAGAAAATTTCTACAATTTTAATTTCTACAATAGCCCCACACTAGGATTTTTTCCTGTGTCGTGGGTACCATGGACACACAAGGCATATATAGAAACACCCAGACCCAGAACATTAATCTATTCAGATTCCTGTCTGGCCGGGAATCGAACCGGGTGTGGTAGCTGCTCCGCAACGCGGGTCGTCAAGGTTGTCAAATTAATGTTAAAAGTAGGTTCACCTATATGTAATCTTACTCAGAAATTTAAAAGGACCAAAATTACTTAAAATAGTATTTTTCAATTCATAAAAGTTAAAATCCATCTTGAAAATCGATGCGCTTTGGTTTAAATGTGGAGGCGTTATTTGAAAAGATGTATTCCGATATTGTTAATGTGACCACTAAGACTGTAAATTGGTTCAAAAAAGGGGTTTACGATATTCTGATTCGTCTTATTTTCATAACATTTTACATAACAATATGCACCTACCCACAAATACACACTTAAAATTCGTTTTTTTCACTCTGTGTTTGTCCGGGTAATCCTTGACCGGCTAAACCGATTTTTACGGGTTTTTACTATAGAAAATGTTATGGAACAACATGTAGACTACTTTTATCGTAGAATTCCCACTGAGTGGAGATTTGCGCGGGAAAAACTTTGCGATACTTTGATTTGCACGCGGGCGTAGCCGCGGGTACAGCTAGTAGGTTATATACTTAGTTTCTAACTAGGTTAAGTCGAATTTGCAAAATTAGTATTGTAACCACTGGCATACCTTTTTTTAATAAATAAATAAATAAATAAATCTGAAACAAAGGGTTACAAATTACAGAATATCGACGTATAATTACGATATTACTTATCCACAATAAGACAGTTAAATGTTAAAAACGAAAACGATATTTCAGAAGCACAGGATCACCCTGTAGTTCCGGGACCAGAATAGGGCTACGGCATTCCCTGCCTGTCGTAAGAGGCGACTAAAAGGGGCTTCCGGGGTTACGAGCGGCTAGAGTGGGAGCTCGAACCGTTCAGTCAGGTGATCCCGGGAAGGACGGCGGTACGTGTGGTCGCATACCGTCGTAAAGACTAGACGGAGCGGTGGGCCCAGCTGCCCATCTGGGAGGAGCCCGATGGGGCAACGCGTTCGGAGGATTCCGGTTGAAGTCGTTTCGAGATCCCGGAGTCCTCCTTTTTAGCGCCGAGAACGGCCACCGGGGGGGGTTTTAGTGCGGTAAAAATTCCACATAACCCTCCCACGGCGTCGGGTACCTTTTGAAGGTTTCCCCCTTGACAACAAAAAAAAAAGGATATAATTTGAGAGTCATTGTTTAACCTTATACCATATTTTTATTCAGAAAGAGCCAACAATATTTTCAGGATTTTTTTTACTATTATTTTAGCTTAATAATATGTATTTTATAGGAATATTAATGTAATAAGCGCTTCACAATTAATGACTAGGGTTGTTACCACGGGTCAAAAAGGGAATCAATTATGAAAACTTGAACCCTTTTTAGGGTACTGAAATAACATGCAATTAGATGTGAAACAGTAGACGTATTATGCTAATATAATGGAATTTTATGAATATTCTTCTTTGTTGGAAAGAAAACAAACGATTTTAATGTAATATGTCGATAAGATTTAAGCGTGACTTTTAAATAGGTAAATTATTTACAATGCCGACTATACAATTACATAATAAATCAATAGTGATACATTGATATTGCTAATACAGTTTTTCCTATAAATCTCTTCTCCACTACGTCGATCACCCACCTAAATGATAACCTAAAGAAGTGAGCAATAATTAAAAGGAATAGAGTTCTTTGGATTTCCACCTATTTGTGATCAACCCATTACTAATTACAGGAGTCTCTTCTTTTGTTATTAAAGAACTATTCGCTGGCACGTTACTTCGTAAAAAAATGTGTGGCCCTCGATATTCCCCAACTATTCGATCCGAAATTGTGAGTTCAAATTTCAACAGTTAGGCTCTAAATAGAGTCTTTGTCCAGCACAAGAAGTGGATCTCTTAGTGGGTGAGTGGTATGCAATAAATAAAAATTGTGCCAATCCTATCCTATCCTACTAATATTATAAATGCGAAAGTTTGTGAGGATGTATGTGTATTTGTTATTCTTTCACGCAAAAACTACTCAACGGATTAGGTTGAAACTTTACAATAGCATAGGTTATACATCAGAATAACACATGGGCTATAATTTGTAATGATTTTTTATTTATAAGGTTATAATATAACGAGAAATATCAGGTTAGTCGGAAAAAAAGTTGTGCTCTGAGAGCTATCTTCGCGTACGCTGCCTAAACCGTTGGAGATATTCAAATATAATGTACCATGGGATTGTTTGGCTCACATAGATCTAAATAAAAGTCCGCGACAGCATATGTCTATATTTTATGTATAACCCACAATAACTCTTTTTATACTTTGAAAATTTTAAAAATATCAAGTTGATGTTTCCATGAGTTTTATACAAACTAAATATTAATCCTTATCAAAATAAATGATTTCAAAAAATCAAACATCTAACAAAGATTGAATTTGCCTTTTACACCATATAAATTGGTTAAGTAGTTTAGAAGATATTACGAGTATAACATATTGCGTAGTCAATTGATTGACCGGCAGTAAGCGCCATGCGCCGCCGCCGTATACAATGAAGTTGTATGATATTCATATTTGAATGGTTGTAAAACACGGAGCAAAATGTGAAAGGTCAATGACGTCTCTGTAGTTCCGGGAATAAGGCTACGGTATCCCCTGTCTGTGGTAAGAGGCAACTAAAAGGGAGCTTTCGGGGTTGCGGGCGGCTAGACGGAGAGCTCCAAACACCCAGTCAGCAACTTCGGGAAAGATGTCAGCATGTGTGGTCGTATGCTATCGTGAGAGCCAGGATGGACGGAGCTTGAACCGTCCAGCCAGGCGATCCCGGGAAGGACGATGGCATACGTGTGGTCGCATGTCGTGGTAAAGACCAGATGGAGTAGTGGCCCAGCCGCTCACTCTGGAGGAGCCTGATGGGGCATTGCACTCAGAGGACTCCAGTTGCGTTCCTTTGAAGATCCCGGAGTCCTGGTGCTTTAAGAATCCCAGATAACCATGCGTCGCTCCCACGGCGTACCTTTTGAAGGTTTCTCCATCGACAAAAAAGAAAAAAAGTCAATGAGAATGAAACAGCGGAAAGGTTAAATATGTTATTCAATCGTCATTGACCTTTTAATGTAACACAACTCGGCACATATATCAGATTAGCAGTAGTTTAGGTCGTAGTTGACCAGGCTAGCCAACTGCGCGTTGGTAACCGTCACGGGTTTTGAGACCCTTTCTTAAAACTTTTAATTTCAGAGTAAGCATTAATATCTGTTGCCGACAAAACTAATTCAAACTAATATACGTGCCTGTGATATGAAATTTGAACACACTGATGGTAAACCGCCCGTCTTGCGGTTTTCGCCCGCCACGTTTGCGGTCGATAATCGCAATCGCGACGGCAGCGGAACCGCAAAAATAGGCGGTCTCGTGAGTTTCGCACAGAAGCTGCGGGCCCGCAACCGCGGCGGCCGCGGGTGAAAACCGCGCCGTGAGTACGTAGCCTAACACACGGCACCGCGCACCGCCGCGAATAGCGGTGCCCCGCGCGCTAAGGCGGTTTACGCACCTGTACGCGCGGATGGACCGATCATCAAAATAAACTTTTCGACATCGAAATGCATTTTTGCTTCAACGATGATCCGCGCGCTTAGGCGCCAGCCCGTGTGTGAGGCGCCGACCCCCCGCACTGTCGTTCGCGCGGAGACACGGTGGTGATGAGAACACCGCTGGACCGCGCGGCCAGTCGGTGTACGTTTGTGAGGCATCAACGGATTTATTAGATCCCAATACAACATGAGATCTGCTTCACCGCCTACCGTGGCAGTGAGCGGTACCGTATATTAATCGCCTTAGGAAGTAGAGCAAGGGTTCAATCTGAAGTAAATCACAGATGCGTTGCTACTCCCGAGGATTATGATGATCGCCTCATTCAAAAGTGAGCCGGCAGGCACATCCTTCAAATGAAACACAAGAACTGCTTCACGGTAGAAATAGGTGCGGCGGTGATGCCTCCCTGGTTTAACCATTGCTCTACCACTTTGCAAACTTTATGTGGCAGACTAAATTCCACGCGAGCGAAGCCGCGGGCAAATGCTAGTATTTAATATATCTACGATGCGTAACCAGAGTTTCACGTATATGTAGAAAAACACGAAAATAGCGAGGCTTAGTTATTAAAATATCGGTAAAACTTCATAGCTACCACTCGTATATCCGGTTAACCTATCAAATATCACGTACCTATGAATAACATATCCCCATTTGTGAAACATGCATTTTAGTAAATATATCTGTATCATATTATATGTAAGTGTATATCCAGCAATTCTGTTCATAATATAAAAATATTATAATTTTATCTAAAACACTAGGCAAATAAGGCCTTCTTATAATTTATACCCCGAAAGTGGTAAAAGTCTTTATCTTTCAAACAACGTGGTACTTTTACGAGCGCTTCCCCGAAACGGCACTCGCTGAGATCTGAATAAATAACAAACAAATAACCTCGTTACTGAGATGCGTAACGAGGGTCAACAAGACAGACATAAAGAATAATGTAGCCTGCGTAAACAAAAATATTTGTATAACGTAATTACCGCGAGTATAATCTTGTAATCCAAGAGCCTCGAAAATCACATGACCGCGTGCCGTGTATGGTAAAAGGTTTTAATGAAATAAGTAGATATACTTTTAAGATCAATAACGTTTTTCATAGTTTAACATGTATTGCTTGACTCAAAAACACAACTACATTTTTGGAAAAAGTGAAGTATTTTTCGAAGTTGAAGAACATTTTGTTGACTAGTTGAAATTCTTGTAAAATTTGTATACCTACCATAAAACGTAATTATCGCACAGAAAGTCTGCTTGTATTCCAAGTGTTTGCAAAATACATAACTGCAGTACATAACTAAGTTATTTTTGAGTCGAAGAATCATTTGTGGTTTACTTATTGTGTTAATGTGAAAATTAGTTTGATAGGTTTAGTAGGGTTTAGTAGGATATCGAATTATACTGTTTCAAATACAAACAAAAATATTTGTAAAATGTGATGATCACGCAGAAATGCTGTTTGTAATTCAAGTCTCCAAAAATCGCAAAAGACTACGTCCTGTTTTAAATGGATTTTTTTTTATTGTAAGTAACTCTTTTTACTGAAATAAAACATCGTTTTCTAGTATTTCATGCAATACAAAAATATTTTAATACGTAATAACCGTGCGGAAATTTTGTCTATAATAATTCGAAAGTCCGAACAACTCGCACGTGAGCGGGAACCGTACTCAGGAAAAGGAGTTTTTCAAGGAAATGAACTAACTTTCCCAAGCTTAGAACTAATTCCGCACGTTAACGCGTGATATTGTAGCTTTGCGTGCGCAAACAACTCTTGAAGTTACTCGTCCCTAAGCCCTCGCCCGTAATATTGAAGGGTAGGTGTATAACAAAACATGGTACTTTTACTAAAATAGCAGATTATCCGTATACTCGAATAATTTAATAAATAAGAAACTACAAAATACGCTTGTTTAAGTACTCGTATGTTAGATAATGATAAACGTAATAAATGTAACGTAACTATACTTTATAACAGATAGTTACGTTTATTACTTGAAGCTGAATGCGTTTGATACTCTTTTGTATGAAATAGAAATAATATAAACTTTCAGCAATTTCAGATGAAATAGCGTTATTTATTTATTAAATTATTTGTACAGAAAATGTTTCTTTATACTGTATACTTTTAGGGTTCCGTACCCAAAGGGTGAAAACGGGATTTTATTATTAAGAATCCGCTGGCAGTATGTCCGTCTGTCTTTCACTAGACTTCTAAAAAACCATGATATTATTTTTTACAGATAATGTATTACTGTTGCTGCTTTGTCAAAAATACTAAAATAAAATATATTACATTATTAATTGTAATTTATTGCCGTTTGTTTTTTTGTCTGTCCGTGTGTGTCACCAGGCTGTATGTCATGAATCGTATTAGCTAGACAGTTGGAATTATTACACATGGAGTATATCTGTTGCCACTATAACAATAAAAACTGAATAAAATAAATATTTAATGGAGGGCTATCATTAAAGAAATGTGATTTGCTGTATTTTATAGTTGAATTATGGTACGGAATTTTGTATTTTGTGCGCAATTCCGACTAGCTGATTTTTATATTAGGCTATATTATTTTTATCTATAAATCTATGATTTTTTTCAAAAAAAAATTCTAAATTCAATATTTATACAAAAAAGAAATGTATGTTGCGTAAACATTTTAATAATTATAAAATGAGATGTAATTATAAAATAATTTAAAACAAAATTATAAAACATAACCGTCGCTGTTAATTTTCTGTTTATATTATATTTAACTTTCTTGTGTCGTATATTTATATTGTTTTCTCGCAGTGAGTTTTGTGTTCGGGACGGATGAAGCAAATCTGCAGCGATAAGCTGAAGCAATAAGTCAGCGCTTGCAGATATTTATCGCGCTGTTGCGAGGCTTAGCACGTTCATGTGTTTGCCATATTGACGACAATATTTAGACGGATAAACCTGATTGTCTTAGGTTATCAATTGTATGTGTTTTCTTAATATAGCACATGGCATAACGCTTTGTGTTTTTACCGCAGCACTACTGTTTTTGTGACTATTTCTGCCTTGTAATAGTATTGTTAATCGTCCATATAAAATGTCAATAAGGTTGAGGCAAGGCGATATATACACGGCATTCTATCTATACCCGATATGAGGTTAGAATTTGTATTTAATTTCACTTGAAAATAAGTTGTAACATAAATATTACTATTAATATTACTATTACTCAATATATAAGTATAAGTAACTATTAAAATTACTCAATGAATAATCTCTATAATAGAAGAAAAAGAGATCTATTGTAGAACATGACAATTAAAAACAAATAGTTTGCTGATCGAATATCACGTAATAAGAGGTAAATAGTAGTGTTTGTTTAGTTAAATTGCTTTGTGATTGAAAACCGGACGCTGTGTATGGTACCGAAATAAAACCTCCAAATGGAAGTCTAACATAGCGCTTTATCCGTCATTGTATTTGGAAATGTGTTTATTCTATTTTTGTGTAGACTGTAATTAATTTATTTTTAACGACCGCCCGACGACCCGCGTGGCGGAGCGGTTACCATGCCGGTCTGACGCACAATGGATCCCGGGTTCGATTCCCGGCCAAACAGGTATCTGAATGATGAGTTTAGATTCATGTTCTGGATCTGTGTGTTTGTATATTCGTCTTGTATGTGTCCATGTTACCCACGACACAGGAAAAGTCCTGGGTGTAGAAAGCGTATAGAAAGCGTAATTGAAAAAGCAAATGATCATGTGGTTCACGGCACCCATTCACCATTCTGCAGGTGGTAGAACCAGCGTAGTTCGTCCGGGGAAGTACCATCGCCGCACCTATTTCTAGCGTGAAGCATTTCTTGCGTTTCGATGGAAGGGTGTGGTTGCCGTCACGCTTTCACTTGAGGCGACCATCATAGTCCTCGGGACTAGCAGCGCATCTGTGATTGACTTAAGATGGAACCTATGTTCTGTATGAAGTTGATTACAGACGTCCTTGGGCGGCAGTGACCACTTACCATCAGGTGGGCTGCAGGCTCGTTTGCTACTTCAGTCAAATAAAAAAAAAAACGCATACGAATCTTCACATTTGAAATAGGTGTGACGGTCGTGCTTTCTCGGTCAATAAAAGTTGATAGAAAGTATACGGTTCAACCGAGGAGGTATCACCGTTATACCAATTTAGAAATTAGAACGATAGCAGCGTGAAGAAGTTTATAGGAATAAAGGAAACGTGTTTTTCGATTTCATACCTATATTTAATATTTACAATTATTAGTGTATTTACAAGAAATAATAATCAAACTCAAAACATTCTATAGCCCAATAAAAATAAAACAATAATCTTTTTTTTTACATGTGAAAATAGTAGAATTCTAAATTCGTATAAAATCAAAATAGTTTTCTATAAGGGTAAAAAGTATATATAAAATGAGGTCGCTACAATTTCAAGCGTTTCGTTATAAGGGTGTCGTTGTCGGCTCTCTTTTTCATGAGGTAACTGTCTTAGTCCACGAGACTGGAAACGTATGAACGATTGACTTCATGTCATGTCATTCATGTTCTTTACGAATTTGCCTTCAGATGTCCATAGCCGGCGGTGATCACTTACTTATCAGTTGGACAGTATGCTAGCTTGTTAGTTCTATCTTTTAAAAGAAATTACTATTGTCCAAATTGCAACCTAAATTGAACAAGTCATTGTAGTTCAAGTTTATTAATTTATTCCAATAAAATATACTTATATCCAATATTAATAATATCCAATAGGAGTGTTAGTGGCGTCCTTGTAGTTTCGGGATCAAATTAAGGCCAGTATCCGGCACTAAAAGTGGGCTTGCACAGCTGCGGGAGCGTACAGGACGGCACTATGCGTGGTCACATACCGTCGAAATGATTAGACGATGAGCTGTGAGCAACCTCTTATCTGACTAGAGCTCAGAGGACAATATCCTTAAAGGACCAAGTTGCGTTCCGTCGGAGATGATCATTCGTCGTTAATACTGAAGATAAGATAAACACTAACACATAATTGTGAATAAAAAAAAACTTTTAATTAAGCTTGTAATTAAAAAGCAATTTGATGTCGGATTGTCTTAATTAGATGTTCTAATTACTATTGAATTAGTATAATGAATGTAATATCAGAATTTATTAAATGTAATTGCCTTTATGCCGTATATCTAGTACCTACAATAGATATTTAGTATAGTTTTCGACTATCTCGTAATATATTATGAAATCGTGGAAATGTCTCGAGATTCTAATGGTACTGTTAGTATTAAGGATTCCTTTGAGTATACATATGTTATTAATAATGTAGAGCTTTCCTTCCAGTGAGCTTGTTGATTTGTGTGATGTACGTACTATGTGTAGGTAATGTGCTAATTTTACTTGCGTTAAACTTAAACATGATGTTTATTTTTATTTATACTAATTTTATACAAAAGTAAGGAGGAGACTAAGAGTAATTTTTAAGTTAATAAAATATCTTATTAGATAAATTATATGTTGTTAGAACGTTAGGTTTAGAATGTAATAATACAGAGATTTTATTTGTTTATATTTGGTAGTATCTCAAAACAAATCTTACAGACAAAACATTTACTAGTTGCTTATCAATGATTGTGCAGTAAATGCCATCCAACATACAAAAAGAATATTCGTTTGAAACATTAGTAAAGAGATACATTATAGATAACGCAGATAGTTGAAACATAGTAGAATACACTCAAAGTTTTCAATATTTTTAGTTACCATTATACGTTTCAAAATCTTATTAAGGAACTTAGATCCAATAAGTCATTTAAGTTAAACGAAACCAGGGAACGGCTTACAAATTGTCTCTCCAGAGCTCTCTGGATTCAACACGTGTGGCCGTTCAGAACATTGTTACGGTAACGATATCACGACGTTCGTGATGCCGTCTAATATGTAATGAATCAAATAATGTGTACGCACGTGAACGTAATGTAAACTTGATGTCAAAAGATCCTACAAGTAAGGAATTCGTGATATAATGTGTGTTTGATACCGCCTCTTAAGGTATTTTTTTATTTGTTGAAATTTAACTTCAGAAACGAAAAAAAACTATTAATCAAAAAATACAACCGACTTCCATGCCACATAAAAGTAAAAAATAATTTAAATATAGGTTCGTTTAGAGCATACACTGTACTTAGTACATAGTCCCGAAGTCGGCGCTCACCATATTTCGCTGGATCACGACGAAACTACATGTGTCCTATATGAGCACAATATTCCAACTAATAGAATAGAATCAACTAATGTATGCAGTTTAACGTAATGAAATTATTTTGAGCTCAAACTTTAGACGCTACGTCGAATAATTCACCATGTAATGTACTTTAAATAACGGTTTCACATGTATTTTGTATCGATTAATTCGAATACCAGCTCTCCAGACTGTAGATCTTATTTATAGATTTAAGCCGTTCATAAAAAGACCCGTTTTTGCGAATTTTCGTGGTCAAATGAAGTTATTAATAATTGAAATAGGATTTTTATCACGTTGTCCGCAGTGCGCCATGGTGATCAGATAATAAGAGGGTACCGTAAGGTCTCCTTTAAGGCGGCCAAAATACCTGAGGTATCTTGGCCACCTAAGCAAAAAACAAAGAAGTGTTCATTATTTGGTACGTAGGTAGTACACAGAAACGAATGCATGCATTTAGGCACGCACTAATTTACATGATATCACGCATGCATTCACTCACGCGTGCTTTTCGCACTTACACATTTGTATAAGTTGTGATTTACGTTCAATGTGAATATGATGATGATGTGAGTAGGTGTTATTTAGTAATTTTATTTACATTATACATACCCTATTTCCAATTTAATCTGTTGCATATCAAATGGGTTGTATTTTTACTTTTGGTATTAGAAATAAACCCAGCGAGCGGTGTCAGTTACTCGCGATAGTGAAACATAGACCCATTGTGACAGGGATTTAAATAAATACGAAATCGCATGAAACTGTGAGTTAAAAATACATTTTATGTCAGTGCACCGTTCTGCAATGGATTTGTATGACGTAGATAACTCGTTTTATTGTCACTGTTGCTAAATAAACTGAGTCGCATTCACCAATCATGTACAGGGATCACGTAGCTGCCGACCCGATGAAAGGTATAATCCCATCAATTATTACGGGCGTGTTCCAATTCTACAACAGTAAAATGCAAAGAGAAAGATTTAGTTTCAAGAAAGCCACTTTGCTAGATTTTGGTAAATGATTCGCATTATCTTATTGTTTATGTAAGAACACGATTTCTATTACACTTTTATAGGATATAATAGATATGGTTGGATCAGAAAATTCTAATAATTATAAGCCATCACGTCATTTCATATTCATAATCATCTTATGAAAATCGAAATACAGGAATTGCTACGCTAGAAATAAAACTATCATCTCGGCTGAACTTCACTTATTACACTCCCTTCAACATAAGTAGTATACACATACAAATTAAAACGAGTAGAAAATTAGAAAGGAAACATAATTCTAAGCGATATTAACGTATTTAGTTAAAGTCTCACCTGTTTTGGTAGTTATTAGACAAGGAAATTGTAAGAAAACGTAAGAAAAAGCCGTAGCCCTAGGTCGCGTTTATGAGGGAAATAACATTCCCTCATAAACATTGTTGCGACCTACGGCTGAGTCTCGCTTTAAAAAACTGTATTTTATAATACCCGACAAAAGTAGACGACAGAAGAGAAAAATGTGTTTGTTGTTACAGAGCTTCCACTTTTAATTTCCGTTCACTGCTTCATTACCGCAATAATGTCATCACATTTAGGGTATATTTTATGGCGCCGACATGATTTATAATGATGTGGCTGATTGTGTTTTTATTTATTAATAAACTAGAAACGTAAATCTGCTAGGTACGTATTTTTTTGCTATTGGAGGGGAGCTTTATGCTCCACGCGGGGAGGGGCTGCGCGAGCGGCCAGGCACCGGCGGGTTCGCGGATGAAAGCGAAAGCTTACCCGTGTTCCCGCCGTACGGTGCGAGGAGAAAACACAGCTGCCGCCCCGGGTGGCTGGGTATCCATGAGGATTACCCACTTTAAAAAAAAATGTACGTATTTTTTGACTAAAACCTAGGAGTAATTTAAAATAACTTTTAATTCTCAACGTTTAACCCTGGACTACATACATAAATAACTTTCAATATATATTTCTTTTCCTTTTTTTTATTTCAGCTACCTATTTTATTTAACTAGGAAACAAATATATTTACAGTATATACGAATAATAATTATACATAGATCAATGTGTACACATGTACAGACTGATAAAGTATAATATATAAAATAAACCAAAACCACAAAACATAAAAGATAAATTAGAACACAACAGTTTAAAAATATTTTTATACTCTTGTGGTGCTTGTATGTCTGTTATTTCAAATTTGGTTTGAGATAATATAATAGACAACAGTAATAGTAATATATTTCAGGTCTTAAATAGATTCTCAAATAAACGTTTTCAGTGTATAGCAAACAATATTATCTTATTATAACTCATTTTCATGTTAGCAATGAGATGAAATTAATTCAATAAAGCAATTTCATATTGTTAGACATTTTCGTACCTAAAACTGAGCCTACATTCATGACGTAAAATTAGGTACAAAAGAAACCTTACGGACGACATTTATTGTGTTTCAGAGGTAAAAACAAATAGCTTCGTAACGGAGACAGGTGATAAAGGTCAACAAGGCCATGAATAATAATATTTGTTATATATACACAACGCATCACACGTCATCGTATCTGTCCCATTGCTGGAGACTTGAAGCTGGAGGCTTTGAGGATGCGAAGATAGGTACTCTTCACATATTCAAAGAAGATTCTTAAACTTAGAGCTGTATACCTCGTAGCTATACCAATGCTCTAGCTTATTGTCATGAGCGTAATTACTTTTATTAAGGTGGGTTTCAAAAGTGGTGATATAAATGAAAAATAGACACCAACATTTCCCGATAAATAAACAAAAAAGTCCGGTTTGAATATTTGCCAATTTTCGCCCATGTAAAGAGGGAAAAGATCTGCACGCACTGATTCTCCATCCCAACTAACACATGTATCTATGTAGAGACAACTGAGTATGTCCAATAAGAAGTCACGAAGCATAGTTAGTATATACCGTTTAAGGAACACGTAGGAATTACAACTATCGCATCAACCCATTATTGGCCCACTGCTGGGCACGGGTCTTCTCCCAGAATGAGAGAGTTTAGGCCATAGTCCACCGCGCTGGCCAAGTGCGAATTGGTGGACTTCACACACCTCCGAAAACTTTTTTTGTTTTTAAGAACTCTCGGGTGTGTAGGATTCCTCACGATGTTTTCCTTCACCGAAAAGCAGTGATAATTAATTTCTAATACGCACGTAAATCATTGGTGCGTGCCTGGGTTTGAACCACGGACCTCCCGATCGAGAGGGCAAGTTTCAACCATTAAGCTATCACTGCTCTCTACAACTATAGAAATATTATTCTGTATTTTTAAGTGAGTAATATTTGAAGTGTTCACTGGCTACGGAATATAAAAAAATATAAATAAGTATTTTTTCTTCCTGATCCAAGTTATCTGCTTTGAATAGCTTATTCCTCATATTTTAATCTTTACCAAAGGTCTTCTGTATACAGATAATCCCTTGTATCAAAATAATGTATCAAATAATTCGTTCTTCATAAGTCTTTATGCAAATTGCCAAACAATCTCTCGTATAAATTCCATGGTTTCAACTGTAGGAGTTTAGATTCAGCGACAATTAGTTAGAAGTGAAAATTTTTATTTATAACTTTTTATACAAGTCTTTTCATATATATTTTTTTATTTTTGCATTTACCTATATGGTATTATTTTAATGTAACATTTATATGAAAGAAGTCCTTGATTATACACAACATTTATAAATTTCAAAACTTAATTACCGTAAGAAAATACGTCTATTCCAAAAATTGTCGGAAATCCCGCACGTGAACGCGGCCTAATTGAAGGAGTTTATCGAGGAAATGACCTAACTTTCCGCAACTCAAGAGCTAATTCTTTAGGCCAACTATGCGTGTTTGTGTTTATTTAGAAAAACAACTATTGGAAATCTCTGATTAAGTTCCGAGTAAGTAGTAAACAAATATCTCGAACTCTGAACGAGTTATTCTTGTACAAAACTTGTAAACGTGTAGTTGATTATACTCGTAAACGAGTTTGTAGTTTTTGACTTTATTGATCGTATTGATTGAAAAGTGTTTATCTGAACACGCATCAAAGATTGTCACGATAATTTAATTTACTGTTGCATCATCACAGATGTGGTCACGGCCTCTACCACCAACAATATTGTTGCAGCAGGTGTCACAGCCTTTACCATCAACAATAATAACCTAAGACAATTGCAATTGTCTTCGAATTGCAATTTTCTTAGGTGGTTACCCCGGTATGGTTTGCCTAGCGAAGTACCACTTAAACCTATTTCTTATGACGACACTTATTTAACAAAACATAGTAATCGTGAACGAAATTGACAAACAATTAAGAAAGAGAGCGGAAAATTTGAATTGGTGTTTATTTAGGGAAACGATGTTCACAATGTATTAAAGTCAGTGCTATTTGATTTTAGGAACACATTAAAATTTCATATTACGTTGTCTGCCTCTCTTGTTTGCAACATCGAATACTTAATTGGTTAAACTTTGTTTTGAGTTTCTAGGGGTTTACGTTATTTTGTGGTACCTTAGGTGCGTTGAAAGACGATAAAATGTAATGTAATGTCTTTATTTTACATAGGCCTTATTTTCTACAGATGGTAGAACTAGTGAACTTTTATTAAATTGGTATATTGATTAGATGAATAATTTATTCGTCATGTCTGTTATTGGAAAATCTAAACATTAGATACCTACGTCTTATTATGATAAGTATTTTTTAAACAAATATATTGATGGAGATTTGTCAACAATACATAATATTGCTGATATTGGTTAGTTTTAGTTTGGACATTTTTACTTTTTTACTTCCTTGTTCATTTACTTTTTAAGTGACAATCATAGTTTTTTTTAGCAATAATGATTTAAATAAACATTTATACATTTATATAATAAACAAAAAACAAACTCATTGTTTTTAATCTGCTAGTTCCAGCGTACGACCAAAGGATAAAAGATCTACCTTTATTCTTATGGATCATGTTGCATGTTGTTTCTAGCAATCTATAAGGTTAATGAGATATGCGATGTTATACGAAGTAAACAGTTTTTAAATAATTAAATGTTCTCGACAAAAGCAATTTTTATTTATCTTTAGGAATCTTGAAATAAGTTTTTAATTTATTTGTGTAATTTGAATCTGCTATAAGGAATTATCGCCATTTTGTATTTAAAACAGCAAAGTTCCGAAAAAGCCATGAATAACTGTTTTATAGCTATGAATACATTTTTTAATATAAATTGTCTATTGCAAAAATACTGTGAATCGGTAATCAAGTTGTTTGAATTGTAAGTGGTCAAGTTATTAGAAAAGAAAGAAAACTCGGAAATTCGCCCTGGATTGAATGATTTTTCTTTTGATTTCCCCGGAACGAATATAATAATCAGCTTATTATGTTTACGTAATGTGTGGTTTATTTACTTATTTGAAATTTGCAGCAATTCATTTGCCCCAAAACAAAGTGACCATTTCGTAAAACGGACAATCAGTAAAAAGAAAAATATTGTCCTTAACACTACATTTTTTTTTGTAAAGTTTTAATAAATAAAAGTTATGTTTGTGAAAAAAAAAAACAACAAGTTGAATCCTAGAACGATGATCTGATCAGCTGTTTGGTGTCGTATCTTTTTACCAAATTAAAGCAGGCGAGGAATGCAAACTAATTTTAAGTATCTATGTGTACGTTATATCTATTGTGTATGATGTTTCATACTAATAATATTTAACGTTATAGTGTATTTACAATTATACATCAAATACGTATTTATATTTGTATGTCGAACATGCTTTTAGGTGCAACGTGCTATATTGAGTTTGTGGATTAACAGGAATTTATTTATATATTTTGTTTGCACTTGTCTATGTTTAATATAAAAAAGTAACAAAAGAACTAATTTAATACCTAATGGCATTTTGTGTCAATGAATGGGTAGCTGAAAAATCTGCTACGATATTAGATGTACATATGTTCGACTTTGCAGTTATAGTTCTATACCATAAATTGTGGATAGTATGGAAAAAAATCCGAATTTGAAACTGATCATTAAAATATTTACCGGGGATCAGGCACCCTTACTGTGTGAGACAGATAATAGTAACTTCTCCGTTACGCACAATGAAATGAAATATCATACTTCTCTTTCAAAGAAACTTATGTAACATAAATATTTGTAAGAATAAGGGGATACTGTATGAATAGTTATCATAATAACACAAAGAAATATTTACGAATTGTCTCGCTGTCATAGAATATTATATTACATATAACTTCAATTAATAATAATTGTGTGTGAAAATATCATAACAAGAGTTATTGTGTTAACTGTATTATAATACAATAGATCAACTATTGTACTATAATACAGTGATAAAATATAGTCTATTATAAGCAAGTTTAGCAGTTATGTGAGGTCCGATAATATTTTATAAAAATGTTTAAAAAGTTAATCGCTGGCTAGGGGCTCTGAAATAACCCGGCAGTGCTAATTTTATGGGCAGTAACAGGTAATAAAATTATGAATATTTATGTACTTATACTTTTTCCAATGGGGCTTATAGCAAGGTAAATGTAATGCGCCAGGTCAACGGGAGAGTACTCATAATACCTTTATAAAATCGACAAAAAATATATGACGAGCGTTAGGTAAATGCACAATCAGCGAAGAACCTCATATAATTAGTTAAATTTAAAAATTGGTAAAATCTTTTGTATTAAATTCTCGGAGGCATCACCGCAACATCTAAACGACGCTGCGTTCTATTTTACCGGGCGTCTGTTTATCCAAGGCTTTTCAACTTTAGATAAGACTCTCATCTTCTCTGGGAATCATTACAAATGTTCAAGTGTGGGAGTGGACACTTGCATATTTTTTTGCTACTTTCATATTTTATACAAAAGGAAAAAACTCACGTTATTTTTTGATTTCTAAATTTTGATTTCTCAAATACTTCCCTTAAATAAGGCTATTATTTCTTATGTAACCCTGATCCACATCAAGATATTCTTTTAGATTAGATTAATTTGAATTTCTGCTAGAATTTCTTCTGCGTGTCTAATAAAATTTACAATTTGCCGCCTTTACATAATCCGTAGTGCATATTGCTTCACAGTCGGGAGGTATCTCAATTACTTAATAACTGTTTCGAACGGATCAGATGGAGCGTAACTGAAACTTCCACGAAGTTTTGAACTAGTGAACCCGTTCACAGGATATCGGGTTATCTGCGTTCGTAACTGTTTGAACTTTATGGAAATGAAGATGTTTATGCGGTCGGTTTTTGTATACAACAATAAACTAGAAATATTTTAATTGCGATTAAATTAATGTTGCTAGTCTGAGTATCTCTAAAACCAACTCATAAATAAGAGTACCTATTCTTTGTATTTTTTTAATACAATTATTGCTGTGTAATCCTATGTCAACGTTTGGGCTGTAGATCAATTATTGATGTATAGTCTGGATAATTTAATACCTAAATAATGTGGAAAAAAAGTTACTGACTTTACAAACTCTCCATAAATTGTTTAAATGAGTCCGTAACTTTTACACGAAGTAAGTTCTGATTGAGTTATTTATTAAGTGAACAGTTTTCTGAGCTGTAGATTTTTTATATTACTGCGATAGAAAAGTAGAATTATGAGTACAAAGATAATTATAATTGTAATCATAATCATAAGTAAGGTATATAATATTTAATGATGATGTATATGTGTTATCGATCTTTTATATGTATTTTTGGCTTAGAAAAAATTCCTTGAACGAGACGTTCCTAATAAGTCCTCAATCTTTAGGGATAGAATGCATCATTTGCATGTAGCCGAACTCAGATAACTCTTTTACTATATCTGCGCATAATTATTAGAATTATACATCGCAGACATTAATGATTATGGGTATAAGCAGTGGCTTAAAGTGCGTCTGGTGAATTGTATGCAGGTTTTTAATTCTTCGTTTTAAAAACCTTTAACTACACTAACTTATTTAGTGTTACAATGCTAACAGGATGCATCTGTGACTAAAGTTCCTCGCAAACGAAGGAGTTGTCTATTGAATCAGCTTGTAACAAGTTGAACATTGATTAAAGATCGTAGTCCATTATAACTAGCGTGGCTACTGTTAACAACTCACTTGTTGGATTGTAAGTTATAGGTATTGGTGTGTAAAAAAGGGCTTAGGATACTGCCTTGGCATTTACAACAATTTAAGAATTTGAAAGAAGAAGACTTATTTGTTGACTAATCTCGCAATTTATTTTTTACAGACTTTTCCTTTTCTCCTTTCAAAATCTAGCGTTTGTTTTGCCGAACTGTTTAATCTCCACCTTAACAAAGCCATGGAGCTAGGACCCTTGTTAACAGTAATAACTCAACAAACTTCCTTTAAGTTGGTACTAGTACTCTTTTGACCCGTATGTTTAGACTAAATACTACCCATGCGCAATCTTTACTTTTGCGTAATTATGTCAGAAAATGTTACTAAAATGTAAAAAAAAATATTGCCTATAATAGTTGCTATTAAATTTCAGTAGCATAAATATCACATTTTTCGTACATCATCATCGTTTTCCTGTGGTTAACTTTTCATATTATTCGTTTGACAGTCGCGTTCGAGCTTCACATACATTATCATTTTTATAGTCATGATCCTTTACATCAACTATATCTGTATTTACGGTCTGTTCAATAACAAACAATTCATCTTCTTCCGCCGTCACGAAATCTTCATTGTCAATAACTTCTGATATCATGATCCCAAGCAGTTTAGAGAAGACAACAGCCGCTTGGACTCTCCGTCAAGCAAATTATTATCTTCAAGATGACCACTCTCACCAAGATTAACAAACAGGAAACCAGTTATGTCCATGTCGGAACGACTTGGTCGGCTACGTTAACACTATCGCACACCCTGGCTGAACAAAAACCCATTATACTATTTCTAGAAGGCTTAACAACATAAATACTAACAAATAATCGTATAAGTAGCCGTCGAATTGAACTGAAGTATCACAAATGTGTATTATGGCGGCTAACAACTTTATTGTAAAGTTTAACGGGCCAGTCAACTTGAAAATAGTTCTGATATACTGTTTCGTACCGCTGGAGTTGGCACAACATTGTCTAACCGACGAGCCACAGCAATATCATTCTCTCCATAGCATTCACCAGAAGGTACTGTCTGCTATTGTTATTGTGTCGTTACAGTACAGTTTCAAATTTTATAGATAGGCTATTTAGATAGATAGGTATTATGTCGAAATGTGGTTCCTGGGGCATAAATAAATATGTTCTTGTGAATAAATAACTTATCGACACTATACGAACGCTTTGTTAAAAGTGTATTTTATATTAAAACGTTAAAAATGTGTACTCCGAAACATTTCATGTTTTATTTTGTGGTTGTTAACCAGATATAAAGCTAGATGTTGTTCAACCAGACATAACATGCCGCCCCGAGAATATCTCAGGAGCTTCCTCCTAAGGTATTCCCGGGGTTATTCAAAAAGGTGCGAAAAGAGCTCTCCTTCAAAGCTGTAATGCAATGGCGATTCCTCTGCTGTTGCAAATGTCCATAGGCGATGGTGACTACTTTCCATCAGGTAGCCCGTCCGCCTTATCGTTAGGTTAAAGTATATAAAGAAATATATTAACTTTATGCTGCGATTAAAGCAGGTTTGGCATTCTTTTTTCTAAAATTTTGTTAACGTTTTGTGTTTTGTATTTATTTTAAATATAAATTTCCATTACGTACTAAGTCTGGGAATATGCACAAAAATATATAAAAGTAAGAACTAAGTAAAATGATAAACATTTTATTTAAAAAATGGGCCTAATATTTATTAAAGCTATTATTTAAAAAGTTCACACATTTCTTCGGTTAACTTCAAGCTTTTGTAGCAATTATAAAACATGTTGTAATTAAATTACTCCAACAAAAGTTTAACTTGCTGGAGCGACTTGCTTGCAGCCTAATAAAATTTATTACCCTCGTAATTTAGGCCCATTGCCAGGAACCGTTTTACCTACTTCTGTCCATCGAAAAATTTAAAACACATAATGAAACATCCCAAAAACTGTAGGATTCCACTTCAGTGAGACCACATCTCACCGCTAAACCGTTATAAAGCCCTCGACAAGCCTCACAAATTAAATCTCAAACCACAAGCTGGGCATTAAATTAGCCTGCGTCTAATAAGAGAATAAGTTAAATTCTAAAGGGATTCTGTTGCCCCTTACTAAAACCGTACGTTTGTATTTTGATTAAAATGTTTCGTAACCGTCTTTGGACCGATTTATTTTTAGCTACCTAATCGTTTGTTTACTATTAGGTACCTAAAAATAAATCGGCATGCACCTCATATTGTACTAAATTGCAACCAGCCCGAAATAGAAATAAATCCTAACTATGGATAAGTTGGTAATGGTTCTAGATAAGTATCTACACAATTTAACTAATTAAGCTACAAATCAACTTATATTCTTATAAGCTTTAAAATCAGTTAATTGGGCGATTTGCCTTGACTAGCGTTGTAAATGAATTATACTTGGCCCAGCTATAACTTAAGCTCGGCGATAGAAAAGCTAGCTAATAATGTCCGTTACGGAATTAACCGGTCTCGGGGCTCATTAGACCGAGCCAGCACTTTTTTAACGCTTTAAAAGTTTGTCCCCGTTTCCTAATTACCTATATAGTAAAGAAAGCAGAAAAATAGATTAAATGGCAAATATACATATTACGGGTGCTTGCAATTGACTGTAAATAACTTTGCTTTATTAACTTAACTTATGTTATTTAAACTACCGCAACAAAATAAAAAAATCCCGACTACATAATACAGCAATAAGACATGATTTATGTTTCCTTTTATGTACGTTCATATTTATGCTTAGTCCAAATAGTAGGTAATTGTAACGAAAAGTAAATGTAGAGAAATTAATTCATTACAACTTAGCAAATTATCCTATCCTACTAATATTATAAATGCGAAAGTTTGTGAGGATGTATGTGTATTTGTTATTCTTTCACGCAAAAACTACTCAACGGATTAGGTTGAAACTTTACAGTAGTATAGGTTATACATCAGAATAACACATGGGCTATAATTGTAATGATTTTTTTATTTATAAGGTTATAATATAACAAGAAATATCAGGTTAGTCGGAAAAAAAGTTGTGCTCTGAGAGCTATCTTCGCGTACGCTGCCTAAACCGTTGAAGATATCCAAATATAATGTACCATGGGATTGTTTGGCTCACATAGATCTAAATAAAAGTCCGCGACAGCATATGTCTATATTTTATGTATAACCCACAATAACTCTTTTTATACTTTGAAAATTTTAAAAATATCAAGTTGATGTTTCCATGAGTTTTATACAAACTAAATATTAATCCTTATCAAAATAAATGATTTCAAAAAATCAAGCATCTAATAAAGATTGAATCTGCCTTTTACACCATGTAAATTGGATAAGTAGTTTAGAAGATATTACGAGTATAACATATTGAGTAGTCAATTGATTGACCGGCAGTACGCGCCGTGCGCCGCCGCCGTATACAACGAAGTTGTATGATATTAATGTTTGAATGGTTATAAAACACGGAGCAAAATGTGAAAGGTCAATGACGTCTCTGTAGTTCCGGGAATAAGGCTACGGTATCCCCTGTCTGTGGTAAGAGGCAACTAAAAGGCAGCTTTCGGGGTTGCGGGCGGCTAGACGGAGAGCTCCAAACACCCAGTCAGCAACTTCGGGAAAGATGTCAGCATGTGTGGTCGCATGCTATCGTGAAAGCCAGGATGGACGGAGCTTGAACCGTCCAGCCAGGCGATCCCGGGAAGGACGGTGGCATACGTGTGGTCGCATGTCGTGGTAAAGACCAGATGGAGTGGTGGGCCCAGCCGCTCACTCTGGAGGAGCCTGATGGGGCAATGCACTCAGAGGACTCCAGTTGCGTTCCTTTGAAGATCCCGGAGTCCTGGTGCTTTAAGAATCCCATATAGATAACCATGCGTCGCTCCCACGGCGTACCTTTTGAAGGTTTCTCCCTCGACAAAAAAGAAAAAAGTCAATGAGAATGAAACAGCGGAAAGGTTAAATATGTTATTCAATCGTCATTGACCTTTCAATGTAACACAACTCGGCACATATATCAGATTAGCAGTAGTTTAGGTCGTAGTTGACCACGCTAGCCAACTGCGCGTTGGTAACTGTCACGGGTTTTGAGACCCTTTCTTAAAACTTTTAATTTCAGAGTAAGCATTAATATCTGTTGCCGACAAAACTAATTCAAATTAATATACGTGCCTGTGATTTGAAATTTGAACACACTGATTTAGGCGATTAAGGCTACGTTCTCACGGCGCGATTTTCACCCGCGGCCGCCGCGGTTGCGGGCCCGCAGCTTCTGTGCGAAACTCACGAGACCGCCTATTTTTGCGGTTCGAAGACGGGCGGTTTACCATCAGTTGAGGTCCTGACTACTGCACTTGCCCGCCAACTGACCGCAGAGCGCGCGGGCATAAACCGCCGCGGCTGCGGCTAACCGCGGCCCGCGCGGTTCTACAGATTGCCCGCCGGTGCAGCGGGAGCCGCAAACAACCGCGCGCCTTGCGGGCGAAAAACGCGTCGTGAGTATTGCTTTAATTTTTTACACTTATATCTGCATCCTACAGAAGCTGCGGGCCCGCAACCGCGGCGGCCGCGGGTGAAAACCGCTCCGTGAGTACGTAGCCTAACACACGGCACCGCGCACCGCCGCGAATAGCGGTGCCCCGCGCGCTAAGGCGGGTTACGCACCAGTATGCGTGGATGGACCGATCATCAAAATAAACTTTTCGACATCGAAATGCATTTTTGCTTCAACGATGATCCGCGCGCTTAGGCGCCAGCCCGTGTGTGAGGCGCCGACCCCCGCAACTGTCGTTCGCGCGGAGACACGGTGGTGATGAGAACACCGCTGGACCGCGCTGCCAGTCGGTGTACGTTTGTGAGGCATCAACGGATTTATTAGACCCCAATACAACATGAGATCCGCTTCACCGCCTACCGTGGCAGTGAGCGGTACCGTATGTTAATCGCATTAGGAAGTAGGGCAAGGGTTCAATCTGAAGTAAATCACAGATGCGTTGCTACTCCCGAGGACTATGATGATCGCCTCATACAAAAGTGAGCCGGCAGGCACACCCTTCAAATGAAACACAAGAACTGCTTCACGGTAGAAATAGGTGCGGCGGTGATGCCTCCCTGGTTGAACAATTGCTCTACCACTTTGCAAACTTTATGTGGCAGACTAAATTCCACGCGAGCGAAGCCGCGGGCAAATGCTAGTAGTTACATAAGTGGCCGCTACCATGTATGGACATTATTAATCAACCGCAGATGGATTGAAGTGTTACCTGAGTTCAGCCACTGAAATATTGCTATCTACCCCATGAAATGCATTGTGCACGATACATGTACACTATACGTACAATTGTTTATTCTCATAAATATTGATCTCAAACTTGTAACACTGCTAAATCCATAGCGATGCAATGATATTGACACAAAGTTTTATTTGGTATTTAGCATTACAAAACACGACCGTCACAAAGTTTATATAACATACTAATATTATAAAGGCGAAAGTTTGTTAGTGTATTTGTTACTTCTTCACGTCTAAACGGCTGGAGCGATTTTCGTAAAATTTGGTAGGGAGCTAGCTGATACTCTTTATTAACAAATAGGCTACTTTTTACTGTGGCAAAATATCTTATTCCCACAATCGATACATCGTTCTTTTTAACGCGGGCGAAGCTGCGGGGTTCAGTTAAATATATGTGCATCTTTTTTTGTAGGTAAATGATCGCTATATAAATTTATCGCTATCGGTAAAATAGTTAACTACTTAGAGACTAGGTATTTAGACATAACACAGATCTTTACTGAAAGAAAATGAAAATGAGCCGACACACCGCAAGCAAGAGGTTTCGCTGGAAATCCTGTTTGACTCGTTGAGACGATTCATGGAACTGATATTCTTACAATTGAAGAGTAATCATAGCTCCCTTCATGTTGAAAGACTCACATGTTGGGGTTTTGTATTTCATTGTAAAGAAATTAAGCAACAAAGCACAGACGTGAGCTAAGTCTTCTTAAAGATTAAAGTAGCAAACGAGCGGGCAGTCCACCCAATAAGCGGCCACAGCCCCCCATGGACATCTACTAGAAATCAATTTTATACGGAACACTGGTTCTGCTACTTTATCCTGCTGCAACGCTTCATGATAAATATAGTTGTACAGTTGTACATTACCGATCAAATCATTCTTTGACTCGAATGTAATTTTGTTGAGAAATCAACCATTAAGAGTTAAAATATTATATTTTTGTAGGATCTCAAACTACTGATGTATTTTTACCATCCATATCTAGAAAAAAACACCATCAATGTTTACGTTTAGTTTAAGCATATCTGTTAAATAACTTTCTCATAATTAAACGAATGAAAGAAGAAGAATGCATAGCGTATTTTACAGCTGCTCAGCGTATTTTACAGTTATATGTGGCATCCATTTATAGTTGCATATTGTTTAAAATAGAATATGTTTCGTTCTGAAAAAAAAGAGTTTAAATCATTCAACATTTTAAAGACAATTTTCTCAGATGAGCTAAAGTTACTGTACGTTTTATAACTTTTACTAAGAAGCAAAACCAATTTCTACAACTTAATCTTCGGCTACCGACGACGTAAAATTTTTTGTAACATTAGTATCGACGTGGGGCCTTAGAAGCCGCGGAATACACTAACTTTGTAAAAACATACGTATAATATTCATATAACAATAGGTCTATATATAAACTTTTAATTTGTACGAATGTATGTCTTTATCTCCGTTTTGCAATGAAAAATGCCACTTCACCAAATTATACATTAAGGTTATAGGTATTCAAAAAAATAACAAATCTCCCCAAATTGTAATATAAAAAAACAGTAGCAAAATTAGTCGCAATTAGATCGCATTTACTTAGCGCAATGGAATTTCCTTCTAAAATAGATTTTATATTGAAAAGTCACACAATTTGGTTTGCTAAATTGAAATATGACGAGGGATCGTTTGTTGGGAAACAACCTCCGGCTATGTTTGAAAAAATGTGTGCGTGTACTAGCGTACACTCGTAAGAAGTGAAACTTCTTTATGGCGTTATTTTTCAAAAAATAATTTACTATATGCAACTTTACAGAAATTGGTTAAATAAAGTTAAATTAGATAAAGTTTAATAAAAGGCTTTTATTAAACTTTATCTGATAATCTAATCTATAATAATCTATCTAATATCACGCGTGGTAGGGATAAAAAAAAGATGGCGCGTAACGGAAAACAAAAGATGGCGCGTAACAGAAAAAGATGGCGCGTAACAGAAAAAGATGGCGCGTAACGAAAAAATGTTACACTAAATTTTTTTTCCAACTCCGATAAAGAAGTTTCATTTCAAAAACTAATTCTATTGCGCTCGTACAGCAGTCATTATTATTTAAGGTACTGACACACATGCTCATTAGTAGCACGAAAGCATGCTAGTAATGAGCATTTGCTCATTAATGGCATGTGTGTCGTAACGTTGCTAGTAATGAGCATGCTTAATTCTAGCATGCTCACAAATCAACCGCCGTTCTATTTTTGAGCATGCTTCCTGAGGCGCGGGTGAAAGGGGGCTGTGCTTTGAGCATGTCTGAACAGGATTGCTTATGAGCATTCCTTATTTAAATATTGTCACTTCGATCTCGCTTTGAAAACGCAACACAATAAAATAATTAATAAAATAAATAATTATAAAATAATAATTTAATAAGTAATTTATTATAAAATGGCGCGTTGGGGAGAAGATAAAACATTGATTTTTGTAACTTATTATCTAAGTTACGAGTGTTTATGGAACACAAGTTCGCCTTTATATAAAAATAATATAGCACGAAATAATGCCTACGAAAATTTATTAAAAGATATGAACGACCCAAATTAAACTATTTACGGATAAAACAAGCGTCCATTTTATACAAGAACTTGCGTTTAAAAGCATGTGTGTTCTGTTGTTTGCTTCGAGTATGCTTTTTCGTGGGCATGCCTAAAATAAGCATGCTTATAATAAGCATGTGTGTACAATGAAAGAGAATGCTCGTTTTGAGCATGCTTTTTAGCGATCAATTAGCATGCCACTAATGAGCATGTCTGTCAGTACCTTTATTATATTTATTTAGGTACTGACAGACATGCTCATTAGTGGCATGCTAATTGATCGCTAAAAAGCATGCTCAAAACGAGCATTCTCTTTCATTGTACACACATGCTTATTATAAGCATGCTTATTTTAGGCATGCCCACGAAAAAGCATACTCGAAGCAAACAACAGATCACACATGCTATTTAAACGCAAGTTCTTGTATAAAATGGACGCTTGTTTTATCCGTAAATAGTTAAATTTGGGTCGTTCATATCTTTTAATAAATTTTCGTAGGCATTATTTCGTGCTATATTATTTTTATATAAAGGCGAACTTGTGTTCCATAAACACTCGTAACTTCGATAATAAGTTACAAAAATCAATGTTTTATCTTCTTCCCAACGCGCCATTTTATAATAAATTACTTATTAAATTATTATTTTATAATTATTTATTTTATTAATTATTTTATTGAGTTGCGCTCCCAAAGCGAGATCGAAGTGACAATATTTAAATTAAGAATGCTCATAAGCAATCCTGTTCAGACATGCTCAAAGCACACCCCCCTTTCACCCGCGCCTCAGGAAGCATGCTCAAAAATAGAACGGCGGTTGATTTGTGAGCATGCTAGAATTAAGCATGCTCATTACTAGCAACGTTACGACACACATGCCATTAATGAGCAAATGCTCATTACTAGCATGCTTTCGTGCTACTAATGAGCATGTGTGTCAGTACCTTAAAACAAAAGGTTTTGGAAAGAAAAACAAAACAACTTCGAAAACATTAACATCTTATCCACTCACAGCAAATATATCATATTGTACAGTCAACGAATCCTACTCCTGACAAATTTATTATGTAAGATAATATCTAACTTTTAATGTTAAAAATTTTTATTTTTAAAATAATTTCTAACTTAACATTATTTTAAATTAAAAATTTAATAAATAAAAAATAAAATACTTAGTTACTACTAATTACTACTGAGTAACCTGTAACTGCAACTCTTACTTTATGTGATGTTTTCTATATTATGTCTGATGACGAATATTATAATAGAATATTAGAATATTTATTGTTTACATGCACATTACTTCAATACTCTCCTAGAGCCAATTTAGATGTCTCTTAAAATTACGTAGCACCTAAATAATTTCAAGCACACTAATTTCTACTAGGCAGCGACTTTAAACGCTACTTAATTATTATCGTTACTTGGTTACCAAAGTAAAAGCCTCGCTCCAGGAAGGCTGAGCAAAATGAATATGTTAATTATAATAGTATAATGGAATAACTTGAGCACAGGAGTTTTCTCTATAGAGTATATTATTAAAAAGGTAGACTCTATAGAGAAAGACAAAGTAGAGAATTTTTGTTTATGTTATGTTTTGCAACATGGAACAGTGCATACATAAAAAAGTCATAAATAATTAGCGGGTAAGCAACAAGTACTGGCAATTGTATGAACTGCCCCTCGCGTGGGGCGTTCGGGGTTCTTATCCAAGACGTGCTCGACGACAAAACTTTTGTAAGTCATTAGAATTTATCATACACTATAACGACAAAAATAAAACGTAAATTAATACCTAGTTACTAAAGATGTTGTCAAATGTCATGTCATGTCTACAAATATGCACCTGGATGTATTGATGGGCTATGGCCTAATAGATGAGCCGACAATTAACGATCTAACGCATTCTGAGACGAAATCCAACCATAATAGTAGTAATGTACTAACTACCATAGTAGTAGTAATAATAAACGGTTGAACATCAGTGAAAATGTCCATCAATCCTCCATACTGTTGAGTATATTTAGAAGAATTCCTTCCCAAAATAAAAACCTCAGCAATGATGAACGCACAACTAGTCAGTGTTAGTAAGTAAAGGCATAAAATATACAAAGAAAACTGGTTTGAGAGTTTTTTAAAACCAAAGTTGACGTGACGGCGGAAGATACCTCGGCTAGAAGTTTTAGAGTAACTTTGCATTTTAAGAATGTCTTAGCTGCGATGCAGTTCTCTATCACGTTTCTTTGCCGAGACATAATGGATTTTATTATTAAATTTCGAAAGCTGTCCGACGTCGTTTGAGAAGTAAAATAACTAATGGCACCAATCTCCTATTTCTTTGTATAAGCTTTAAAAATCTACATTTATAACCCCGATTTCTAAAGGCATTTAATTTTTTCTTGACTAATGACTCCAGTTGTGTTATGAATGGCCACTGGGGGCTTTTAGTGAAGTAAAAATCCCACATATCACCTCGTTACTCCCGCGGCGTCGGGTACCTTTTGAAGGTTTCCCCCTCGAGAAACAAAAAGGTCATACAACAAAATAAACTTCACTTATAAGGTTTCTGAAAACGTTGATTAATATATAAGCAATATTCAAAGCCACATTTACATTTTAAACCAGATATCCAACTTTTTATTCTTAATATAAATCCGTATTCCGTGTATGCCGCATAGTCTATAAAAATAATCTAGTATCTATTTCTTCCTAGTACGTACGTAACGTAACGTATGAATGGCAACATCGGGAGTATTTGTCTGTAAATTCATTGAATCAAGCTGACGTCATAGGTACGAACCGTACGATAGACTCGAGTAACGAAATGAAAATACGAGTACCGATTTGATACCAAATGAAGGATCACGTAACGGTATCTTAGTACCAAAATCATACGATTTGTTACAGTTATTTTTTACGGAAGAAGATATAGAGGAATTAAATAGACACATAGTCCGTTTCGCTATTACCTCTATGTTTTTCGGAATCTAAGAAACTAAAATAAGTTACCTAAAGTGTAAATATTATAAAGTACTCGTAAGCATGCACCTGCACCCTGTAGTTCCGAGATCAGAATAGGGCTACGGCATCCTCTGCCTGTGGGGGAGCAGTTACCATACCGGTCTGTCATGCAGTGGGTTCCAGGTTCCCCGAGTTTCCCGATTCCGACCAGACAGGTATCTGAATGATAAATTTAGATTCTTGATTTGGCTCTGGGTGTTTGTGTTTCGTCTTTGTGTGTGTCCATGACAACCACGACACAGGAGAAAGTCATACTGTTGGGCTATGAGTGTAGAAAGCGTTTTTTAAGTTTTTATTCTTAAGTAAGTTTCAGGCACTTTGCCCTGCCCGTTCTCTTGAGGGTGGCAAAGGCAGTTGTGTTCCTTCAGAGAGATGACAGCCCGCAAGAGACCAACTATGCTTCAGTTCACGCTCGTTAACATTGTGAAAGTTTTTTAGTGCTCTCGTAGAAGTATTATAAGATTCAACTTTCTCATTATTTATTCAAGTATTGCCTTTACGTTTTTGAAACATTTATTTAACTTTAAATTTCAAAGTAACAGATTATTGTGGGAACTTACGTTTTTTATAGACTGTTCTGGGGGCACGGCAGTGCCCCCCTCCAATTCGAGCAAAATATAATATAACACGAAACAACACACAATTGATAATGCCCTATTAACGTTCAAAAATAATTATTTTGTTAACTACTGTGAATGTTATCGTTAAGCAAATTAACGATCATTTATATACTCTTTTGAATAGAACTATACAATCATTTTTCATGAAATGGACGATGGGTAAAGTTTATAATAAAAAAAAATATTTTAAAACACTTTGTTTGTCTAACTATAGCTATTTCACTATGTTGCTTCATGCAAAAAGAATATATGAAAAATTACAACATAAATAATAATTGATGTGTAATAGTAAAAACAAAACAAAATTCTTTGAAAAATCTTTAGCCTATGCCGAGACTTTATTATACTTTCACAAAAAAACTTTTTTAATGTGAACCGTGATATACAAAACTTTTGTCACGCATTGTACTCTAAAATATTCACATAAATAAGAAAATAGCATTCATACATATTATAATTTTGATTTTCAAGTTGTGCAGACGTTGCGAGCGCGGCGAAGTTTGGAAATAATAACAGGGCGTAAATCTTATAGTTCTTTCAGAGAAAATACGCATTGGTGGCTTGCACTTTTGCATAGTAATAAATGTAATATTCTTTACAAACTCTATCCAAAAAAGCATTTAAAAGATGGTAATTTACTCGATGCGATAATATAACCCAAATAAAACACATTTGTACATACTATCTGAGTGACACGAAAGATGCAATAACTAGATGTATTGAGAATAAAACACTGCACGATAAAAGATAATTCTTAGGTGATAGTACCAATGGTATCTACGTGGTCGAACCACGTAGATATACCACCGCGACATCTACTTCTAGCGTGAAGTTGTTCTTGCATTACGACGCCCTTGCGGCGAAATGTTTAAAATAGTCTAAAAATGCAAAAATACTCCAAAAAACGCAAAGCTCATGTAACATTTCATTGGACTATAGCTAGTTATATAAAATTGTTGATAATCTAGTGGAAAATGTAAGGAACGAACTTGGCTTTCTTCAATCTTGAAGACAAAAGTATAAAAAACTTCCTCTTTAAATTTTAGACTATTAATACAATAATAACGACGAGTACTCGTTTGATATAATACTTGCTAACTAATTTTATTGCGCCATTAACTGATTTCCACTTTAATAATCAGGCAGATTGACAGATATATCAATATTCGCAGGGTTCCCTTTATCGTTTTCAAGTATGGGTGGTATGACATTTAAGTATCGTAAGGTATAACAATAAAAAATGCGCCAAATTATATTTATCGTGAAATACATTAAATTATTTTATTGGAGTTACCATAACTAATTGAAATGTCTAAACCAGTAACTTTACTATACGCCTGATATTTTGAAATAATGCTTATTTAAGCTTATCTATAAATTTTATAATTATCTCAACGTCCATTTTTAGGTAATTCAATGTTTATTAGAGACTTATTTAATTATAAGAAAATGTCCAAACTTCAGCTGTCTCAAAGTAGCGAACGTAATCTGGTATAAAGTTCAAGAGTTAGAAATATTTACAGAACTTAAAATAGACTTCTGACAGCCGATAGGACATCTTGAATTATTCGAGTGTAAATTTCTTTTGTAGAAGATTTTGAAATTTTATTGTGAGCTTCTTATTTCATCCGGTAAAATCGCCTCAATAACCACTAAGTCCAAACACGGTGTTAAGTTGTATTGCGAGCGTTAAGTCTCACATAAACTAGTCGCCAAATATCAAGATCTATATAATAAAGGTTTTTATAAGGTTGGGGTGAACGAGTATGCAGCCCTCCTGTTGGTGAGTGCCCATTGCTGCTCATAGGCATGAGGAACTTGACATTTATTAATAGTTTTAACTGAAGACAATAATGCGTTGCTACTCCTAAGCGTTTAATGTCTAATATAAAGTTTTATTCGTGTTTGTAACGAAATAATGTAAATTTCCTTACACTAAAGCGTTAAGTCTTACTTTCTATGTAAGAAATTTAAAACAACTTGTCAATGTGTTTGCTTAATTGTAACTAAGATATTACTTGATGCAAGGCAATTAACTTGACTACTACTCAATCAGACACTTAGAAGTGGGTTAAATTCAGATTGCAAGATTTAACCTAAAAATACATAATTACATATTTACATGCTTACCCACAAATATTGCGAGTTAAATAAAATATTTTAACGTAGCACAGCTACAAAATCACAAAGCTAAGGAATCTTAGATCTCCGTAGACTTGGAGCGAGTCGCTTGAATAACTTGCAAGTTCTCGTGACTTGAGGTAAAATGTAACGCATCCTTGCCCTTGGCCGGGTTAGAACAATCAGGAAACCACTTTATAAGCATCAAAGCGTCCCGACGCGGCGTTGTTCGTTTAGTTCGTAAGGAATTTATGTAAACAACGTACTGGCAGTACGTCTAAGCAGTATAGGTAAACATCACCTACATGTTATACGAAAGTCTACAGTCTGGAACAGACTAAGCGGTCTGCAGTGCCATGTGTCTTACTTGTGCACGTTGCTGCGGAACGCACTATGCAGAATCGATGACCATTTATCTGTCTTTGACGTATAATTTTACACACTTTCACCTTAAGTTTGTAGTTAAAGAACTTTATTCTCACTAAGAATTAAGAATTCACTTACATGAGAAATTAAACATTACAAACATTAGTATCTTATTCATAAAGTACTGCGATTTTTTACATAAAGTGGGTAGCAACAAAAATAGTTTCATACATATAATACATAGAACATAAAAATCGAAAACGACTGAAATATATATCTATGCTATATCAGGTATTATTTGAAGTACTTATGTTCATTAATGTATAAATAACGAATGCAGCACACATATGAAAAGTGTGTAACTTGTTTAAAAATAACTTTCATACCAGTGGCAGTTTTAAAAATAACCAAATGTTATCATACATTTACGCTTGCTTAATCTCTCGGAATCGTAAGCTAAAAATCCTTTCAAATTTATACTCTGTTAGTGAGCTGCGCAAACTCATTACGGGTGCATTTTACAGCTTATCTCTTAGGCCGTTACCGTATTAATAGGCTGTCGCGAATCCAACTGGATGGCGGCATTTTGCTTAACGATGTCATTACAGATAGCACGTATGGGATAATCTAGTGCTCAGTAGCCTATTTATCTTGTTTGTTAACAAATGTTTTGTTCTATTTGTATTATTACTTATGCTACCACGAAATCTTCGTAGTAACTGACTGCCTACATTTATTCCTAAACAAATTATACATCTAATGAAACAAATAATCTACTACTTAAAAGGACGTACGTTGATCCTTTCAATTAATTGCCGATACATAGGTAGAAGTATGTCAACAATGAAATTAAAACATTATGCACAGTTTTATATTATTATTGTTACCTGCCTATACATTTCCAAACAATGTATAGGAATACAACAGAAACACTGTCTCATCTATTCCTATTTAGTTGTAATAATAAGTGTTTGATGACCATAACTTAAGATAAAAATATCTACAGAAGCCACAATAAACCATTGGCAATAATAATTATAAAATTACAATAGATATTTATTGGCAGCAATGACCACTTTAAATCAGGCGACGAGATTGTTTATTTCCTACTAAAATTCCATCTAAAATAGCGACGACGTATTATTCTATACATCTTAATGTTGTTATGAGATAACATAATTATTTACTTTATTGTTGGTCATATTATTTCCACCAATTCGCAATGTCCACCAATTCGCAATTGGCCAGCGCGGTGGACTATGGCCTAAAACTCTCTCATTCTGAGAGAAGACCCCTGCCCAGCAGTGGGACAATAATGGGTTGACGACATATTATTTCGTGAACAAAATAAAAATAATATTACTATTTACTTTATCAATAGAACATGAGTTCTATTTGAAGCCAATTACAGATGCGTTACTATTCCCCAGGACTATGATGGTCGCCCCACATACAGAAGTGTGTCTCAAACCATTGTTTATTATATTGTTAAGGTATTGTATATCTATTATGATAATAACGATAATTAGTATCATGTTTCGGTTGAAATACGAAAGGAACGTTCATATCGAGCCTTACATTTCAGCTCAGTGAAGCTCGGTTTAATTAACACCCTATTTTAGAGATAAATTCTCTGCTTACTCTGCATACAGCTTTTATCCCATTCATTAATTTACACGGTTTATTTAAATCCTTTATCTCAATTAAAAAACTAGCTATATTAAGTAAAAAGACTACTCAGTTTATAATACACAAATACAAAAGTAACATTACTACTGTTATTTTTGTATTCGTGATTTGCGAATGGGATGTAAAATTATATTTTGAAAGAATAATTTCAAGTACTTCGCTTTCATATGAGGTGAGTCTTTGAAACTACTTACTTGGGGTTACTTTAGATGTCCTTAAGTGGCAGTGACCACTTACCATTAATTAGGTTACCTAAACGGTCGTTTGTTGCTTTATTAAATTTATAAAAAAAGTTTATCTGTGACCTCCAATATTTTATTACATTTTAGTTAGTTCGTTACAAGTCAAGTCAACGGTGTCAAGTTTCGGTGAAAAATAATAGCATGCTCTTTAATTTACAAAAAAAAAGAGAAAAAATAATGCTTCTAAGAAGTACTTAAGATATTCTAAAGATAACTTAATTACGTTATTTAAATTCAACAAGTCAATATAATTACCTAGTAGTTCATTTATTTATAAGAACGAAGATTGTAGTACTTAGTTCATTACCGCACTTCAGCGCATCGCTTAAGCTTCGAGTACTTGTTTGAGGTTTGTAGTATGTAGCACTAATTAGCTGCGGTCTCTTCAACGAGATTCTGCCTTACTTGTTCTGTGTAAATCATCTTACGATTGCAGTGCCATATTAAACTTTGGAAAATTACATTACTTTCAGGTGTTATGTCATTGAATATACCTTCGTTGTCAAATGTTTCCTGCACCACTATTAAAATTATATTTTCCTTATAAGAACGATTTAAGTCATAGCCTATTAGGTTAATTAATCACATAATCTATGTTTCCTTGTCTTTTTAGTATGCTTTTAAATTAAATGACAATACACTTCAATATTCTAATAAGTCCATAACTAGAAAAAAAACAATTAGGAAATTATATTCGAACACTGAACTCATAGCGCTTGGATTCCCAATTTATATCACTATGAGTGCTGCTCTGCTCTTCTTGAGGTTTACCACTCGCCAATCACAGATGCATTCCTGAGGACTAAGTTGGTTGCTTAACACGTACGCTATGTAACGCCACCGGGATCCACACTCTTCCAACGAAATGCATGAACTGCTTCACGTGTGCGATAGGTTTGGCAGTAGTACCTCGGTGGAAACACAATCGTTGTACCACTATTTAATGTGACGTTTCATGTAACATGTAATATTGCACACATTCACATATAGATACGTTACTGCATACGCAAAAAAATATGAGTACAGAAAGCGTGAGCATTTCACACACAAAAGCTGAGGATAATGTATAACAAATGCCACGTTAGTCGATTATAAGCCAAGTATTGATAAATCTTCTCAGCGAGCACGAAGTTTTCTGCAAACAGAAGTTAACCTCTTGAATGAACACAATGTTATCTCATAAAACATCTTAGCCGCAGAGCAAATAAAACGGCATGTAATACACGAAACCGCTTTTCTTCTAATGTTGGTATGAAACGTCAGCCGTATGAATAAATATTTATTATTCGTAGTATAACATTTACTTGACATGGCGTGGTTAGCTTTTATTTGGGGTTGTTATGATATATGTTGTACGTCTTATTTAAAGTTTGAATATTTTATACTTTTTTGTACCTACTTATTGAATTCAAAATGTATCTCGTTCCTGAAATTCATTTCATTTCCGAAACTACTCCCTCTTTCTAATAAATAAAATTGTTTTACTGACTTCCACTTTTTAGGTTCAATATACTCTTTTGTCCTGTCGATTTACTTATGATGGTATGATATCATTATTACTTTAAATATTATCTAACTGTAAATTTATCGTCAATATTGTTATTAAAATGCGTTTACGTTTCAAATATAACTTTGATCGTTACGCTGAACCTAACGAGCACCACAAAATCTAAAGTACACGGTAGATAACAAACCAGTAGGATTAAAAAGTCCATAAACCGTCATTTAAAAAATGTACGAGCAAAACAATCGAGTATTTTTATTATGCTCAATTTCATATTATGAATTTTTTAAAGTTACTTTCACTAATGTCCCCCTAGCAGACTCGAGATAAACTACATATGTTGATTTGGATAAAGTTATGTATACTAAACCTCATCCGGCTAAATGGATTCAATATTCTTCTTATCGAAGCTAAGTATTTTTTGCAATATACGGGTAAAGTTATAAGCTTCAATTGAACTTTCAACCTTTGAATAATAGAGAGTAATTTAAGTGTTGAATGCCCGAATTTTGATCAAAATAGATATTTTTTTATGACAAGACAATATTATGTATGACGACGTGAGGACCTTGATCAGTAAAAAAAATCAACCAAATCTAAATACAAGTTAGACGCCAGTGATTTTAGTCTTGAGCGGTACAAATCTTCAAGAAATCATTGCAATATGATGTGTAGAGATTTACAACGATGCTATATCTACAATTCTGTTCATAATGAATACCTAGTAGAGTCTAGAAATTTCTTAAAACTTTAGGAATTGGGAAATCACAGAAACAATCTCTTCCACATAATCTCAACTTAAACGATTTAAATCGTCATTTTTCTGTTACTTCTTGCATTGCTAGCATTTTTCATATTGCGATTCAAATTCTATTTTATTGTCGTTTAGTCAATTTTCGGATCGTGATAAAGAGAGAGCAATACTCTCCATCCGCTCAAATGCGGTAGGCATGGACTGCATTAGCCGTAAAATGATCACCCCTCCTTGACTTACTCCTTCCCACTATTACTTTTATGGTTAATAGTTTTATTCAAAGAAATTCTTTACCTTCTTCCTAGATGTCAACATAATTATGTTGGCATCGTTCATCGTTCATCGTTCAGGGAAAGTCCTCTACCCAAAAGATCTAATCCTACTGAATTTGTTGATTTTAGACCCATATCCATAATTATTACCTTTTCTATCCAAAGTCCTTGAGCGCCTCATCCAGCATCAGTTTAGTTTTTTCCTTTCCTCTCATGCCCTACTAAATCCTCTTCAGTCCGGTTTCCGCCCTAGTCATAGTACGGCTACTGCCCTGCTGAAAATTTTTAATTTTTGGGTACAATAAAATATAATATTATTATAGGAAAATATATTTTTTTAAAAACAATGAAACAAATGATCCTTAATTCTTATGAAAATAAGCGCATTTTGACCGTTTCAATATTAACTACGCTTAGATGGGCGAGCATGGGAAATGGTAGTTGCCAAAAAGTCGCAGAACAAAGAAATTAAAAAAATGCTTGCAAAAACTATAAAAGTAGCATTTCAGTGGTCCGCCACGTCACTACTGTCAGTCTTTCTGGTTGAAATAATATGTATGCAATATTTTGTCCGAATTACTTATTTTATTTTGTAATCATCTACAATTATCAACTGTTCCTTTGAAAAAGTAATGTAAAACATTTTAGATTACTTATATAAAATTATTTCGGCCTTATTTCAGTTTATTTATATAAAATTGTTTGCTATCTCCAACGACTTTCTAATGTTTTCTTTAAAATAAAGTTTAATGTATATATTAGAAAGTTTAGGAACGAGTAATATTTATTGTCACAAAAGTTCTCCGAAAATAAATTTTCTCATTACTTGCTTTCATTTGTAAAGCAAGAAAATTATAACAAGCACCTGAGACTTCCTATTTTAGGCTGCTCACAGATTGACATTGACAAGACAGCTAGCTAGAATTTTATTTTTTACTTTCATTCTAAAATAATATTTTTAAAACAAGCTTTTATTTTAATGCACAAAAATGAAAAAAATAGACTTTATAGTAGTCAAACTAAATAATGTGTTAGTTGCATCGTACAATTTGTAAAAGCTTGTGCGAGATTATCCACATCGGATTTTCTCAGATCTAGGTCTGTGTTTTCTTGAACTATTCTCGCCAACTGATTCACGCTAGACTAAGTGTGGCGATAGTAGTTTCGGTTGAACCATTCTCATGCCATCTGAAAAAAATATGTCATATTAATGACGTGAATTGGTAAGTTAAATTATAAAAATTAACTAGTAAATTCATTCACTATTTATGGACGTCTTGTATACGAGTATATTAGATTTGTACAACCAAAATAAGTCAACAAGTTTGTCTAAAGGCAAGTACCAGGCAGCTTAAAAATACAACTATGTCAGTCACCTGTTGCTATTTGCATTTTATCTTTAGCTTATCGTTTGTAGTTCTAGATATCTGTCTAGCCCCGTAGAAGTGCTAATGGCTGTACCGTATTTGCTTAAGAACATCTCTTTCAGTTTGCAGCCCTGCTTATCCCGTTAAATTGAATGACAAAACGCTCAGTAACGAGAGATTTAAAGTATTTATTCAAGCGTTAAAATGGCCCGAGTCTTAAGCTGGTGAAATATTTGGACGTTTACTGTTTGTGCTGTTCTGCTCCGGTTAAAGGAAATGAAAAGCTTGAGTAATGAATCGTTGCAGACATAATGCCGCTGTGGTACAAAGAAACATATGTTGAACTGCTTATTTGAAACACCAATTATATTTCTACGTCTTTCAGTTTCATTCTTCCTTCTTCCTTATTTAATTAATGATCATTTACAATTCTAATCATCTAGCTAACTTAGTAGTTTTATTGCAACGGCCGTTTTGTAATAATAACAATATTAATTATAATAAATATAATTGCATTGCTATCAGAACTATAGGTACGTGTATTCCAAATTTCAGCATAATCGAACACTGAGAAGCGAGTTAAATTTTGTGTTTTCTTTAAACAGTTAAAGTGAATACTATGATATGTGAGCATACAGTCTAATGCTGGTCAGATTTCAACAAAATTAACATGTACCATCAGAAAGTGGAAGTCGCAGGAATAACCTAGTATAAAATAATTTTATATACAAAAACAACTTTAAAAATATTCTAAAAGGAAAAAATTATTTGAAAGATACTATATAGGTCAACTTTGAATCGCCCTTTAAAACTAACCCCTAGTTCGTCGCGTGGTTCCACTGCTTTCTGAAGGGAAGTTAATTAAGACTCAGGAATACTTTTTACAGTTCTAAACAATGTACAACCTCGGCCTAATGAGCTTGCGACGTTTAATGCCTTAACGAGAATTATGAGTAGAATTTTCTAAATATAAAACTTGTTTAAGTTAAATTTTAGTCATATCGTCAGTCAACATACTTAAATTGACTTACCTATATAAGATTCCGCCTGACTTTGTAAGTGTGAGCTTCCGGCTAGCTACAATAATGTGTAGCATGTTAAAAGGGTACAATTTTGAATTATAAAATATTTTATGTATGATAGGAATGAGAACATGTTACTTGTCAACCTGACATTAGTAATAAAAATTCTGCATGTTAAATAATACAGTCAAATTATGCATTATTTATGTATGTCATAGTATTTATGGTATACATTGATATTGCAAACGAGCACGTAGGCTATGGATAGGTTAATAGTTACTGCTGCCCATGGCTTCTGTAACCAATTAACATAGAAAAAGTAATAACTTTGCCATTCGTAAGGACTAAAGCGCTTGCCTGAAATTAAAGTAAGTACACATCCACACCCTTCTAATAAACACCTGAAGAAATTCACGCTAAAATAGTGTGATGGTAGTATTTATTTATTTATATATTTAATGCACCTTTATAAAAGTCACAATAGGGCAAACTTAATGCCTGATGGCATTCTCTACCAGTCAACGCTAGGTGGCTGGAAAATTTGCGGCAAGTGTTTTAAACACAAACAACAGAGATATTTAATATGTTATGAATATATCATATACAAATATCATAAAAATATATATTATATACATATTATACAATAATGAAATAAAATATGATAAAGAAATAGTGCCTCCTCGGTCAAATCATATCAGTTCAACCACCTTGCACATTGGACGTAATTTTAATAGAATACTATTGAAAATACCTAAACTAATTAGAAAAGTAAGGTCTGCATAGGACTTTTCCGACTATACTACTATATAATATATAATTACACGAAACTTTCAAATTAATTTAAAGTTATTTAAAAGTTCCTATTAAATTCAGGTTCAATATAGAGTTTCGTTTCTGTTTCTTTTCTTTATAAACTCTGCGTTGAACAGGTACTAATTTAAGTATCAATTATTAAAAATAGGTACAGTGGGTGGCCAAATTATTAGGGACATTATACAGATTTTAGTATTTTCTACTTTAAGTGGTATTTCCAAACAAAATATTAGATGCTAGACTAGTTTTTTATTTTTTAATTACATGAACGAAGATAATAGTAGATATAGTATAGAAAAGTAAGCCTCGAATGTATAACTATTTATTCATTTTTTTAAGTTACCTAATACGTAAATCATGCAAACTATTTCGTTGTTTAACTTTTTTATTTTTTCTGATTTTTTTCTCTTTTGATTTGTTAACTTAAATTTAAGGTATACTTGTATTTGTAACAAGAAATAAAAGGCTTTTTATTTTTATTTTTATTTTTTATTTATTTATTTAATACGTAAATCAACAAAGATTGATTCAACCACCAGATCAAGGAGGTAGAACCAGTGTAGTTCGACAGGGGAAGTACCACCGCCACACCTATTTCTAGTGTGAAGCATTTCTTACGTTTTCATACATTTCTTATGTATTGTCGGTACACTTTCACATGAGGCGACCATCATAGTCCTCGGGAGTAGCGACGTATCTGCGATTGACTTCTGGTGGAACCCATGTTCTGTATGAAGTTGATTAGCGATATCCATGTGTAATCAACTTCACACAGAGTGGGCGGCAGTGACCCTTTACCATTAGGTAGACTGCATGCTCGTTACTTCAGTCAGATAAAACAAAAGATTGAAAAAAGTAAAGTTTAATATTTACTAGTGCCACTTTTTTATAGAATTAAGGCTTCTATGGAATGGCAGGCTTGCTCTCTGTGCATAATTACCGTTATGCTTGTGTTCAGAAATCTAGTTTAATTAATTGGCGATTGCCATCAATCGCCAATGATCACTTGTTATTGATAGATTTATGGGCTACTCCATCAAGATTTTTCTCTTTTCGGTTCATGTGAGATCAGCTCCCTGGCAAGGGCAAAATGATAATGTTTTTTTCATTTAGTAATGCAGAAACTCTCCTGGCACTGTGACAAGGTGCCAACTCGTGCATAAATATATATTTAATACATGCTTGCATTTATCTTGATTTATCGTCCCTTATATAATGTTCAGGACATCCATACACTACGAAGAGATCACAATTTAAAATATTTAACAAGGAAAACTCGGTGAAATTACGCCCAGGGCATTGTCGAACAAATGAACCTATGTTAACTAATTTCAGAAATGTTGAATCGTCTTAGAAGCTGATGGTATTGGTAAAACGTGGCTTTTTGACCGATTTCTATTGCGAACGGTCTGGTTCTGGATTAATTTCCTCCCGACTATCCTTACAGAGACCTTTATTTCTTAGTTGTTAATCATTGTATTTAGATGCCCACCATTTTTCGTGGCTGATATTCCTTATTTAAAACCGGTACGAAGTTTGGTGATCTTTTTCCTGACACATTTTTCTTCACTAAGTGGTTCCCGAAAATTGTTTTCGTCCACTTTTTTATCGGTAATGACTGATATTAAATCATTGTAAATTGTTACCAATAGTCTACCTATATAAGCGCATTTGTATGAACAACGCTCTTAGAAATACATGTAGCCAAATCAATCTGACGTTGGCATACTATAGGTACATGCATAGGATATTATACCATCCTATAAGAATTCTTTCCTACCACAAAAGTTTTAAATTACAGTTTTGCGTGACTATTATATACCTTTTTTAATATCTGTTGGATGGATTTAATGGATCTTGCAAGTAATTTCTCGCAACCTACAGGAACACAAAGCTCATCGAAAGCTCTCTGAGGATAATATCAATTGTACAAGAGACAGATTCCTAAGAAACGACATCCGATATTGCAATAGTTGGTGCAACTTTCAAGAGCCGTATCATCAGTATCAAGAAATACCTCCTAGTCCTTACTTTTATTGTTCATAAGTTCATTTTGTTTTCCGTTTTTATTTCTAGAAAACGATTAAATATTACAGTTTTACGGTAACAATGCTACGGTATGTTCGTAGCAAAATCGTAGCATCGCTAACAATAATTATCAAAATTTTACATTTTAAAATTCATACTCGTGTTAACCAGAAATTACTTGATTTTCTTTACCCAAAATGACTAACACCGTATTACACAAAAACTATTCTTAATTCCTAATTTTATTTTAGCACAATACACATATATGACTTGAAACAAATAGCCTATTTTGGCTATTACATTATTCGAATGATAATATATATGTATATGCATATCCTATTATTGACGTGAAGTAAACTTGCAAAGAAACAGTGCTTTAAAAAGCTTTTTATATATTAACGGGCAGTTCTTCTGATTTTATTTCCACTTTCAAAAGATGTGCTCATAAATACATAGTTCTGTAAGTAGTAAAAAATATGTCTAAAGGGGTTCTACCACCTTGTAGTGTTTTCTAATAATTTATGTTTTTGGATTTCGTGTTAATAAGTAACATAAAAATGTTTTATTTCTTAATTATAATTTTAAGGTGGCTTTTAATAGTTTTAACGTTTGATATGTTTTCGAATCTACTACTAAAAAGATTTGTAGAACAGTCGTACAAAAGATTACAGCGGATGCCATTATGAAAACGGATGGAAAAGGCCCGCGATACATCAGCAGGTAATGCAGCAGATTTGTAGCAACAGAGAAATATTTTGCTATTTATTGCCGTTAACTGCTATAAAAATGTTGGAAACACACATTAGCGAGACTAACAGGAGGCACGCGAGCCGCATGCCGTGATGTGATGGCGGCTATACGAAATGCTTATAAATGTGTGTTATAAGTTTTCGAATGACGTTTAGGAACTTTCCTCAGAATGTATTTTTTTATTGTCAACCTTGATAATATCAGGCGTACCTATTTCCTTGATAATATCATTCGTAACGTGATAGAACGACGTCCTGTCACGTTAAGAATTGAAATACTATTTTGTATTTATGCAAATAAGTTTCAACTTTTTATAACATTAATTTATGTAATGCTTTAAGTCGTATTGAAGTGTTTAAGGTTATTTTTCATGTTTCGCTAACATTCTTTTTTATTATAGAGTAGTTTAATTACTCGTATCTGACCAAAAATGGTGATATTTTGCTTTCATTTCTAAGACAAAATAAGTTCAAAGAATATTTATAGGTACTTTCTGAGTTGTGTTTATGATGGGTAAAAATATGCTCTTAAAAGATTACAGATTAAAAAAAATTATTAAAAAAACCTTTGAATACATATTTAATTACGCTAAGGGCATTACAACATAGATTCTTAATAAATATTTATGAACACTTCTGATATGTAGGCAGAAAGCTTTAGCAGTAGCATCATATCTTACGCTTTAGGTGCGGAATCCAAAAAAAATATGGATAATGGAAAAAACAAACCTGGTCACAGCTAAGTATACATCTAAGCAAGCTTGACTATCAGCCATAGATTGTAAAGAGCAAGACATTACTAGCAGCCATCGCCACCTGTCGTCAGAGACGGTTTACAATATGAACTGCTACTCGAGCATAAACTTAACTATCACCCGTGCATCGTTATTTAAAACCACGGACCCATTTTAAAACAATGCAAAAAAACGATAAAATGAATTTCGCCTCTGTACCGACAGAAAAGCTTTTAACGTTTGTTTCTTCATAACTTCGTCCGCTTGTAGTATTAAGTTCAACACATCCCATTTCAATTTAACAGATCATCCGAGCACAAGAACAATTTATAGGACGGCACCGATAATAGTTGTAAGCCGATTAGTGAAATTAGTTCGCAGTTTCGCAGACCCCGGCTGACCCTCACAGTTTTGCCACATAAGCTTTGATGTATAACCCGTACAATTTCGAGGAATATCAGACGTTCAAAGTAATTTCGCTAATTATGAAGACAATTTGGTATCGTAAGGAAATATAAATGTAACAAATATTAAGAAATTGTTCAAAGTATCAAAAATTGTGGACCCGGCAATTCATTTACATAGGCAAAGTCAAGACCCCGTGAAAAATCCTAGTGAATAAACTAACATATATGATGAGTAGAGTTATTTATATTTTCATATTTGCACCTGAGTTCAGCGAATTTCTCAAGAATTCATTAGTACATAATACCCATGCAATTAGCATCTATACCTATTACCTATATGGTTTTATATTCATAACAGTTTTATAATATTTTCAAGTTATAATACAGCTATAATAAGAAGCTATAATTTTCTTATTAACAAATGGGGATTATTTCTTATTAACATATCCCATGTTGAACATTTGTTAATAAGAAAATTATTAGTAATATTATAGGGGATTTAAAAAAATCTAAAATTACACTGATTCATGAGATACTTACATTTATATACAATATAGTTGAGTGGTGATAGCCTCATGGTTGAAACTTGCCCTCTCGATCAGGCGGTTCGAGGTTCAAACCCAGGCAGGCACCACTGATTTTTCGAAAATTACATGCGTATTACAGATTAATTATCATTGCTTATCCATGAAGGAAAACATCGTGAGGAAACCTACACATCCGAGAGATCTTTAAAAAAAAGTTGGTGTGTGACTCGGAGGTGTGTGAAATCTACCAATCCACACTTGGCCAGCGCGGTGTACTACCTATGGCCTAATACTCTCTCATTCTTAGAGGAGACCCGTGCCCAGCAGTGGGACAATAATGGGTTGACTAGGGGATATACAGGATAAAACACACATTTTTACTATGTTTATTGAAACCACTACCGTATCTATTTTACTTTACTCTCGCACACAGGATAAACGATTGCAAATAGTTTAACAGCTAACTTCGAAATGCATTTTCGTATGTGAACATAGCTTTCAACTTCGACGAATTTGCACTCTATCAATTCATGTAGCACATCAACCTTAAGTAAAGTACACGAGAATTCGCTTAGCTTAATTTATGTTGTGAAAATTGTACGAAAAATGATTTACACTAGTAAACCTGCTTTAAAAATGTATGGGATATGATTTATAAAAGAGGTACATTGTTACTTCTCATAATTTTCATCAAATATGTTAGTTTTTAAATATCTTAGGAATATTAATTGAAGTCTATACAATAAAGGATCTTATATCCAGATGTGACATCATTATATTAGGAGAAACTATGAACATAAGTATTCGCGTTTTTAAAATCGTATTTTGTAAGTAAATATAAATTTATCTTAATAAGTTTACTAAAACGACCACCCTAGTCATCGGGAGTAGCAATGCATCTGTGACTGATTTTAGATAGAACTTTTGTTCCGTATAAAGTTACTTACAGATGGCTGTGGTCGGCATTTGCCCCTTACCGTCAGGTGGATTGCATGCTCGTGTTCTACTACAATTTTATAAAAAACTACGTGTCTGAAATTCAAACCCAGGACCCTATGCGTAGAGCCATGTTTCAAATCACTATGGCATTTCAGTAGTCTCAGACATCATTATTCAAATAACTATTATTTCATTAATGACCTTGTAACAATATTCCTGCTATCTAAAAGTAATCACGGCTGACCGATGAACGTTAAATACATTAAGAATTGTATTCAGCGCGAACGTTTCACAATCAGTTCCCTCATTAAAATCATTCGCGTCCAGTCATTCAGAACGAGCCTGTCAGCGGTTCTCTTTAACACTATTAGCGATAATTTCCATTTTCAGATACAAACGCTTTACGCAATACGTATAGATTAAAGTGATAGCCAAATGGTTGAAACTTGCCCTCTCGATCGGGAGGTCCGAGGTTCAAACCCAGGCACGCACCAATGATTTATGTGCGTATTAGAAATTAATTATCACTGCTTTTCGGTGAAGGAAAACATCGTGAGGAAACCTACGCACCCGAGAGTTCTTAAAAAAAAAAAGTTCTCGGAGGTGCGTGAAGTCCACCAATTCGCACTTGGCCAGCGCGGTGGACTATGGCCTATAACTCTCTCATTCTGGGAGAAGACCCATGCCCAGCAGTGGGACAATAATGGGTTGATGCGATAGATTAAAGTAAATGACTGTAAATCGTTATAATAATAGAAGTAGCAAACGATCTTACACTCCATCACTGTTTAGTCATATATGTCGCTCAAGAATGTTTCAAATCAACAACATGTACTAGATCGTGACAGAAAGCTTGCAATACTATCAGGCTAAATGCAGTATCCTTAGTGTGTAATCAACTTCATACAGAACATGGGTTGTATCTGAAGTCAAACACAGGTGCGTTGCTACTCCCGATGACTATGATGGTCGCCTCATGTGAAAGTGTGCCGGCAACCACACCCTTCTATCGAAACAGAAATGCTTCACGCTAGAAATAGGTGTGGAGGTGATACTTCCCCTGTCGAAGTACACTGGTTCTACCACCTTCAGCAAATTAGTACCTACGAACAAACCTTGTTTTTTGCCCATACATCTACATGCAGCGCCACTAGCGGCTTGTTTCGGAACTAAAAATTTTCAGGTCTCCGCTTACAATGTTAAAGGTTAAGCCTTAGTTAACAATGCATGGTAATAGAATAACATTCCGACCTTTGCAACTTTGAAAACGTTATGTAAAACTGGCTAGCTTTTATCAATAAATCAAAAATTTGTAGTAATATTGTAATATGAATACAGATCTAACTTTATATTAATTATTGTTTACTAGTAGTATGGAATGAATATCAATTTTGCTTTTACTATTATGTATAAACCCCGCAATCTATAAAATCCTAAGTGAAACCAAATAGATTCGCCGGCAAGAGACTTATTACAATATGAAATTGTGATATTAAGCGCTAAAATAAAGTCAAAGATTAAGAAAAAAAGTTAAATGAAACGTTAAATTTAACTGTCGTATGATTTATATGAATAAAAAAGTCCTTTGAAAAAGATTTATTACTGCTAAAACATTAAAAAAAAAAACAAATAATGTATTTGAATTGGAGACAAAAATAACAATCTATTTTAGATAGATTTCTCTTCATGGTGTTTGTGATTGTGTAATATATTATTCACGGCAGTTCGCCTAAGGGCCTTATTGTTATGCTGTTCAGTAAATCAACTGTATACTTATGCAAATTGTGCTTCAAGTACGCAAATACAAGGCAGTTTGGTTACGTACGATAATACGGATCCTTAAAACTGTACGTGTACTATAAATAGCCCTGTAAATAGCGAACTAATTTATTTTAATATTTGTACTATGTCTATGTAAGGACGTGAGCAGTGATAGCCTAATGGTTGAAACTTGCCCTCTCAATCGGGGGGTCTGAGGTCCAAAGCCAGGCACGCACGACTGATTTGTGTGCGTATTAGATATTAATTATCACTGCTTTTTGGTGAAGAAAAACATCGTGAGGAAACCTACACACCCGAGAGTTCATTAAAAAAAGTTCTCAGAGGTGAGTGAAGTCTAGCAATTCGCACTTGGCCAGCGCGGTGCGCTATGACCTGAATCTTTTTCACTCTGGGAGAAGACCCGTGCCCAGCTGTAGGACAATAATGAGTTACACCCCATACGTAAAGATGTCCGAAATACTAACATATTATTAAAATTTTTAACTACAATTTAATTATTTAGAGGCTTCGGCTTTACCAAAATCAGCTGATAGGGTGGATGTAGTCCAGATTAAGTACTACACACTCTTTTTTTAAGTAATAGTAAGTATAACTTTCCAAGGTACTTACCACTCTAGGTATATTTAACTCATTTTGGCAAATTTCATGGTTAAACTATAGCGGGAAAATAGTATAGCAATTTTCAGGCTGCATTATCAGACTTTTTAAGCTTTCACAGATAAAAAGAAAATATATTTTTTAAAAGCATGTATAGTTAATGTTGTAATATAATATGAATTCGCTAGAAGCTAACAATTTGCAAAAGTCACAAACATATTAATACATACTTACAAACAGAATATTACAAACAATATTATTATTGTCTGTCGTGTTTGCAAGAAAGGAATAAGAGGTAGGATAAATAGATTAATCTACCCCTTGTGCCTGACAACGATGTTTCCGCGTACCTTTATATCGTCAAAATATTGGCAGTAAACAAATTAAAATATCATACCATGTGATTCTGGTACGCATCATTTTTAGCAATGTTTCCATAACGATATAAAAATAAAAGTTATTAAAATTTAATTATTACAGCACTTTCAAGTTATCTCGTAAGTATTATATGAATTTTCATTATGAACATGCGTGTTACTTGATGCCTGTTACATGTATTGCAAGCTAAGCTTGTTAAAAACTAACCTGTACAAATAAATTACATTGTTATGCAGTTCTGAACGTTGCACAATTTACTTACCTATAAGGCTGCCAATGTCTAGAAATACGGTTAATTTGTATGTCGCCTTCCAATTATACCTCCTCTCTGTGTGTCTTTCTACACCATTTTGTCTTGGAAGCTGTTGAACAATTTTGGATAAGAGTTAACTGATACTTAAGCAGAGTCCATAGGTCAAAACTAAGGATCTATATACGGTAGTGCAAGACAATGTATGGCGATAAATCACTATGTCAAAATTGAAAATCCGTTGAAGAAATTGCATATAATTGCCACCACGCGAGAGAACAGCTTCTATATAAATGCACCCTATACTAATATCTCAAAATAATAACGCAATAAATATGTACGAGCGGACGTACTGAATGCTCTCGGAACATGACATGTAAACTAACCTAATAAACCAGTCGGCGAATTTATTATCGCCTCCATATTTCGTTGCAGATAACAACTGAGCATTGTCCGAAATTTTGGGCATTAACGAGAACAGTTTAGCACGCACGTAATATTTTCGCGTATATTATTAAGCATTGGTATATTCTGAATCAAATCATAACTGTAAAACATTATTTTATTGTATGTACCTAAAATAGGAGTACATATTACCTAATGATAAAAAAAAAATGTAAAAGGATGAATAAATGAGCTAAATTTAACCCACACATAATTATGTACTAACATGACAAGTTAATGAAAGGCTCGTAAATAACAATAACTGATATAAACTGAAATATAAGTTTTATGTTTTTCGGAATCTATGTCTACTGCAGTACTTAGCGATATCCTCACGGACACAAAGTTTCGCAACTCCAGCCAACTCAGAGGCAAGCTGGGGCCGGTCCCGAGCGGGCTATGATTGCTCGGGGATCGTACACTACATTTTGTGGGAACCGTATAACTGGACTAAATCTCCCAACTCAAATCTATAATAAAAATAAAAATTATGTTAATGTGTGTATTAAATTTAATTAAATTCAAAAGCCCTGAGACCGGTCAATATAAAAAAGACGCTTCTTTATTTTTTACGAAGAAGGTTATTTATTATTTATACTAGTCACTTAGTTGCAATATTTACACCCAGTTTACTGCCAGATTAGTACAAACATTTGAATAAAACGTTAGATAAATATAGTTATTTAGGTACCTTAGAATTATAAAAGTATAACATATTACAGTTATTTGATCATTACAAAAATGCTCCTCAATTTTTGTAGGTGATACTTACTTTTGTATGGAGTTATGCTTAAGAAGTCTAATTTAACCACACCTCAAATATATATTAATCACAAAATACCAGCGTACAAAATTATGCATGCAACTTGAAGCGGAAAATAACAGTTATTGTGAAAGACGTTTCATGTTAGAATTTAGAATACGTAGTTTTATATTTGGAATCAAAAAAGCAACCACAGATTCAAGGTTTTTTTAACATTTTCATTTCATTTTTAGTATAGCAATGATAACATGGAAAATTTCGTTCATTCAATGATTTGTATTACATTTAAATAGGAATTCATCAATTATAATACAATACTTTGTTATAAAAATCAAACATCACTATATTTTGACTCCTTTTTAAATCTTTGTATTCTATTTTGTATCTTTGTATTCTTTATATTGTAAGTCTGTGTATCTTTCATGTTATTCAAAAATTAACTAAAAGACTACAAGAGCTTAGATAAAAAAAAATGGCGGAGATAATAAAGGGGTAATTTCGTGTAATAATTTTACATGTAATTTCCATCAGGTTGATAAAAATACGAAAAAACATGGTCAGCGCACTCTAAACAAAAAGTCTCTACTGGAATTAATGAATACGTAATTATGCAAAGTGTAACCTTTTGTAGGAAAAATGCACGCGAGCCGCCGAAAAAGATCAATTAAAATGTTAATATGTGTTTGATGCGCTTCAGAAGAGTATTCCATGGAGATTTTATATTTTGAAACTCAATTTACAGCTACGAACACTTAATTATTAGGGTAATTTGAACTGTACGATGTAACGTTGACTAAAAAGTTTATTTTGATTAACTATTGAGTGTTTTAGCGAAGTCATTTTAAATTTAAATTAAGTTAACAACAGTAATATAAACTTGACTATTGTTTTAACATTATAAATACTTCAAAAAAACTTAAAACTAAAAATAATAGCCAGAGAAGGCATCTCAATATATATGTATTAACATTCTAAACCTCAAATGATCAAATTACGGGCATAAAAGAATCATCCACCCATACTAAGCAATATGTAAATAATTATAGTAGTCTTGAATTTTGCCTGTTCATTGTAGAGCCTATAGCATAAACCGGCGGTCAGCAACTGGCGGACCACAATCCGCATCCGGACCGCAGAAAGACGAAACTAAGCTCGCAAAGTTATCTCTGATATACCTTTTTTTTTGTTTTCGAGGGGAAAACCTTTAATAGGTACCCGACGCCGTGGGAGCGACGCAGGGTTATGTGGGATTTTTACCGCACTAAAACCCCCCCGGGTGGCGGCTTACTATTGGCTTTATTTTAAAATGTAGATACCTAGTAAGATTTTCTCCCTTCCCCCATTACGTCCATAATAAATGTTAAATTGGTGTTAAATATCTCTAATGTAATAACCATGTAGAAATACTGGAAGAATGATCAGTTATTTTGTTTTATATTGCAACATTACGTCGCTTATATTTCGCTATCATTATAAAATTGTACAAAATAAAAAATAATTATTGTTCGCCTTCAAAAGCGAAATACTTAAGAGTGGGCCACTCTTAAGTATTTTCAGAGTCTATTGTTTGATTTCTTTAGATGTCTTTGAGGTATTGTCTTGAAACTATTTGCTTCACTAACAAGATTAACCTTTGAAGTTTCAACATATTCATAGCTTGTAGTATAATAAACTATTACTAGCTACATCTAAAGGTTAAAGATATTATATACAATTTATTTTATTAAGTTTTGTTAAGAGATGTCCTTGTAAAATAAGAATAACAATATTTTTTATATCAATAACAAAGACATCCAATTACAAGTATTCTAAAAGTACAACTGAAAACAAAATACTCATTAGGCAAACATATTTTAAGAGTATTTAATAAAAATATATATTTTAAAACTGTTTAAAAGACCGTTTCGTTGTCATATTGAAACACAAATTACACGAAAACATGACGAATGAAGTTTTAATGCTCCGGGCAGAAGGCTTTGTTAATCCGCGGCGAAACGAGCGAGTAATTAAATAATTCAACAAAAACCACCCGCGCATCGTCCTTTTGAATAAGTTAATATTTCATCATAACGCACCCATCAGCCGTATATTTTAGGGGTCAATTTGAAACGTATTAATAGAACTATCGTGATATGCGATTTGCTATCAGCTCAGTGCGAAAAAGAACAAGGTTACCTTAGGTTTTTTCTCGTCACTTCGGTTATCCGCCACGCCTATTTTTGTTTAATAATGACAATGTTAAACTGCTGTTCTAATTTACATGATTTAGCAATGAATACATGTATAAGCATCTGGAGCATTGAATCCTTATCTCAAGGGATAGCAACGCATCTGTGACTGTTCTCAATAGCCACTATAGTCGAAGTTTTAAATGTTGGATTTTTGATATTATATTATGCTAAATTCAAAGATTTATTGAACAAATAAACGTTTTCACAATTTTCACATTCGTAAACAACTGCAATAAATTTAAAGTAAATTAATTATAATTTACTAAATGAAATAATGTTCCAGTTTAAACGAAGTTTAATGAGCTAGTTTATAAAATAAAATAAGTTTTAGTATAAAGTAAAAAACACGTTTTTGTGAAAAAAAAAATATTTCATATTACCTATTGCATTGTCCTCGAGTCTCAATACGTGTGCAATGTTTCAAATTAATCAGCATTTTAAAAACCTGTGAATTAATTTTCAAGATTCCGTTATACATACAAACATACATAGATACAACCCAAGCCAATAAAAGCGTGCTAAAAATATTAGAATCATATTTTAGATACTGGTTTCAGAGAGCATTTTGAAGCAGGTAAGATCCTGTTTAGTCCCTGCGATGCCATGTATTTTTTTTTCTCTATCCTCTTACATAATCAGAGACTGTGTTTGCTGACTACATTTCATTCCAGTTCTCTCTTTTATGCTGCTCGTACTTTCATTCTTCCCCCCCAAAGAAACGAGCCCGTGGGGGGCCGCGCTAGGAGGCACAGGTGCGTTTCATTGGAGATGCCGGGATCCCTGCAAGCGCCGAGGAAGGCCACGGAAGAGGTTTAAGAGGATAAAAATCCCACATAATCCAAAGTCTCTCCCAAGGTTTCGGTAAACCTTTTGGATGTTTCCTCGCAGTCAACAAAAATAAGCTCACTAACTAATAAGGAATAGCTCCTTATTAGTTAGTGACTGTGTGCCAAATGTCAGTAAAATGCTATCTGTAGTTTTTGCATGAATGGGCAAGAAACTCTCATACATCCTTATATAGGTACTTTTGTATTTGTAATATTAATAAAATTATTGTTTTCTTCCAAGACAGTAAATTAGACACCGACTTACCGTGGGTGCCTAATTTACCGTGACATACGAGAAATACAATAACAACATTAACAAAGTAATTGACATTCCTTGTCATAATTAACCTTCTCTTGACCCGTTAGAGGTGAAAGCGTGTAATCAACTAAATTGCTTGTGTAAAAAAAAACTATGGCTTTTAGGTACATTAATAACTCAGAGTAGGTAATTAACGTAAATTATAGAGAAAGCCTATTGGAGTACGAACGGTAGGCGTCGATCAGAACATCATCACTGTAACGCGTAGGGAGGAAAACACCCATACTTAAAGCTCAAGTGCAATAGTAAATATTTTAATTCAGATATAAAAAATAGCACTTGACTCCTTAGGAATAGCAATATAGAGTTTATTGGAGATGTCTATGTACGGAGGTTTATATTTGACTTAAAATGACGTCACTGCGTTAATTACATATTGCCATACAAACCAAACGTGTACGCAAAATTGTCGTACTATATCTTATACACTCAAACATTGCATGCACTCGAACGAACGAATGCTTGAAAAAAAGTATGTTACATTTTGTAACTAGCTGATTTTACGCACTTTATATTTATTTTCACTCAGAGTTTAATATAAAACTGGACTGCAAACAATAATCCATTTAAACTTGATCGCGATCCGAACATTATTTTTAGTAGCCAGGTTTTTTACATCCATCAATTATTTTTACACTAGCACGATTTCATCTGGCGAATATATTTTCAGCAGAATTTTTACTTTCAGAAATAATTCCAGAACGTAAATTCTCGTCACATTGTTTCTAGCGATTTTGCTGAAACAATTTTTTTCAGGAAAAAAAAATACAATTAAGACATATATAAATACAATATTGATGAGCAATAAAAATCTATAAAATAATATCAAAATAAACTACTTTTTGTAAACTTTTTGTAAACCCTTATTACAGGTTACGATTACGATAATTTCATAAAATTCGTGTAAATAATACCGATATGGCTATGAGTGCATTTCGCTTCTTTGCAATTTGCATGAATAATCGTACTATTCCAAATGAATCAATTTTAAGTTTAAGATATACTTATATTAAACTCGTAGTTTTATCATTACAATAATATATTGGAATCAAAAATTTGTCTTCCGACAGCACTGTAATTAATGGCCTTTTATTTTTTTTATTATTACATTATTTTAATTCATTCAAATGATAAACACAAAAAGCATTGTTTATTTTTAACCTGGCTCTCCAGCAATATTAACGTTTTTGTGTTGTGTTATTATTAGTGCAAAGTAAGAATATACAGATCTAAGAGGTTCTGCTATGTAAATTTTGACGCTGAGATTATTTGAATGGTTAACTCTTTCATTTAATAATTATTATAGGCAGACAGAATAATATAATAACACATTATTTATGTTATAATATATGCGTATGTTCATGAATAATTGTATCATATGCATATATGATACTGATTGCTGGTCAGTTGTTTAGGAGGAAATTCAGTAAAGACTTACATAAAATATGAATATGATATGATCCCGAATGATTTATTCCTCCCAACACAGGTATCATAACGTGGAGCGGTGCAGGTGCGTGCTGGCTCAGCGACAGCTGGCAGAGGTACAACTGTATGTAAACGTGCCTGACTTGCTGAATGGAGTATGTCAAAAGGTATGTAGATATTTTATTCGTATCTCATCTTTATCCGCGTAATAGATGTTGTAGAAAACTTTTAGATCAATATTCGGAGCAAAGATTCTTACCAATGTCGCTTATTTTGATTTTTGGAAAATCATAATAAATTAGAACGATAAATATAGCAATATTGATATTGCAAGCATGTTAATACGTAGTAAAATTCATTACATTTACGTAATTACTTGTTAGTAGCATAATTACAACTCTGGCTATTTAGCTCTCAGGATAGCAATATGGCTATCCTGATGCACCTTAATCCTTTTTTACACGGAAGTAGTAACGTGCAAGATCATCGGATACATACCGACCACCGTAGACCATTGTGATCAACCCCAGTTAAGATTAGAGTCTTCTCTATCTAACGTTTAAGAAAGGCATCGCACATACGTAATTTCCTTTAAAAGCTAAGTTGCAGAGCCTTGGATAAACAGACGCCCTTTTAACCAGAAAGCAGCGTCGTTTAGGTCTTACAGTGGTGCCTCCGGGGCTTTAATACAAAAGGTGTTACCAATTATAAAATTTAATAAATTATGTGAGGTTCTTCGCTGATTGTGCAAATACCTAACTCTCGTCGTATAATTTTTTGTCGATTTTAAAATAGGTATTACGAGTACTCTTCCTTCGACCATTACATTTACATTGCTATTAGCCCCATTGGAAAAAGTATAAGTAATTATTCATAATTTCATTATCCCTTATTGCCCATAAAATTAGCACTGCTGGGTTATTTCAGAGCCCCTAGCCAGCGATTAACTTTTTAAACATTTGTATAAAATATTATCGTAACTCATTTAACTGCTAACCTCTCTTTTAATAGACATTTTTTTTACATTTTACCACTGAGCTACAGTACAATACTTGACTTATTGTATCTTTTATTATGATGTTTTAATACAAAATTCTAATTAATTATAGTTGTATTATAATATTCCACGACATCGAGACAATACAATACAATACAATAAAAAAATTCTTTATTGTACACTAAAACATAGGTAACAAGAACAAAAGATACAATGGAAACTACAACAGGCGGTCTTATCACTAAAATAGCGATCTCTTCCAAACAACCTTAGTGGTTGAAAGAAAACCTTAATAAGGGTGCAAGAGAGTGCAGGGGTGTACAAAAGTATGACATACTTAATAAAATGTGAATATATATGTTTATATATGTATATGTGTATATCAGCAGCTAATTTAGACATTACAGAGCTTAAATATAAATAAAAAGAGAAATGCTAGGACAGCGGATATACAATTGAATAGAGATGGAAAAATATAAACGGCTATTTAAGAAGTAAACGGCTATAGTGAAAGGTAGAAGTCCTTTAATATAAATAAAAATAAACAGAGCTTAAATATAAATAAAAAGAGAAATGCTAGGACAGCGGATATACAATTGAATAGAGATGGAAAAATATAAACGGCTATTTAAGAAGTAAACGGCTATAGTGAAAGGTAGAAGTCCTTTACTTGTTTTTTTACGATAGGTAAGGAATTCCATAAACGCACAGCCACTGAAGTAAAGGATTTACCATAGAAAACTGAAGAGCAAGAAAGAGTTAGTAGGGAAAGATCTCTGGGCAATTCTGGCACTCCGGGCACTTCGGTCACTCTGTACAATCTGGCACTCCGGGCACTTCGGTCACTCTGGGCACTCCGAGCAATCTGGACACTCCGGGCACTCTGGGCATTCCTGGTATTCCGGGCAATTCTGACCCTTTGGTCACTCTGGGCACTTCGGTCACTCTGGGCAATTCTGGCACTCCGGGCACTTCGGTCACTCTGGGCAATTCTGGCCCTCCGGGCAATTCTGACCCTGTGGTCACTCTGGGCACTTCGGTCACTCTGGGCAATTCTGGCCCTCCGGGCACTTCGGTCACTCTGGGCAATTCTGGCCCTCCGGGCATTTCGGACACTCTGGGCATTCCTGGTGCTCCGGGCAATTCTGACCCTTTGGTCTCTCTAGGCACTTCGGTCACTCTGGGCAATTCTGGCCCTCCGGGCACTTCGGTCTCTCTGGGCAATTCTGGCCCTCTGGGCAATTCTGGCCCTCCGAGCAATTCTGACCTTTTGGTCACTCTGGGCACTTCGGTCACTCTGGGCAATTCTGGCCCTCCGGGCACTTCAGTCACTCTGGGCAATTCTGGCCCTCCGGGCATTTCGGACACTCTGGGCATTCCTGGTACTCCGGGCAATTCTGACCCTTTGGTCTCTCTAGGCACTTCGGTCACTCTGGGCAATTCTGGCCCTCCGGGCACTTCGGTCTCTCTGGGCAATTCTGGCCCTCTGGGCAATTCTGACCCTTTGGTCACTCTGGGCACTTCGGTCACTCTGGGCACTTCGGTCACTCTGGGCAATTCTGGCCCTCCGGGCACTTCGGTCGCTCTGGGCAAAACTGGCCCTCCGGGCACTTCGGTTGCTCTGGGCAATTCTGGCCCTCCGGGCACTTAGGTCAATCTGGTCACTCTGGGCACTTAGGTCACTCTGGGCAATTCTGGCACTCCTGGCACTTCGGTCACTCTGGGCACTCCGAGCAATCTGGACACTCCGGGCACTCTGGGCATTCCTGGTATTCCGGGCAATTCTGACCATTTGGTCACTCTGGGCACTTCGGTCACTCTGGGCAATTCTGCCCCTCCGAGCACTTCGGTCACTCTGGGCAATTCTGGCCCTCCAGGCACTTCGGTCACTCTGGGCAATTCTGGCCCTCCGGGCACTTCAGTCACTCTGGGCAATTCTGGCCCTCCGGGCAATTCTGACCCTTTGGTCACTCTGGGTACTTCGGTCACTCTGGGCAATTCTGGCCCTCCGGGCACTTCGGTCGCTCTGGGCAATTCTGGCCCTCCGGGCACTTCTGTTGCTCTGGGCAATTCTGGCCCTCCGGGCACTTCGGTCAATCTGGGCAATCTGGCACTCCGGGCACTCTGGGCATTCCTGGCCCTCCGGGCACTTGGGTCACTCTGGGCACTCCGGGCAATCCGGACACTCCGGGCACTCTGGGCATTCCTGGCACTCCGGGCAATTCTGGCACTCCGGCCACATCGGTCACTCTGGGCAATTCTGGCACTCCGGGCACTCCGGGCACTCCGGGCACTCTGGGCATTCCTGGCACTCCGGGCAATTCTGGCACTCCGGCCACATCGGTCACTCTGGGCAATTCTGGCACTCCGGGCACTCCGGGCACTCTGGGCATTCCTGGCACTCCGGGCAATTCTGGCACTCCGGCCACATCGGTCACTCTGGGCAATTCTGGCACTCCGGGCACTCCGGGCACTCTGGGCATTCCTGGCACTCCGGGCAATTTTGGCACTCCGGCCACATCGGTCACTCTGGGCAATTCTGGCACTCCGGGCACTCCGGGCACTCTGGGCATTCCTGGCACTCCGGGCAATTCTGGCACTCCGGCCACATCGGTCACTCTGGGCAATTCTGGCACTCCGGGCACTCCGGGCACTCTGGGCATTCCTGGCACTCCGGGCAATTCTGGCACTTAGGGCACTTCGGACACTCTGGGCACTTTGGTCACTCTGGGCACTCCGGGCAATCTGGACACTCTGGACACTCTGGGCATTCCTGGCCCTCCGGGCACTTAGGTTCTATTCATAGGATCTGTAAGAAAGTAGTGGTCCAATTTAAATATTTGCAAATTAACGAAATTAGCGATACTCGGCCAAACCTGAGCTGCAGGAGTCCAGTTGGGTAAAATATATGATAAGATTACTTAGCAGATATTTTCGTTTGAACGAAGTAGGTGAGGAACGTGGGAGAGATGTAGATATTTAAATCTTTCCTTAAGTAGTGTAGACTGTTTGGATTAAAGAAGACGCAGTACAAGGCAGAAAGAATATGAGTATTCCGACGAAGACGAATTGGGAGCCACTTGAGTCTTATATGATGTTGAGAGACATGATCATAATTGCGAATCCCAAATATGAATCTACGGAATAAATTTTGAATACGCTCAAGGTTCTTTATTTGCTCCTCGGTTAGATCTAGATAGCAAATATCCGCATAGTCAAGGATAAGGTGCAATAACGACATTACAAGTGAAGTTTTAGTAGAAATTGGTAAGAAGTTACGTTACGAAGCCTCCGAAGTGAACCCATTGCTGCAAACACTTTCCTGTTCACCTCGTTAACCCGAGGAACCCACGACAGACAACTATCCATATAGATACCCCAGGTTTTTAATTTTGTCTGATAAAGGCACATGGACACAATTAAACGTAACTGCAGGTAGATTATTGATGTCAACTTTATTTAATAGCCTAGAGCTATCAATGACAATGGGTTAGGTTTTTACAGGATTGACTTTCAATCCATGTAACTGGCACCAGTATGCGATACAAGCCAAATCTGCATTTATAATAGTTTACGATAGTTTTCGGTAAGTCCTCGGACATTTATAATATATCTGCAAGTCATCGGCATTGCGTATATGCTGCTAGTAGATAGTTTTCTTTGGGACAAAATACGATATTTTTGATAAACAGCAGCGCGGGCGGGGGCAGGGCAAGCGCAGTGTCCCTGTAGTTCCGGGATCAGATATAATAGGGCTACGACATCCCCTGCCTGTCGTAAGAGGCTACTAAAAGGAGCTTCCGGGGTTGCAGATGACTAGAGTGGGAGCTCGGGCCGTTCGGTCAGGCAATCCCGGGAAGGACGCCGGTATGTGTGGTCGCATACAGCCGTAAAGACAGAAAAAAAGGGCAAGCGCAGTGCCTCCGGTGGTCGAACTTCAGCGAGTAAGTTATGCACACGAGTGAGGCGTGTTGCTGTCTCAATGCAGCGACGCGATGGACAGACTACTTTAACTTGCTCTGCTGTTGTCATCGGACATATTTATTTCATAACATTGAATTGTTTAAAAGTCATGTTATTTCGCTAACAAACGACAGATCACAGAGACGGACCACGCCTAAAATTTGCCTACTGTCCCTAATAATTTGGCCACCCATGGTACATTGGATATACAACATACACATATGTTACAACAAATTAGTTTGCATCCATGTCTTGTGTCCATAGATATGTATGTATATTTAGTCCTGTTTTATTAGCAATTACAAATTAGCGACAACTAGCACATGGATTGCACCCTCGTCTCTTTCATTACGTAAAAAGATAGGATAACAAACAGCTGACATCAATACATCGTTCGAACGGATTTAATTCATTTTTTTTTTTTATTAACAAACGTAAGTTTTATATAGGTGCATATAACTTACAAAAAATGTAGTAATTAGTCGAAAATGAATATTGATCGTAGGTAGGTACTATGAAATGGTTACTTTTTAAGCATATGAATTCAAATAAGTTAATAAATCACACATTACGTAAAAACAATAAGCCGATTATTAACTCAGTTTTGGGGAATCAAAGGAAAAATCATTCACCCTGGACGAATTTGAAATTAAAATGTTCCTTTCGCAAGTCGTCGCTTTCTTACATAAATATGAAATTCTTTTCTAATAATTCCTTTCTAATAAGAGCTATATAATTTATTATAAGAGCTATATTACCAATATACAATATTTTTGCAATAGACGATTTAATTACAAAATGTATAAGTAGGTACATTGTTGCAAACCGAATGTTCTCTGTAGTTCCGGGATCAGAATAGGGCTACGGCATCCCCTGCCTGTCGTAAGAGACGACTAAAAGGGGCTTCCGGGGTTGCAGGCGGCTAGAGTGGGAGCTCGAACCGTTCGGTCAGGCGATCCCGGGAAGGACGGCGGTATATGTGGTCGCATACTCGTAAAGACAAGACGGAGCGGTGGGCCCAGCCACCCATCTGGGAGGAGCCCGATGGGGCAACGCGCTCAGAGGATTCCGGTTGCGGTCGGACCGAGTACCCGGAGTCCTCTTTATAGCGCTGAGGACGGCCACCGGGGGGGTTTTAGTGCGGTAAAAATCCCACATAACCCCGCGTCGCTCCCACGGCGTCGGGTACCTTTTGAAGGTTTCCCCCTCGTGAACAAAAAAAAAAGGATTTTTTCTTAGCTTTAATAGCATTATACTTCGATATTTTAAACACCAAATGAGTATAATTCTTTATAACAGATTTTAAACTACATACACATTTTAGATTTCTTTTCAATCAATAATAAAATATTTTATTAACAATATTTGATTGTTTAAAATACGTTTACTTCTTAAACGATCGCATATATCATAGACCTTATATTTCGCTAAACATAACGTACAACATAATCCCGCAAATAATATTTTATCATATCACTTTATAAACATAGTTTCTTTTTAATAAGTGTGTAAATGTATAAATGTTTGTTCAACAGTTAATCATAGATGCGTTGCTACTTCCGAGGACTAAGATCATATAAAAATATCCCGGCAACTACACCCTTCCACCGAAAAGTAAGATCTCCTTCACGCTAGAAATAGGTGTGGCGGTGGTACTGCCTTTCAAATTGTCCTTTCAAAATGGTTGTCCATTAAATATTAGTTTTTAAATATAATAAATTGCAAATCATTCGAAATTAAGCAGTATTGGCAATTATATTATTGACAAACTTCTTGTGCGAGTGGTTTAAAAAAATATTTATTATTATAAGACTTATTCAATTAAAGCATTTTCCAATAACATACAAAACGAATAAATTCTTAATTTAATCAATATACTAATTTACTAAAAGATGAATATTTAGAAGATTGTAATTCAATACCAGCCTTGAAACAAAACGTTGTTAATCCTAATTAGCCCTATAAGAACAGTAAAGTGATTAATCAATACGTCTGACGCAAAGAGCGATGATTAATCGTGCGATGCTTATAATATCGCTTACAAATAACAATTTCCCGAAAGTTATAATGTACCCGAAACTGGAGAGCCGTTGGTGTTTGGCGGAACACCTGTGCACTGAAATGTAGCGACTAATAAGTGCTTAAGCGTGTATAATATTTTCACGTCTTTATTTTATCAACGTACTCAATATTCTGAGTTTCATCTTGTTACATAAATTTATAAATTATTATTGAATAAATAATGCATTCTACACTCATAGCCTCATACTAAGATACTGTGAAATATCGAACGCGGAACGCACTGCGTTTTAGACGAGTATAGTGAGCTCCGCCAAATGGTTCGTCTTTTATTATTTGTATTTTGACTAAAATATTCAATAAAAGTTAATTATTTACGTTTACTTAATGGCCTATGATACTAATTATATAAGTGAAAAAGAGAAATATGGAAACAATTAACCCAGGACTGGTATATTACATGTCTTACTATTCTTCTAAACTCAGATTTATGTGCATGTAAGCTCAAATCACGAGTTTATTTAACCCTTAAGTTTATTTAAAATTTATAGACATAGAAAGTGAAAAGTGTAATTTCAACTTAAACTTAACATGACATGGTTATAATATCCTTTATTTCTGACGTTTAAGTAGATGTAGTAGATGCTAATACATATGTGCTATGATATAAGTATGTTGTCCGAAAATAAAGCGCGTTTATAGTTTTCTTATTTCGTCATTATTGGTATTTTGATCAAACTATTGTATCCTATCTTTGAAACAATACTATTATAATTGAATTTATTTATCAAAAAATCTCACTTTTTAAAATCTTGTTAATCCGAAATAAAGAATTTTCTTCGCCGCGTCGATTAGTCTGTTTTTTTTTTTGCTGTATTTTTTAATGCTTATATTAAATAAGAAAAAAATAATCCACAAAGTTACAACGTACCCGATGTCAGATCTGTCGATGTTTCACAGGCACACCTGAACTCTGAGATGTTGCTATCATTATATGTCGGATCGTATACATCTTGCTTCTTTATGTTTAGGTGCTTCTAAATTCTACAGATGTTTTACTTACACTTTAAATGTCTTCACTGATATGTGGATGAATACAAAGTATGTTTTAAATAACAATCAAAAGAAATGGTAAATGGTATTTATAATTTATTTTCTTTGTAGTTCAAATATTCATTCATTTTGCCTCATAACGGCATTGGTAAGCTCTGCTGTGTTTTACTTTAAAGAAAATGGAAAATGAGTACCCGAAGAGTCTCAACTTAGTCGTTATATTTATACTTCAACTTATACATAGCATACCAAGAAAATTACAAAGTTTCCCAAAGTTATAACCAGGTTAATTACAAGCGGTTATTAATGCTTCGATGTCGAAAACATGAGCATTGTAGAGTTAGCGATCTAGCACGTATATTTGCCGTAATTATGGAGACCCAATATGTTAGTACACGTTGCTACTGAAGTATACTTAAACTTCATTCGCCGTGCACGCTGATGTACTTTACCTTTGAACTACAAACATGGAAGCGTTGCAAATTACTTTAATCCTTGAAAGTAGGTTGTCATTAAACATTTTTGCACACATTTTTTGGCTTTTGATATAAAGTTTGTGTAAAACTGTAAACGTTTTTAAAAGTAGGAACTCTTTGACGACTGTCTGACGATCTGACGTGCAATGGATTCCGGGCTAGACAGGTATCTGAATAATAAGTTTATATTCCTGTTCTGGGTCTGGGTGTTTATGTATTCATCTTGTGTATGTCCATGGTACCCACAACGCAGGAGAATACCCTAGTCTAGTGTGGGGCTATGAGTGTAGAAAGCGTGTTTTTTTTATGGTATGGCGTAGCAATAAACTTCTCATCCATTTTGTCTAAGTATGAAATAGACATAAGCGAGATATTTACGTTTCTGTGTTCTGCTAACCTGTTTGCGGTTAACGGTTCTGTTTTACGCTTTCATGGCATTTCAAACTAATCTTCAGGGGTGATAACGCAAATCTGCGATATTTTCTGAGTAAACTAAACTAATATATATTAATAGTTAAGTTAATAAATTAATAGGTTATTCCCGGAACTTCACTAGTCACGTCTGCTACGTTACAAAAGTATTTTGTATTAATCTAGACTATAATCAATGTTTATGCTAAATTGCAATGAAATCCAACATAAAGCTTCGCAAACTTATTATATTAATTTAAATACTCGTTAATAATATAAGTTAATAATAATATAATAAGATTGGTGATTTTATTTCAATTTTAAGGTGCAAGTAAATTATTGCAGAAACAAATAACTACCATTTTTAATAAAGTGTATAGCCTGTTTCACTCTGCAAACTCGGACGGTTCCAATGAAATGTCACAATCCATTAGTCGGTTTGGCGTTAGCGCGTGCCAAACAAATAGTTAAAAATACAAACAAACATACTACTCGACCACAACAATTAGGCGCATGAAACAAAAGTGGTTCCGTACCCCGCACGGCGCTTCTGTCCCCGCGCATCCCCTAGTAACGTGCCGTCGTGTATCGTCTAGGTGTTTATGTTAGCCACCACGTGTTTAATGTTATTTCGTTATAATGTTAGTTTAATAAGTGATTGTTGAATTTTTAAAGTTATTATTAAATTAGTTGATTATTTGTCGATAAACCTCAAAATGGGTAGGAAAAGACTATTCGTGGAGGAGAAAAGACTCTTACATTCAAAATATGCATTTTTTAACAAAGGAAGATGCATGAGCTAAGTATTCTTGTTTCCCAAGTCGAAAATAGAGTGTTTGCTGCAACAGGCATCAGTGTCTTACACAAATAAAAAAGGAAAGAAAATATTCCATTTCGGCGTATATATTATAAACACACGAAAGTGCTTTAATAAATATACGAGTATTGAACATACAACACTGTGGCCTATGTTTTAATAATGGTGTACCTATATACTCTTGGTATTTGGTTATAGAATATACTGTGTATCGGGGTGGGAAATCCCTAGTTGTAGTGACGTTTCAAATGTCATGCGCCTAATTGTTTTGGTCGAGTAGTACGCTCAAAAATCAGAATCCTTCTTCTGACGCAGTCACTAGTCACACACGGTGTTAATAAATATAAATTGAAACATGTAACGAAATAAAGTCACAATTATATGAAAAGAGGTTCCAAAACGTTATTATTGTGTGGTATGTATTTTTTTTCAAAATTTCAAAAAATAGTAGAGAATGCAGCTTTTTGCTGTAATTCTCATTTAAATGCAAAGCTTTGGATTCGAATTGCAACGCCACAATACCATCATTTATTCATATTCTGTTTATTGTAACGGATAAAATAATTTCATAAAATTTGCTCCGGTTTAATCCTACATGCTTTGATGTAGGTGATCCTGTGAAGGTACCACTATCGTCCCTATTTCTGTTTGTCACCTTGTTTGTTAAAAGTTCTGCATTGTGCATATATTTCCAAAAAAGTAATGTAGGATTATCTGTTCGACTGAATCTATATTTGGGTAAATATTAATATTTATAGCCTGTATCATGACATAACAATAAATATTTATTTCACTAAAGCCCTTTTACTTCATCAAACTTTGTTACATTTTAAAACAAACATAACTTTAAAGTGATACATTTTTAATGCAGACGCCACCCTGGAGAATACATTTGCTTTACATTATATTATGTAGGTAAGTCAAACTTCAGTGACATATAGATGTAAATTGGAATACACTACTATTACTAATTACTTTCGGGCTGCTATTGTAGCTCTCCCCAACGCGGTTCACCAGTTAGCTAAAAAATCTGCTACGGGATGTACTCGTAGCAAAAAGATATTCGACATAATTTATGGTTTTCCCTCTTTATATCAACCCAATTGTAAACTAAATGCTTTAATACAAGAATCACAAGCATACAAACTGAGAATAATACATGTCATCACATTAATAAATGTAGTATGTAATCACACAGTACAATTATTTACGGAATGCTAAGGGTAAGACGGTTCATTGCTCACGGGGAGTGAGAAATGGTTTGCAATCTAATTGAATTATGTCACCTGGACAGCGCTGTCCAATTTGAACCAATGTGTACTGTAAGCACAATGCAAGTAGCATTCCAACCCCCGCTTAGTTCTATTGCGAGCAATGTGTCAACATTAATGGGTGCTTGCATAACTCACTCTACTCAGAAATTAAATATATCATGATGCAGCCTATACCAACAGGGAAGTACGTATTATAGTAAGATACCACGCTTATTTACCCACTCTGTATTATAAAAAACCTCGACTATTCTATGTGTTTCACTTATACATTAGAGACAAAAATCGAAAATAGGAATTAATTATCTGATATTTTCAAAAAATATATAAACTTACTGGTTGATCTATGTTACCGTAACAAGATTTAAACTATTACTTAAAACATAGTATTATTGAAATAGTTTATGAAAATGAATATATTACACTTTTTAACCAAAAATATTTAGTGTTTTATTTAGGTTTTCTATGTGCTATAATAAAATAATGCAAGAAGAAGTAATTTAATAAGAATGGAGAGCAAACTGGAATATTTACTGCTATCGTACAATAAAATGATGTCATGTACTTCTTTTAGAATAAATAATAATACATACTATCGGCTTCAGTGATGGTAATATGAATGATAACGACCGTGGGGACCTAAAGCTAACGCACAAAGTCCTTTGTTAGATCCAGAATTTTTCAAAGAAAAACATATGAGATGAATATTATTGTTTCAGGAGAGCTTTTCTCTCAAGTGGCGGATGTGTGAAACGGAGCTCTTAAACTTCTTTGTTTCAAAAGGTTGTACAGAATTTTGGACGTAATGATACCCAAAGGCGAATTCCCTTCTTTACGTAAAGAACCCACTGGTTAGAATTGTGTAGCTCATAAATAACTGATATAAAAGATATATATTTTCACCAAACAGCTAATCACTCTTCGGCTCATACGATTTTAGAGTGTATCATTATATTTTTATATTTACGTGACATGGTATAATATGAACTATTTCGGATTCTAGATAGTTACGCTTTTCTTTAAAATTAATTACACACGAATGAGTATGAACCTCAAATTTCTTCATTCATTTCATTCAGAATTGAAATATGTGATTTTGCTCTCGACATTAAATTTAAGGCACTCGTAGTTTAGAGAAAAAGGCTTTTATTTGCTAAAAAAAAATAACACGCATTGACCAGTATTGGATTTATACCTTTTTCGACAGTTAATATGGCAATTAAAGGTACGAGCAGTTAGAATTAGTCGTGCCGTCGTTGCCGCTTAGAACAAAAACTGTGGTTAAGGTATACCGAAATGTTATCTTCAGATATACTGATATGATATGACGTTTTGTCAAAGTCGATTTTTGACAGCGACACACGAGAGGATAAGCTATGAATGTACAAGAGTCATATAACTGGGATTGAAAAAATATATATCTCTCTTTTTATTTTAGCGATACATTCTGCTCATCTATATACTACTGATATTATTCATATTTTTAAGTAAACAAGTAGCCATTAAAAAAAATGATTTCTTAAATTCATTTGTCCATTATTAACGACAAATAGGTGTTGATCAACATAAACACCTATATCTTTGTTGCTTTAATCACATCATTTAAAGCTACGTGTAAAAGGCACATTAAGTGTACTATTACAAATTATACCGGCGATAGAAAACTGTCTAAGAATTATCCGTAAGTGTTCCCTAATTTCTCAAAGGTACGTGATATCATGTAGGTAATAAGAAAATACTCAACCTAATTTTGAAAGAGTAATAGAATGACAGCACCCAAATACTCATTACTACAAGTACCATAACTTCACCCGATTTACTTATTACTAAAATTGTACCTTTCACTAAAATGGTAGAAATTCTGTCGGGAGTTAATCAAAAACTTAAAGCTTAATAAACTTATTAAGCATGTTTTATTAGTGAAGAAATCTTTATTTTTAGAATTTGGAATCGAAATTCTTAGTCCGCCCGTACTTCCTTGATTTTGTGCTTTTATCCTCCCATTCATCTGCGCAAGTGTCAATTGCGCTCCCTCCGTGACTCTATATTTCTTTCCCTGCCGATCCGTGTCATTTATATTGACATACATTAAACGTGTCACCAGGTGGTGGAACCAATGTAGTTTGACTGTGGAAGTTCCAGCGCCACAACTAATTCTAACGTGAAGCAATTCTTGCGTTTCGAACGGTGTGATTGTCGGCTCGTTTTTATATAGGGCGACCATCTTAGTCATCGGGAGTGGCAACACATCTGTGATTGACTTCAAACAGACACCATTTTCTTTGTGAATTTGATTACAGATGTACATGGGTGGCAGTAACCACTTACCATCAGACTAGAAAGACTGCAGCTAATTTAAACTTATAAAAAAGGTATTCTGTGGCACACAGTTGTATTTTCCTATACAACACCGGCTCGTAGATATGGCCTGTCAACAATATTAGAATATTAATATTTTAATTGTCTTTTTAATTAAAAAGACCATTAAAATATTTCCTATTGCTTGTAAAACTGCAATAACGAAATTAAAGTTAATGAAGTTACATGCAACATCAAAACGTTAAAACAATACATTCAAAAGTATCATAATTTTCATTTAATCCCGGGTTCAACAGACGTTACGAACAGCTATGCCGAGGTATACCTTTTTAGTTTTAGAGGGATATTCCTGTAGACTGCATAGAGAAAAGATACATATAAAAAACTTTTTACAGTAAGCTATATGTAGACTAAAAAAAACAAATCATGAACTACATGTTAAAGCTTTTATAATAATTTATTTCGGCTATTCTAACCTGTTCATTTTAGCTCTGATATAAATAACATATCCAAAAAAACTAAGTTTAACCATTAATCCATAATTTACTCTTGTAAAGCCGGACGATTAGTGGATAGACTAGTGGATTACCATTTCTGGCTAATAAAATAAATTTAGTGTCGTTTCGCATCATTAAACAGGTAACTAAATATGATCATGTATATTTAAGTAATTACAATAGTTTTTCTGTACTACTGTTTGATTAGTGTCATCTACTTAATCAAAGATAATTTACGTATTTTATAAACGCGCAATCAGGCAATTTTTCATTGCTAATGCTTTTGTGAAATTAACGTCCACTTTGCGTCGCACTCAAAAACATCACTATAATTTGTTAATTTACCTTCCACTTGCATCGCTACAAGAGGAATATCGTTTATACTTGAAGTTTATGGACATAGCGCGACTCACATCCTCCACACTCAAACCCGCAATTTAGTTTGTGGTTGCTGACAACGATCGCGCTCTATCTAATTCCAGCTTTATTCATTAGCTAACTGATAAAAGTATAAAATATAATTATTAAAATTGATAAGACGGTGAAAAAGACAGTAATTGAGATGAATATTAAATTTAACAGTAACAAAAAATACCAAGACAAGTATTTAAAGTATTCTAATTTGTTTTTTCAACCATTATAATCCAAATTGTTTGTAATATGAAGTTGAAAAACGTACAAACATTACCAACAGATGAATTTATTTTGAACTTACGTATTAAAACATTTTATGCGCTTATGTACAAAGCAGATACTTACAAGGGACTGCAGACACAATAGTAGGAGATAAAAGCTATGACAGTATAAAAAAGAGTTCAATTTAGTTAAATAAGATTAAAGTAACTAACAAGCGTACTATCAATTCGTTGATGCGGGGTCACTGCCTTCCGTAAATATTTACTTCGCAATAATTTGCTTATAACCACATACTTAATGACATGACAATTTAAACGGCTTCATCAGATCGCGTTATAAAGCACCGTCGGCTCTCTGCCCCTGGTTTATCACGTCATGATCTCATTTACCTGTCGTATAAGTGTAAACTCCCAGAATCTAATCCTCAATTTATACAATTACGGAATTATAGAAGAATGGACTCTAGGAATCTGCTGAGTGACGCTTCTAGTATCGGGTCCTGTGGTTCAAGCATCTATTATTAACAATAAAGTATCTCAATTCCATAATGCCATTTTTAAATTGTACTATGCCCATGCCCTTATTCACCAAGTGAGAACAAATTGTGTTCCGGATTCTTGGATGTCCAGAGGGATCCAAATGATAATGTCCACTTTCGACAAAAGTCTCGAAACTGTTGTCGAGAGTGGACGTTGCAAATTTACATTTTCAATTTTTTATGGTAATAGTGTACTTTTCCTTCGTAACGTCGTAAAGAATCTCTCCTTCTCATAGCTTAGATAGCAGTTTTACTTGACATCATCAAATAATTGAGGTAAGTCGTAAGGTGAACGGCACTTTGCAATCTCTACATCGGCTTAGAAAAAATTCTACCATATAGGACAAAAATTACATTAATTCTGTGATATAATAATACAGTCTCATTCTACCCATTATAAATTACGATTGATATATTTTTTTAAATATTTTAAAATGTATGATTAAATTATTTCACCAAATAACATTATTTCCTTATCATATTTATATGCCTTCAGGCAGCTTTACATCACGTTTGCCAATGTCTTTGCCAATGTTGTTACCAATGCATAATGGCCATCATGTTTAATGGGGGTTTCTTTTGTGTTATATTATTATTGCAAGATCCATGATGTGTCGGTTTTTTCAACGCAGATTAAAAGGTTGTGGCCCAACATTGGCCGAAGCGTTCACACATTGGCGGCATGTTTAGTTTGTAGTTACTAGTTAGCTTTCAAAGTGACTTCACGCACATGATGTCAATTCGCGCGTCTTTATTTACTAATATAACCATCTTCTTTTTTCAACCTCTTTTTGTGTAAGTCTGCCTCTATATGCAGTTACATAGTAGCGGTAATAAACCGCAGCAGCTGATACCAATTCAATCTCCATTGTGAAAATAAAAATTAGTAATTTCGTTTTAATTATCAGTATCATTTTTGGTTATAATATTATTATTAGTAGGAAGCAAAGTATTATTATTAGTATTGCAAAAGTATTCTAACTGTTGAGAAGTACTGATCGCCACAAATAAAAGTCATTCGCTTCTTATAAATAAATAGGTGACATAAAAATTTTATTCCAACTGAAAAAATTGTTTGAAAAAAAGAATCAGTAGCAATTACACACCCATATTACACTAAGTACGATTGTTCTTTTGCCTCAAAAGAGTCATTGTAAGCGAACCGTGACCTATCAAGCTGCATGGTAGAGCTCCATTGTTATGCAGTTTTCATTATGATTGCTTTCTTTATCCCCTATACCATATTTTATTTATACTGAACTAAATACAGTTTAATATAAAACTTAGATTGTAAGTTTAACCTAAATCTATTTAATTTTCGCACAGCATGTTTACCCGCAGATATTTTTGTATAACAGATATAAATTCAATGTTATTTGTGAATATTTTTGGTAAGGGGACAACTTGTCGCACACACAACATCGTCCCACTGCTCGGCACGAGGCTACTCTCAGAATGGGAAATCTAAAGACCTTAGTTCAGCACGTTGGTCAAGTACCTACAAGCGGTGAGACAATAAATGTTTTGCGAGAACTTCCGCGTTCAACTTAGCAAGTGAGTACTTACTTGTTTCTTAAGTTTTCTTGCGCTTTACCTAACTTCAACTTTCTACTTGTTTTCTTAATTAATGAAGTGCAGTGAAACTAAAATAAAGTAAAATAAAGTATAGAAATTTTCGATTTTATTTACAGTCTTGAGCAAAAATAACTTAATGTCCTTAAATTAAACTTTCATACGTAAATAGACTAATAACTTTTAAATGATAAATATATTTTTATACAAAAAATAATAATTTAATAAAATGGACGTTCCAGCCTCACAGTTACTAAATCTAATGTTTAAAACAATGTCAAAATGCAAAGTCAATATAAATACTGGATCAATAAATCAGCGCTTACCAATATTTCCTACAGCTTCGAAGCCCTATTCTGTTCAGTATTTGCTGAATCGGCAAAAAATTTTGTAGAAATTTTGGTGTACTTTTGTTTTTATCACTCACAATATACGAAAAATTAAAGGAATTATTATTACTTACGTAATAGTTACTTTCCATTAGTAATTGAACATAAATATATATACCTAATGACCCAATCAATTATAGAATAAGATTTTTAGGCGAAATTTTTCTTATTTTATATTAATTGAAAAGGTAAAAGTTTCTACCCAAAAACTTTTCTAGATTAAGAGGAGTTCACTATTACGTGATTGATTCTGAGTAAATAGTCGTTGTTCCGAGTAGCAAATAGCCTAAGTTTCTTTGGCTACCACGAAAATAAAAGAAAAAGTTTATACATAGCGCTTCAAAGTTAGTCAATACACATTTACAAGGTCGGAATAGTTTTTTTTTTAATACCATTAACTTAACTATGATCTTAACATAAGACTGTACCATTAAGGACTCAGAATATCTCGTCTGAACATCTATGTATCGAAACATGATACCGATCACGTTGAGTTTCGTTATCTTCCGTCATTTTTGTGTTGGTGAAAGGTATACGGGAAATCAACAATCGAATAAAAATCTCCCAAAAGATCTAGTATCCACTATAACACTGTCACTGTAGTTCCGGGATCAGAAAAGGGCTACGGTGGTAAGAGGCATCTAAAAGGGGCTTTCGGGGTTGTGGGTGGCTAGAGTGGGAGCTTGAACCGTCCAGCCAGGTGATCCCAGGAAGGGCGGCTGCATGTGTGGTCGCATACCGTCGTAAAGACTAGACGGAGCGGTTGGCCCAGCCGCCCATCTGGGAGGAGTCCGATGGGGCAACACGCTCAGAGGATTCCGGTTTCTTTGGACATCCCGGAGTCCTGTTACTAGATATACAAAGTGAAGTTAGATTTAATACGTGTTAAAAAAATAAGTAGGGTGGACATGATACTTTTACAACATTCTACACACTGTGTTTATTTTATGGTTCTCGTTAAATAGATTTATATTTAACGAGAACCATAAAATAAAACGATGTTATCCATCCGATGTCCACCAATACGCATTTGGCCAGCGCGGTGGACTATGGCCTAAAACTCTCTCAATTAAGAGAGAAGACCCGTGCCCAGCAGTGGGACAATAATGGGTTGTACCCCATCCATCCGATGGTAAGTGGTCCTGTGCACGACCACTTGCACGTTGCTTGTCTGTAATAAAAACGTGTAAAATATTTTTACAATATAGTTTAAGTTAAGCGGTGGTGCCTCCGTAGTTGAATTACAATGAGTCCACCTTGAGTAAATCAAAGAAATAACAATCTTGTAAAAGAATTTAACACGTCCATCCTTAAACAATAGAAAACATTAACTAAACTAAAGAAAATTGCACTATCTTACAGTGCTGTGTTGCCTATTGTATTTGTTGTAATAATAGAAAAAAAGAAATAAAAGTACAACAAACATTGGTCCAAAACAAATTAAGATAAAAAAAATCAATCAAATGTTTCTTTAATAAAATTTTATGGTGAAGTAAATATGAAGGACTGAACAAAAATATATTCTGCAACCTGCTACATTACAGCTATGGATGGATGACAAAAAAATAATATCTTCCCGCTTAAACTTTTTATTTGCCCTCAGGGGTAGCCCGGGGGTTCGAAGTAGGCTAATGAAGTGTTTGGCGCGCTCGCGGAAACGTGATTCCTGTCGCCGCTCACCGCAAACCGATAATTCAATATTCCTTTTATTAAAATCTCACTTTTCCCCAAGGATGTTATCAGCTTATTATTATGTAGCAATGAGTAGCAAACGAATAAACATATCCGAAGGCAATCATAGATGCATTGCCACTCCCGAGGACTAGGACGGTTGCCTCACATAAAAGTGTGCCGGCAACCACACCCTTCCACAACGCAAGAAATGATTCACGCTGGAATTAAGTATGGCGGTGGTACTTCCCCGGTCGAACTACATTGTCTACCCACGTCTACCACCTATACCGTGTTACTTTAACGAAATTCTACGAAATAGAGATTTAGTACCTACAACTCACCCAATATCATCAAATGAAAGAACATTAGGTCCTGAGACAACTAAAAATATATATATTTTTTAAAACAAGCTTTTATTTTACTGGACTGAAAAGAAACTGGCTTTTCAGTAGTCAAACCCATCATTTTGTTGCATGATACAATTTTTTATCATATAAAAGCACTACGATGACTAATGTATAGATTAAGTATGTATGTATGTATTAAGTATTATGTACTAATGTTGATAGATTTCACGCACTTGGATAAGTATGATGATGTTAACTATAACGTACTTATTAGATTACCTGATCATTAAATAGTGTTATATCTTTTTAGCGAAACTACGTATATATAATCAAAAGAGCTAAGAAAAAAATTAAGACTACTTTTTTAAACTTCCTTTAAAAAGTACAATGAAGAAGCTAAGTTTGTGTATAAAGGGCAAACGTAGTAAAACAAAATGTTTCCCTCGGCTGTCATGCAGACAAAAATATTTGAAAGCTAATTACGTCCCGGAATATCTCCTAATTTAAAATACTTTTTCGAGATGCACAAACATTTTAATTAATTTTTAAGCTTTTTACAGGCTGGCGTGGTTGTAATTACTCGCTCTTAACTTACATTAATTATGGATCTTTCTATGACCCAATCTAGAATATTGCAGTTTTATACCGTTATAACGGTATAAATATTATTAAGATTTTAAAGGGATAAAGTTATCATAATTTTGATGCGATTTGGAAACGGATCGCCACATCTATAATAACAAGCATTGTTAGACGTTGCTGTGTTTTAATTTGAACTGTGGTAACAGAGAAGTACAAAGGCGTTCCATTTCAGTCCTCGGAGGTGAAAACTCAGGTAAAACTACAATCTCTGATGTTGATAATAGATTGATAGAGATGATGTAGATCCATGGACAGCAGTAGCCACACTTATCAGTACGTAGACAGTAAATTCTTTGCTCGTTCATTATAAAAATAAACTTAAACAACGAACTATTTTTAGAAACTCGCTACTCGTATTATTATTTGCTGTGAAGCATGTTCCTGACACAGAAAATACGAAATACACAATCAATCAGAACGATTCCCTAAATTTCTTCACGATTTTTCATATCCCCTGCTGAGTTCATATTCAGTGATATATTTATTATGAATTCTTGGCACTTAGGTGCTTATTACGTAACAAAATAGGTTAGATTTTGTAAAAATAAAAATTATTGTTTCTGATGTGAAGCTTTTGTCTAAATTTTAGTAAAAAATTGTCTTTGACTGTATTAGTCCCAACTTGATTGTCTTTATTGCTATGGTCACTTATTATATGACCACCAAAATTGAAGGCATGCTTTCGTGCTTTACACATTTAAAAAAAAACAAATAATTTTATTATCAGAGACAAAACCACTGATGATAATTTACAGTATTTACATACTTCTAACGATCTATATAAATTTTGTTCTCAGTGTAGATTACAAATTTGTATTTGAAAAGCAACGGAAGCTTCCGTGAAATGCACTGGTGCCATTTTATGACATACAAATTGACCTAAGTAGTAGTGCTATCATCGTCTCGACTAGGTGAAATATGTAGCCATAAAACACAGCTTTGAAATGATTAAAAACTAGAAATGACTACCCTTTCCGGGATTCGCAGGTAAACATCAGTTTTGATTTTGATATGGGTAGACGTGTGCGGACAGCTTGACCGTAGATTTTCACCGTAATGGCAGCAACACGTGAAGCCTCTAGCGTAGGTACACTTACGATATACGGGATAAACAATTTTACTAAACCTGTTAACGCTTGTGAGGAATAACATGTTTGTAACTCTCTTAGGTAAAAACTTAGGATTGCAATTGTTATAATCTATAGTAATATAGCTTATACATCAGACTCAATTAACGACAAAATTAACAAAGACAATGGTATCGATATTTTACTATAGCTCAAGGCCCATACAAGTGAAGCTGCCGTAAAACTTGCTTATATATAAGTAACTCTTGCTACTCTTATAGCCTCATTCTAAGATCCAATGTCATTAGAGCCATGGACACATACGATGTGAACAAACACAAAGATCAAAAACAGACAAAGTAATGTGTTTAAGTTAATAATTTATTGTTTAATTTTTAATTCTTCGCCATTATTTTTAACTTCATTGTTTGTAACGATTGGAATTTTCGTTTCTGAAAGTGGTCCATTTTTAACCCTTTCAGACATTATTTCGAATCGAATGATACCTCAACCATATTTTTCGGAGAGAGCTAAAATGTTCGAAAAAAAAGCACTTCACTACTTAATATCATATTTTATTTACGGAATTGGATTTATACGAGATATATATGAATATATTTTTGAAGATGAGAGGCCGTACTAAAAATTAAGAAATATATATTGTACTGAAAGCTACTTTATTTTAATAAAATTCATAATACTTCCAACCACATATAGTTATTTTTATACTAACCACAGACACGAATATGAATACACGACAAAGTATACGCCTGTATACTTGAACTCAAAGGGCTGACACGAAGCTCAAACACCATTTGTCCCGCTTTATATGAATAATTGATTCCCACAATCAAAGGCGAAGTCATGTTCTGTATACACATTTACATATGTCAAAAGACATGTTTTCGTTATAATGATTGGTGTAATAAAAATGCTGAAAGCTTTTTTCTTTGACAAGCTTACAGGCTTATAATATATGAAATTAATCTAAAAGTCATCAACTTTTAAACATTTCGTTTAATTTTCCTCAAATTATAATAAACATTTATTACAATTTTATTAATTTTCAAATTACAATATGAATATATTAAATAACTTATTTTAAAACTATATGTATATATAAAAGAATAACTTAAAAGGTAAAGAAAAAACAAATTGCTAAATTAAATATAAAATGCTGCATCCAAATTACTGTCCCTAGGATGAGTTCCCAGAACGCTGGCAACATTACCTCGTTGAATAGCAAGGCTAATTCGTTGACCGAGGTATGTGCCAGCTTTCTGATCATTCGTTGACTCTATCAAACGTTTGGACAGATGCTTAAAAAATAATTTAGCATTTAATCCCCACGGTCCCATAGTTTCAACGCCAAATGCCAGAAATATGTAATCTTTAATGATATCTCCATATTTCTGGCACTTGCGGATTTCAGCGTCAGTCGCCACGACACCGGCTGCCCTGGAAGATATATTAATATGAGAAGGTGCCAGTGTGTCAACGCAAGTAGCGTCCCACACTAGACACCTCCCATTCTTCCAGGGGATGAGAGTTATACCGTCGGGCCTCTTGCCATCACCACGTACTAAACCATTCGGTTCAAGTTGAGCCGGTACGTTGGCAGTGACAAGAGCCCTCCGGATAACATCATTCAAAGCCGCGTGTCGTGAAAGACGGCCAGCACTTCGATGACAGGAAAGACCGTGGAGACCCAAACGATCGACTTGAGCTCCACAAGGGCAGCAATGTGGATGATTTAAAAAAGTGCCCAGTCGTAGGCCCACTGCTATCGAAAAAGAAGTATTATCGAGAAGAGTTCCTAGATTAGCAGAGGGAAGAGCTTGCAACCAATATCCAGATTCCCTAACAGAAACTGCCAGGAGACGAGCGCGCTCAACAGAATTTTGACAACTGTTTACAAGGTGAGAATGCACATATTTGCAGAGCACGTCGTCCCATAGCCTTTGAGAACTTAAACATTCGGGGAGGGATTCACCTGGACATGCTGCTAACCAAGATTCCTTGGCTTCTGCACAGTATGAAATTTCCGAAACATCTAAAGAGGAATGTGTTAATTTTTGAAATAATGAATTTGTACTGTGTACAGAAGACAAAAAAGCTGGTAAAGCAATTGAAGAAATTTTCCTAATACCAATACCCCCATACCTAATTGGCAAAGTAGCTTGGCACCAGGATTTTTCATTTAAAGTGCAATTTAAAATTTTGATCAAACAATCCTGAATTAAAGAATCCATTGAAAGGAGATGACTTGTAAATTTCCAAATTGGAGAACATCTCAAAAAATATGTGAATTTAGGAACAAACAAACAAAGCCGGATAATATGATATGCTACATGAGAATTAATTTTGCTTAAACGGAAAGAAATATTATCGAAATTACTAATTTGTTCATCTAGAAAGCTTGGTATAGACTCTTCCAAAACGGGTGAACCCAAGAGGCGAAGAGACTCTTTGTTCTGAAGCTGAATATTTGGTGTCAAATTTTGAAATTGGTCAGTGATATTCTTTTTTTCTAAAGCACATAATGAATTAGGTATATAAAGTTCACACTTAGAAAAATTCAAATCTAAACCTAAATTTTGAAAATTTTGAATAAGAAATTTCAAATCTTCCAGAACTGTATCTGCTTCACCTCCAAGAGTACCGTCGTCTAAATACCATAAATTTAATTTAGAATTTAGTGTCGAAATGATTGGTTGGATACCTAAACTAAAAATTGCAGGTCCAAGTGGATCCCCTTGTTGACAACCTACAGATGAATTAATTAAATTATCACGGAAAATTAAATCAGAAGGAGAACCGTATGCTTGATATAAAAATGGGTAAATTTCAGGAACAATTTTGTAAGCTTCAGCCAAAAATATGTCACGATTAATAGAATTGAATGCATTTTTTACATCCACCTTTAACACCACGCTCCTGTTATCGTTAAGCATATAACTTCTAAGACTGTGGACTGCAGCTTCACATCCTCCTTTTGAGCCAAATCCTAATTGAATTGGTTGAAAATAATTTTGAAGCTTAGGGAGAATGTGTCTGCAGCACACCTTAGAAGCTATACGCCTAATGGTATTTCCTACAGCTATTGGCCGAATTCCTCCATCTTTCTTTTTTAAAGCGCATAAATTTGCTCCAAACAACGTATTTGTGATTTCCTTATTAATATCGCCAGATAATATTAGGTTTATAAGCTGGGTTAAACAATTCAATAAGGTTTTCCCAGCTTCACCTGTAGCTCCACAAGTAAGATCTTTAAGATGTTGAGGAGTCAGCCCATCAAGGCTAAACCCGAAAACTACTTTGGATGGTTGGAAAATAAATACGATGACCACAACGCCATATGCGAAATTTGTAACATCGTGATAAAAACAAGATAGCAGAAAATATTGTAAGTGAAAATTTGTAAGAGCCCCGGTAGCTTATTATATATAGTTCTGGAATCACTATAGGGCTACGGTATGCCCTACCTCGTCCCTGTAGTTCCGGGATCAGAATAGGGCTACGGCATCCCCTGCCTGTCGTAAGAGGCGACTAAAAGGGGCTTCCGGGGTTGCGGGCGGCTAGAGTGGGAGCTCCAACCGTTCGGTCAGGCGATCCCGGGAAGGACGGCGGTATATGTGGTCGCATACCGTCGTAAAGACAAGACGGAGCGGTGGACAACCAAAATGTGGAATTTGTTTGATTGTGGAGGCACGATCCAATACTGGGTAAGTGACGATTTCGTTTGTTCTAGTGAATCTGATATTGGTTAGGAGTGTCGATGTAACTTGCAGGTGAGATGGTTCTAGGTCTGGTAGAGTGCGCTAGCCTGAACCTTCAGGTTGCAGTCTAGTCCAGACCACATGGCACGTGGTGTCCTTCAAGTCCGTCCCTCGGTGGCTGTAGCCATTCGAGTAGCAGGATAGTGAGCCTTCGCGTGCTGACGAAGCGTCACACCAGGACAGCCTTCCTGGTCATTTGCCCCAATTATTCAAGGCAACGGATGAGACGTACGACAGGAATATCTATATCTTAATACGTAAAGCAAAAACTTAAGGTGCATTTTAAGTACGAAATAGCATTTGCACGGTTATAGTTGATGTAGAGAAGGAGTGCAGAACACACACACTACCGTGCATTTGTCACAAACACATAAATAATAAACGAAATAGAACACTCAATGTCTTACAATGAAAACACATAACGTCAATAATGTCAGATGTTGTCAAATACCCGCTTTTAAATGCAGCTCAACTACTTAAACCTCTTTTTACCTTTAACGGATTCGTTCAAAATATAATTGATGAATGATGATGGAAATGATTATGATTTATTTGAATTTGAGATATATTCGTGCTACTTTGGACAATTTGAAGTTTAGTTTTTTAATTTAAATTACGGTCGAATTTCGACCGCTGCGACGGGTGACTAGTTAATAAAAATACGTAATTAACTTGTAATGGATTGCTGCACATAGAACAACGAAAACTGAATTACAAACATGTTGCCATTCGTAAGTATGGCCAATCGTAAGATGGTAAGCTCAAATTGATACGTTGTTGGTATCGTCCCAGCCGCGGCATACTGTTTCTGCCATCTTGTCAAGAAGTACATAGGATACATAAGTGTAATGGGGGTACCTCACTGGCCAAGCCACACCGGGTTAACCCAACACCTAAGACAACTGCTAATATCTTCGAGTGGCTGTGACCACTGTTTATCACACCTATTGCAACATTAAATAAATTAATAGTACGAATATATAACAATGACTCGTATTTAAAGTTTTGTACAAGAATGAACTTGTATGGAATTCGAGCACTACTTGTTTGTTTACTACTAAGACCTTATTACTCGGGTCTAACTGAATCAATGATCTTCAAGATTTGTGTTTCCGAATAAACTCAAACACGCATAGTTGGCCTAAAGAATTAGCTTTTGAGCTGCGGAAAGTTAGTTGGTTTCCTGAAAATACTCCTTCATTTAGGCCGCGGTCACGTGCGGGATTTCCGACAACTTTCGGAATTGACGTATTTCCTAACGGTAATTACGTTTTGAAAATCATGCCTGTAATATACCATGGATGGCCAAATTGTTAGAGACATTACGAATATTAACTTTTTTTATCTATTTCAAGGTGATTTTGTTAATAAATTACATTATTTTTCTATTTTCATCTTATTTGATTTTGCTGTTGGTATCATAATCATTGTTTTTAGGAGTGAGGGCATTGTAATTTGATACAGATTTTAATGAAGGTTACCTTTCTTCTAACCTTGTTGAAATTTGGTTAAAAATTACTTGTGTATAAAAGGTTCTTCAAAATATTTAGTAATTCCTTTCTTGTGATTTCATCCATCTTATAGGACTAAAAAGTAAATATTATTTATTCCCCACTTTATTTTCTATATTTTACTATTTTATTGTTTTTGTTTGGACCTTTTCTTTTAAATATGTGGTGATAATTATGATTCTTTTGCAAGATGCGTAAGGCTCAAATTCTTCTCAAATAAATATAGGGAAATTTGACAAAATCTACTCTACTCGACACATTTGTAGAAAGATACTAAGACACGAATGATTTAAAGCCAGTCATTGAATATTCAAAAAATAAAATTGACAGAAACATTTCTCAGGAAGCAGTTTGTAAAGAAAATGTCCTTCCTAGGATCAACCCCGGAAGCCCCTTTTTGTTGCCTCTTATGACTGGGATACCCTTTTTTTTTTGTTATCGAGAGGGAAACCATCAAAAGCTACCATTATTACCGCACTTAAAAGGTGGCCGTCCTCAGCGCTACGTGGAGGACTCCGGGATCTCCAACGGAAGACAACCGGAGTCCTCCGAGCGCAATGCCCCTTTCAGGCCCTTCCCCGGTGACCAATTGTTGCTCACCGTGCCTCTCAGTGTTTACAAAGGTATATGGCCACACATGCCATCGTTATTCCTGTGGTCACTTGGCTGTACGGTCCGAGCTCCCACTCTTACTGCCCGCAACCCCGGAAGCCCCTTTTATTCGCCTCTTACAACATGCAGAGGGTATCGGGAACCGAAGGAACAAGGGTATACCCTACTCGCCATACTCTGGCCCCGGCACTACAGGGACAAGCTACGACTTACCTAACAAGAATTAGCATCAATATAGCAGGAATATAGCAAAAAGTTTACATCTCAAAGAAGATCAGTGCTCAGCAATAGATCGAATACGATGACATGTAATGTTATGTGTATATGATATATTATTATTCTTCATGACCTTGTTGACCCTTGTTACCTGTCTCCTCACCTAATAAACGTCACCTCTAATTATACTTCTTTTGTACTTAATTTTGCGTCATGAATACGAAAATGTAGGCTCAGTAAAACTGAGCCTACATTTTCGTAGTAGCAAAATATCCTAACCGTATGAAATTGCTTTATTGAATTAATTTTATACCATGCCTATATTCGGTAACACAAAGGTGAGAAATAATAAAATATTGTTTTTTTTTTTTTACATTTAGTAACGGTTAGTATTAAAATATTTGTTGCATATTTTCGTAAATTGTATATAAATCTGTCTATGTATTTATGTGCAAAAAGCTCCGAATTATGAGAGGAATTTAGTATGTATTGAAATTAACTTATGTGTCTATCCTAGAAACTACTAATAAAAACTAAATATATTCTATTAATAACGGGTTTTTAATCACCACAAAATAACATACTTACCATATTTACATTAATAGATTGTTAACAAATAAGAAAAATAAGAAGACACTATTATAAATCATGTCGGCAATATAATATTATAATTCATATGTGTCGGCGATTTAATTTAAATGTGATGACATTATTACAGTAATGAAGCAGAAAATTAATGAACGTGAAATTAAAAGTGGAAGCTCTGTAACAACAAATACATTTTTCTCTTTTATGGTCTACCCTTGTCGTGTAAAATACAAATATTTTGAGCGAGAGTCAGCCGTAGGTCGCGACAACGTTTATGAGGGAAATAACAATTTTTCTTACGTTTTGTGTAGTTACAGTGAATTTCTAACGCAAAACGAAACAATAAGTCAATGAATTGTAAAAATATACACAAACCATTCGTCGAAACGACGAACACTGTGGCGATAAGTCGAAATTGCAGGTACCTGTCGGACCTTTACGCCTCCCGAATGAGATCGGTGAACACTGAGTTGACAAGCATCGAGGCAATAATAACTACGTGCCTAAAAACTACCGCGAATATGCTGTCGATTCAACAAATTAAGTTTCTACGGTTAAAAAACTGGAAGCTTACGTAAGTATTTTTGTACAACATACCAAATATGGGTATAAAATGAGAGGGTTTGGTTTATAGAATACAATACCATTGAATATGGAAGATTACAGATTTTAGTATAACTCACCCAATATAGGTATCAAATGAAAGAACATTGGATCTCGGGACAACTAAAAATAAGAAAATAAAATAAAAAAAATTAAAACATGCCTTTAAATACACTGAAAAAAATTGTAGTCAATCCCTTCATTTGTTACATCGTACTATTTTCTATCATATAAAAACTTGAACATACACATTATTTGATTCATTACATATTAGACGGCATCACGAACGTCGTGATATCGTTATCGTAACAATGTTCTGAACGGTCACACGTGTTGAATCCAGAGAGCTCTGAAGAGACAATTTGTAAGCGGTTTCGTTTAAGTTGAATGTCTTATTGAATCTAAGTTCTTTAATAAGATTAGTTTGAAAATCATATTGCTGGTTACTAGATAATAGTAAACTTTAGATGTATTCTACTGTGTTGGCACAATATGTGTCTATAATGAATTTATTTATTAATGTTTCAAATGGCATTCACGGTACAAATGACTGATGACTGATCAGCATTTAGCAAACATTTCGTCAGTAAAATTGTATCAGCTAGTAGTGTTATACAATTTTAGTCTACAGTCTTATTTTTATCTTCGAAATTAAATTTAATAAATTTTAATATACTACCAAGTATAGACAGGCATAATATAAAACGTTTTAACCTAACAACATAATTGAATAACATAAAAATAATCTAACTTTGATATACTTACATTAAATATAAACAAAACTAAAAAGCGTACTTTAGTCCAAGCCAAGAAAAATCATCACATAACACATAGTACGTACATCAAATAAATCAACAAGCTCGTTGGAAGGAAAGTTCTACATTATTAATAACAAACGTATACTCAAAGGACTCCTTTATACTAACAGTGCCATTAGAATCTCGAGACATTACCACGATATATATTGTGAGATACTCAGGCACTGAATAAAATATTTATTGTAATAGATATATGCGGTTTTATATAACTACATATACTAATCACCCGTCGCAACGGTCGAAATTCGACCGTAATTTAAATTATAAAACTAAACTTCATATTGTACAAAGTAGCACCATTATTTCTCAAATTTAAATAAATTGTAATAATTTTCAAGTTATTTTCAAAATAACTCATTAAAAGTAAAACAACTCGTTAAAAGTTTATTAACTAAGCTGCATTTAAAAGCAATAGCGGGTATTTTGACAAAGACATCTGACATTTTTGACGTTATGTGTATTCATATTATGACATTGAATGTTATATTTCGTTTATTATTTATGTTTTTGTGTCAAATGCAAGGTAGTGAGTGTAATGTGTTTTTAGTTGATTATATGTATGTTTTATGCTTTATTAAAAAAAATATTAGCATTGCGCAATCCGTCTGTTTCGGCTCATAACGCCCCCTTTTACAAGTATTACCGGATACCGTTGCGACATTGTAATACTACTACAGGGATGAACACAGAACATAGGTTCTATCTGAAGTCAATCACAATTACGTTCTTCTCCCGAGGACTATGATGGTCACCTCATATAAAAGTGTGCCGGCAACCACACCCTACACGTTCTACCACCATGTAACGAGCGAGGCAGCACTAACGACAATTTCAATCCAAGACATTACCAAGGCATCCATGGTAACTACGGGTAGAACCTGTGTCATATGTGGAATTATTTACAGATGTACATGGGCAGCAATGGCCAATTACCATCATGTGGTTTATCATTATCGGTTGTTTTTTATTAATAAATATATTCTTTGTGGACTTTACAAAGAATAAAATATACTCGTTTCAAAATACAATGACGTTTAAAGCGCTGTTACACTTTCATTTTATTTTGTTACTCTGCACGGGATCCGGTTTTCAATCACAAAGCAATTTAACTATGCAAACACTAAACTATTTACCTCTTATTACGTGATATTCGATCAGCAAACTCATTTACTTAAATTGACATGTTCCAAATTAGGTCTCATTTTTCACCTGGCGTATAGTGATAATTCATAAGGAGCGTTACAACTCGTTATTAAACGAAATTAAATAAAAGTTCAAACTCAGATCAGTACAGATTACCTGCTGCTCCAAGTGTTAAGTTAGAATACCTTGTATACATCACCTTACATGAAGCTTAGTGACATTTTATACAAACGAATAACAATCCTGATAAATGACAGAAATTTCATAAATACGGTACTACTACTGCCATAAAACCACAAAGCTTTATACCATCTCCAATGTTTAGAAAACATGTACCCTCGATAAGCTAAGACAGTCAGGTAAATCCGTTTAAATATTGTCGTTAATATGGTAAACACATGAACGTGCTAAGCCTTGCAACAGCGCGATGAATATCTGCAAGCGCTGACTTATTGCTTCAGCTTAACGCGGCAGATTTGCTTCATTCGTCCCGAATACCATATTTGCTAAGGGAAAATTGCTTGTAGAAATAAAATTAGTTTTAGAACTTCCATCTAAATATAATAACTGTTCTTAAGTTTTCGTGTCATAAATAAGATAAAATAAATTTACTATTATTTTATGTTATATTTTATAAATATTAAAAATAACTGTACAAATTTTATGTCTTTTATTGGAAGTGCTTTATACACTATGTACTATAATTATAACTATTTTATTTTAAAAGTGTAATCTCAAATAATAAATTAATAAATAATATTCTCTTGAGCACAACTTGTTACATGTGAATATTAATAATATAGTTGTACGTAGTAATCATACTTACAAAGTTTACCAGCGATCTTGCTTGGAAGCGCATCTGATGCACATTTTATTTCTATTTTATGTACTTCACATATTTTTTACTCATTTAAAACACACTGATCAGCTAACTATTTTATAATATTTATTTTATTACATACACCAACTACCTAATTACGCATTAAAAATGAAAAAGGACACTGCAGACTTCATTTGTTTTTTCGCACATTCCTTATACAAAGTTTTCTTTTTAAAATATCTACCATGGAAAAACCTGCCAGCATTAAATATAAAAATAATAGTCACATTAAAAAAAAAAATGGAATAGAAATAAAATATTATGACACGTAAATAATAAAATTATTAACGTATTTTTTAAAGTGCATCGCGTATAATCTATAAAAGTACTGATATATTTTGTATTATTTTCTTATCCGACTGCGTCAAAAAAAGCGCAATGTTTTTACATGCGTATGTATGCGCTTGTACAATATGTCTGTATTTCCTGATGAAATGCTTCTTCCAAATATAAATTTGCTCCACTAAAATAATAGTTATTCGCTAATTAAGTATTCATAATTAAAAAAACGAAATTTAATTCTCAATTATCTGGAATTGTATTGATCTATTTAAATTGAAAACGCAAAATAATTGCTTCTTTCTTTTTCTGTTACCAATGATAGTTTTTTTCTACGTGTCCTCCTCCTCACGTCTATGTTCTCAATGCTGAGGGTCGTGACCCCCTTTTCTACGTATACTCATTATTAATTAGATGAAAACCCGGCTTCGCGCGGGTCAAATATACGTATCTGATATGTCATCTTCTGTGATTTTATCAATATCTAATAAATAATTTAAAGTGTTACATGGCGGTCATTACGAATTTTTATTTAGATAGCACTTTCTAACCAATGTACGCTCAATTATAATATTGAGCTGTAATTGAGCTCATCGAGAATTCCTCGTAATTTATATTCGTATACTGTTGATAATTAAAATTAATTTTACTAGTCGAATTTCGACCGTGCGACGGGGATGATAATCTTTAAATTTAAATTAAAAAACTAAACTTTATATTGTCCAAATAGTTCTCTAATTTAAATAAATTATTTTCAAGTTATTTTGAACGCACCCATTACAGATAAAAAGAGGTTTAATAACTAAGCTGCATTTAAAAGCAATAGCGGGTGTTTTGACAAAGACAACTGACATTTTTGAAGGTATTTGTTTTCATAGTAAGACATTGAAAGTTCTATTTCGTTTAATAAGTATGTGTTTGTGACAAATGCGCGGTAGTACGTGTAATGTATTTGATTTAACACATATAACATCTAGTGTAGATTTTTCTTTGGCAAAAGTCAAAGTTTTATAGATTATAGCAAGAAATAAATAAGTTTATAGTAGTGATGTAACAAATATTCGCATTCGCATTCGCAAGAATTGTGCGAATGTTTTGCGAATATTTAATAGCAGTGCTTTTCAAAATCAGGTCCATAAATCGATATTAATTTAATTCAAACTGCACTTTGTCCACCAAAAGAAATTATATCCTCCTGCATCCTATACCAAAAACTAAAAAAAACTTATTTTACGCGGTCACGTCAAATTTTTCCAGACTCTTGGATAACAAGATTTTCCTCGCGGTAATTACGTTACACAAATATTTTTGTTTGCGAGCGAACGGGGGCTACATTATTCTTTATGTCTGTCTTGTTGACCCTCGTTACGCATCTCACTAACGAGGTTATTTGTTTCTTATTTATTCAGACCTCAACGAGTGCCATTTTGTAGAACCGCTCGTAAAAGTACCACGGTATTTAAGAGATAAAGACTTTTATCACTTTTGGTGGTATAAGTTATAAGAAGGCAAATAAGTCTTACCTTAATACTTTAGATAACATTAACACATGTAGTGAACATGTAGTGATGTAGATGATATAAATTTAGCCGATACATTTACATGAGAAAAAATGTGTGTTTCATGTTTGATGTAAATATCCTAGTACGATTACCAAAACGGTACGTTTGCATATATGTAAAATACGTACCAAGAACTGAAATAACAGTTTCCATTTGCAGGTACATATACGGCTGATATAGTCAACATTATGAAATAAAATTCCTGATAATTTAAAAGAAAGAAAGAAAAAAATCGTTTATTAGTAACGCGTACACACTCATACAGATTAAAGACACGGTAATAATATAGTCCCAACTAACATTAGATACGTATACATCACAAAACGGACCCTCCTCAGCATTATACTGGTTGACTTTAGCCAACTGCTAACAGCAGATAGTGTTGAGCTGCAAATATAAACGTTTCATGTTGATAAAAACATACTTTGTTTCTTGCATCGAGTAGCCTTTGACATAAAACAGGGAACATCGTTCACTTACGTGAAGTTTTGATACGATAATCGGATATACGAATGGTAGCAACGAATTAACCGTAATTTTTATAACCACACGTATGTGTGAAACTATTATTATATTAATCGTAGAGGTCCTAAAGGTACAATATTACTTCAAATGATTAATTTGATTAAACTTTTAACATGATTTTATATATTTTGAAACTTAGTAAATCAATATTTATAATATAAAGAATAAATTCATTAAATGTATATTTATTCAGAAATGTATATGATTCAGTTTGAAAACTTACGAGTATTTGTACTCTTTACATACATTTATACATTTACATCTGTACAAATATTATATTATCTAATGTTGTGTTGGTGTTTTTTAAAAACATATATATTAAAAGGACATTTTTATTAAATTACTATATAGGTACATAAACATTACGGGCACTCTAGCGCTATTAAATAAACTATGAAATCTAATAATTTCTGATCGTAAGCCATCGAACAAATAGTAGTATATGCCGTTTATAATATCTTTCATACAAATACCGAGCCTCAATATTGAAGATAATAGCAAACATGGCTGATACCCACTCGATCTGAGCAAATATGGCACACAAGAATTAAATTGACATAATTATAAACTAATAAATCTCACGCCAACATTTATGTTTTGAAAGCGAACATTAGCACAGATATTAGCATAGTGGTAGTGCCTACAGAATCCAACTTCGAAGGGTTCTATCATATTCGAAATAATATAAATCATACATACATTGAAGGTTCAATATTTAACTTTGCATTCCAGCTTGAAATTTACTATTTGCTTCCTCCGTACAATTAGTAGTCGATCTTGTTTTACAGTCGGGAGGTATCTCAATTACTTATTAACTGTTTCGAACGGATCAGATGGAGCGTATCTGAAACTTCCACGAAGTTCTGAACTAGTGAACCCGTTAACAGGATATCGGGTTATATGCGCCCGTAACTGATTAAACTTTGTAGAAATGAAGATGTTTATGCTGTCGGTTTTTGCATCCAACAATAAACTAGGTGTTTTTATCATAATTGCAGTTAAATTGTTACTAGTCTGAGTATCTCTTATAAGAACCTATAAATAAAAGTATTATTTGCAGATTTGTTTTTGTAACACCATTATTTCTGTGTAGTTCTATGTGAACGTTTTCAAATTACTCTGCATAGATACTCTGGATAATCTCTCCATCTGGATACTCTGTATAGCTTGGTCACGTCGAAAATGTGATAAAAATGAAAATTACAGTGATTTTATAAACTCTCCATAAATTGTTAAAATATATTGGTAACGTTTGCAGAACAAATTATGATCGAGTTGTTTATTAAGTCCAATTATTGTAATGAACAGTCATTAGAATAACCAATAAATATTTCTCTTCCGCCTTCATAAAATCTTCCTTGTCAAGAAGTTCTGATATCATGAGCCCAACTCATGATAACATGAGCTTAGAGAAGACAACAGTTTCTTGGCTTCTTCGTCAAGCAAACCATTATGTTCAAAATGACCACTCTCATCAATATTACCAAACAGGAAATCAGTTATGTCCATGCCGAAACGACCTTGATCGCCTGGAATATTAATGACCCACATCTTGGCTAAAGAAAAACTCGTTATAATATTTCTAGAAAGTTTAAAAACTTGAATGCAGACAAATAATAGTATAAGTAACCGTCAAATTGAAATGAAGTATCACAACTGCGTTTTGCAGCAGCTAACAACTTTAGTGTGCAGTTTAACGTGTCAGTCAACTTGAGAATAGTTCTGTTATTCGCTTCCGCGCCACTGGAGTTGGCACAACATTGTCTAACCGACGAGCCACAGCAATATTATTCTCCATACCATTCACCAGTAGGTACTGTCAGCTATTGTTATTGTGTCGTTACGGTACGGTTTCAAATTTTATAGATAGGCTATTTAGATAGATAGCTGCGTATTCTATGTAGAAATGTGGTGCCTAGGGCGTCGATATATATGTTCTTGTGAATAAATAACTTACCAACATTATCCAGAAGCTTTGTTAAAAGTGTATTTTATATTAAAACGTTAAAAATGTGTAGTCCGACACAGATCCAGCTCTATTTACTGGTTATAAAAGAACTATATTAAATTATTAAAGAATATGTATTAAATGAATTAACTAACTAGATATAAAGCTGGATTTTATATGTTGTTATTGTTTTTTTTTTTTTTAATAATTGCCCAGTTAATTAAAAGGTATATAATTATAACGGATATAGTGATAACTTTCGAATATAACACCAAGTTTGAAAGATCATAATATATTAATTACTGTTAACCGTGAAAGTAAAAATAAGTTTGACATATTCTTTGATATAGGTACTACTGAACTAATTTATTTGATATAGATTTAAAGAATACACATTATCAACAAAAAAAATGTCACGTTTATAGGAACTTATTAGCTTGTAGGAAAGTTATTTACAAAATAGTAGTTACTTAACATTTATAGAGCCATCATTCCAGATATGTTTGCAAATTAAACCTATCACAATAATTTCCGGAACAAAAGGAAATTATTAATCGGATTTGTCTGCGAGCTATTAGTAATGATAAAAGATCTTATGTTGTGCTAAACACAGATAAATGAGTCAGACAAACAACATAAATTTTATATGTAATAATCAATTCACGGATCGCCAATTTTGGCCATTATGCTTATCATACGAGTATCTGGAACTCTGAAACAGAGCGCACATACATTTATTTACTTTGTAGGTTATAAATATCAGTTGTATAGAATTTATACGTATAGGTTTAGGTATGTGATATATGCAACAGGGGTGTAAGTACCTTTTTTTTTGTTCTTGACGTTCTTCTTGTTGTTTTTTTTGTCCTCAACCTATTTGCTCGCTTTGTAAATATTATCTACCTATTTTCATTATGGCATAGGTTATAGCATAACTATTTATAATCTACAGCAAATAAAGAGAATTCGTAAGGCCGATTGCATCAAAATAAATAAATTGAAAAGGGAAAAAGACAAGTACCATCGTGAAATATATAAAAATAAAAATTGTATCCTTATAATATTATAATGTATCCTTATTGTAATTGTATCCTTATATGTTACAATGTACTTTATGTGGCGATTAACGCAGTTATGGCACTTAAAAAAATGACGTATTTAGTTCGTCTTTCATATTTTTTTAATAATCAATACTAGGTGCATGTAGAAAAACATATAAGATTAAAAACTAAATATGTGCCCAATATGTATTAAAGAATTTAACTCAGAAGCCAACAAAATCATTGGTTAACTTTATGCTATTGTTGAAACTATAAAACATGTTGTAATTAAATTACTCCGATAAAAAATTTACTTGCTAGAGCAAACATAGCCTGATAAAATTTATCACCCTCGCAATTTCGGCCCAGCGCCAGAAACCGATATAGTAAAAACGAGTGGTAATAAAACCTTGTAGTTCTGGGATCAGAATAGGGCTACAGTATTCCCTACCTCCTTTTACGACAGTAAGAGGCGACTAAAAGGGACTTCTGGGGTCGCGTGCGGTGAGAGTGGCAGCTCGAACCGTCCTGCCAAGCGTCCTCTTGTAGGACGACGGCACGTTTGGCCACATTTTGTCGTCGAGGATGGCCAGGGGGGGGTTTTAGTAAGGTAAAAATTCCACATAAATTGGCGTTGCTCCCACGGCGTCGGGTACCTTTCGAAGGTTTCCCCCTCGGTATAAAAAAAGGCAATAAAACATTCCAAACATTGTAGGATAGAGCTACGAGACCACATCTCACCGCTAAACCGTTATAAAGCTTCCGAAACGGCTCACAAATTAAATCTCAAACCACAAGCTCTGCATTAAATTAGCTTGCGTCTAATAAGACAGTAAGTTAAATACTAAAGGGATTCTGTTTCCCCTTACTAAGAGCATACGTCTGTATTTTGATTAAAATGGTTTCGTATCCGTCTTTGATCGATTGGTTTTCTATGTACCTAATAGTAAACAAGCGTGCACAAAAAAAACAAACGAAATGAAACAAACTCAAACCACGTTGTGCTGAATGGCAACCAGCTCGAAATAGAAATAAAGTCCTAACTAAAGATAAGTTGGTAACGGCTCTAGATAAGTATATACACAATTTGAGTAATAAAGCAACAGATCAATTTCTTATAAACTTTATAATAATTTAAATGGGCGATTTTCCTTTACTAGCGTTTTAAATAAAGTATACCTACTTGGTTCAGCTATAATTTTAGCTCGGCGATAGAAAAGCTTGCTAATAATGTCCGTTACGGAATTAACCGGTCTCAAGGCTCATTAGGCCGAGCCAGCACATTTTTAACGTTTAAAAAGTTTGTCCCGTTTCCTAATTATCTACACTTATAGTAACGAAGTAAAAACAAAAAGATTTTTTTTGGTAATGACAGCAGCACATTAATTAAATAACAAATATAAATATGATAGGTTCTAGCAACTGTATCTTTTCCGTCTGATGTTGTTGTTCTTCAAAATTAATCTGTATTGATTGGCAGTCCTCCACACTTCAGTTTGCGCGCTTCTATTTGACGCGCACGTGCAAGATGTGGAATGAGCTACTTCCTTAGGTATTCCCGAAACACTATGACATGAGGCTCTTCAAGAAAGGTGTAAAAAGAGCTCTCCTTCAAAGCCGGCGATGCATTGGCGACTCATCTGGTGTTGCAAATGTCCATAGGTGACGGTGATTGCTTTTCGTCAGGTGGCCCGTCTGCCTTATCGTTAAACTATAAAAAAACCTACGTATATCTTGATAAGGTCATCAAAACCAAATACGTGTGGATACAGAGAGTTTTACTACTCGTTGTGAGAAAAAGTAAATGTAGAGAAATCATTTCACTAAAACTTAGCTACTTTGTGCGCGAAACATGTAGTATCATAGGTACATTTGTTTTTAAGCTATTGCATAGTTTTTATCGCGGACTTTGAACGCGGCGACCAAATCAAGAAATTTTGTAACGAAAAAAACCTAACACCCCCACTCCGCCTACCATGTAGCGCGGCCGAGCGTTCACTTAACGTGTATATACCTATGGTACGTCAGTACGAAACTCGCACTGATCGAGACGAGCTGCTCGGAAATTGGACGAATATTAAAGTAACTGTTTGTGAGAAAGTATAGTATCAAAGAAAAAAAACTTCAATTAATATTTAAGAAAAAAAATACTGCATAGATACATAAATAATAAGTTGATAAAAAAATGCTATTGATACAGTAAAACCTTCACCAACATATACGTTTGGGTTAAGTTTATCTCTCTAGTAACATTATTATAATGAATGAATGAATTTATAAACCTCGGCATATTTTATAGTTGTCTGTGACATCAATTTATATTTGCATTTATTGTTTTAAGTATGTTTCGTTCTCATAAAGAAAGACGTTAAAATTATTCAACATTTTTTAAAGGCCATTTCCTGAGGTGAGCTAAAGTTTCTGTACGTTTTATAACTTTTACTAACAAACAAAGCCACATTCTACAACTTAAAACGCTCCTCAGTAGTAAGTAGTTGGAAAAACTTTGTTACCATCAAACTCTTTTGCGGCCTTTAACACGTGCCAAGTTAAAAAGCGAAAGTGCTTACGTACTTATATGTGTACTTGTATACGAGAGGTACGGAATTATTCAAATATTGCTGTTAAATGGGAAAACCGATTACAAGGAAACTGGTTCACTATAAAGCTTACTCACGTACGTCATGTACGTTAAAATTAGCTGTTATGCTATTTATGATAGTTTTCGATGTCACGACAGCGAAATTGAATGAACAAGTACAAAGAGTTATTTGCCAAATATTGATATTCAGTAAAAATTATAGGATTTTATAGTTTTCCACGGGACATTCTCGTTCATTAAATAAAGCAAAGTATAATGAATTTCTTATACCTTACATAAAATCGGCAAATCAGATATCATTAGTGAGTTAAATGATCGCAAAAAAAAAAATTTATTTAAACTTCATAAAAATAGTAGTATGCAACTGTCGGTCATAGAACCTAAATATTACATGTTACCATGTTAGTGATATTATTAGTTTAAAAATTATTATATACTTATTGCTTGCTTATTTTCACTCTACAGATCGTAGAATAATTTCTATTCTTCATTAAAATTTCGAATGGATGCAGAAGTCAATTAGCGAACGGAGAAGGTAAATAAGTAAATTAATTGAATGAACAACAGCATTTAATTTATGAGAATTAAATGTTAAAGTGTTATAATGACTACTACATTATAAAATTTCATTTAGTATATGAAAGTATAAAGACAATGATATACCTGCAATTGTTTATTTTATCACAGTACACATCTGTAATTGACTTTAGGTAGATACTCTTTTCTATATGAAGTTTCTTTGTCTATGGGCATCAGTGACCACTTACCACCAAGTTGACTGCCAATCTGCTACTCCAATTGGATGAAAAATCACCACCACAGTCACCTTATACATATAGTCTAAGATAAACGTGTAAATTTTATTATAAAACTTCACAGCAAAACGAAAGACAGTTATAGCCCAAAATTTTCCTTTGTTACATAAACTGGGAGGCTTCACAGCTTTGAGCCCACTGACATAAAGTGCTAACAGGCCCGGCGGTATTATTATATGGTGCAAGTTCTTGAACCCCATATGCATATTACTCAGAGCAATTCCAGCAATTTACATAGAAATTGGGGATAATTTTGAATTGCCAGATCATTTTACGTAAACTAGTACTTCTGAGTATTCGAAAAACGTCGCTCTTTCACAATAATCCTTATTCCTTCTAAGAGCATTGTTTCCGTAACTTGGTTCATCAATAAAAATTATTACGTTTAAATAATTAAGTTTAAAGAAATATTAAGTAAAAAGCATTCATCTACATTGTAGCTGTTAAGAATTGAAATCGGCTATTTAAGCACCATGTATCAAGTTCTTTAGACAAACCCAAATAGAACAACTTTACACTGCCAATAGAAAAAGTTACTTTATAAAGTGGCGACGTAGTACCCACTTAGTTGACGCATATAGACAGTAACTGTTATTAACGGTATATTTTTATTTGTAAAAAAATAATTACTCTTACATCTAAACCAAAATTGTTCTACTAACTATATATCAACATGTTTAATAACTTAATAGTTTTTTACAAAAGCTCTTTATAATCAATTAAGTTATAATAATGTTAAACTATATTGATAAGACAAAATTAAATAAATCATAATGATAAATCAACCACAAAACCGGTTAGAGTGGCGTCATTTAGGGGAGGCTTATGTCCAGCAGTGGATCTCAAAGGGCTGATGGATGGATGGATGGATATTGATAAATACTATTAACATAATTTATTTCAAGCTTTTGTTTTTTTTTCTTTTATGAAATACATTTTAACCTCTAATTTCATTTTGCGTCAAATTTCCCGCTATTGTAAAACACTTTCGTAAGCCCCGAAAATGATGTGCAAAGGTTCGCTCTTAACTTTTCCAACCTCTGCGGGATTCATTTGTATTTTGTGCGGAAAGTATATTTTCATGGGTACCTGGATATAAAAAAGCGTAACTAAATAAATAATTAAATAATTCAGTTTAGCTCAACTTATGTAAGAAGGTAGATAAGAAATAGTTATGAAAGTACTAAAGTTTTTGTCTGATTATTCATTGATTTGTTAGCATTTAAACTCAATACCTGACGACCCGCTATGTCCGACGACCCGCTACGCCCGACGACCCGCGTGGCATAGCGGTTAAAATAGCAGTCTGACGCGCAATGGGTCCCGGGTTCGATTCTCGGCCAGACAGGTATCTGAATGATGAGTTTAAATTCATGTTCTGGGTCTGGGTGTTTAGGTATTCGTCTTGTGTGTGTCCATGGTACCCACGACACAGGAGAAAATCCTAGTGTGGGGCTATGAGCGTAGAAAGCGTGTTTTTAAAAAAGGAAAATATATATATATATATATATATATATATTATCTCGTGACCCGTGAAACACATTATTCATGGAAACTATTTCTTCGTTACTAAATTTATTGGATGTCCGTTAACAATTATTGTACAAGCACAAAAAAGTAAAAACTATCAGTTAATTTGACGACTCAGCATTGGCAAGAACAATACTTGCATACTGACTATAATACCAGTTATGTACTGTGTTATAAGACTTTTTGATAATTATATCAAGAGAATTAATCTTATGATTTGTTATTCTGCACAAGACCTCTAGTCACCCACGTAATTTCTGAGGGTATTGATCTCAGAAAAAAACAAATACGACTAATACATACCTGAAGTCAATTACAGATGTGTAATACTCTAGAGGACTAAGATGGTCACCTCAAATAAAAGTTACCTGCAAACACTGCATTGTGCTGCCTTGAGAACATACATATCGGATAGCGTAGTCAATAAACTATATGTGTATGGGTTAAACTAAGTAAGATTATGTAGCGTAAGACATATGCTTAGTAATTAGGAGGAACTTTCGATCTTATTCACTTTATCAGTTCGCAGAAACTGTTTTATGAAATAACATGGTCTTTGTTCAAGAAGTTAATAACTATGTACTTCTTGAAATATGTCGTTCACAACGCGGATTTTCTCACTTTATTGTTGACGATAAACCGGAGCAATATTTTTCTCATCAATATATATAGTATCAAAATATCTATGCTTTTAACAGTCTTTGTTTACTGAGTTCTTTTTATTGTCTTTGTAATGCTGTTTATTTTATGAATAAAAATTATACTTTTGCTGTTTATTTCGAAACAACGAGTCCTTTTATTTTACATGTGTTAACTTTTTATTTCGTTCAACGTTTCATGTCCATATACGTAAAGCTTCTAAAATGCACAAAGTACATTAAAATACATTCGTGTTCAATGTAAAGGACTTTGAATGTTGATGTATTTTGTGAAACTCTCGCCTGTAGATATGGATCTTATTGAAATACACACCTTGAATTCTCAGCACCATATCTAACTTTACTACATATGTACAAATATCCATTGCTTTGAAGGAGTTCGATTTCAGAACGACAAGACTAGAACTACTATAAATCAAGTTGGTCTTTTAGGTATTTAAGTATTTTTATAAAACTGAAGAAACAAACGAGCGTAGAGTTCACCTGATGGCACGTTATGAAATTATTAATTTTGAAGATTTGTAGATTTTCTTCCATCATCACTGCCTTTTGAGGTCCACTGTTGGACTTAGGCCTCCCCTAAATGACGCCACTCCAACCGATCCTGTGCCTTCTGAATCCAACGGTTTCCCGCTGTCCTCTTCAGATCATCGGTCCACCTTTTTGCCTAAGCGTGGTCGCCACTCGAGGACCTTCCTTCGCCATCAGTTATCGGGTTTACCCGATAACTGATGGGGAAGGAAGGTACAATTTCTATGGTGTAAGAAAATCTGTCCACCAATTCGCACTTGGCCAGCGCGGTGGGCTATGGCCTAAACTCTCTCATTCTGGGAGAAGACCCGTGCCCAGCAGTGGGCCAATAATGGGTTGATGTGGAAGAAAATCTAACTAAAGTTAGATTTTCTTACACCATAGAATTTGTACGCATCGTTTATATATGTACCAATTGTAATATTTGAGTAAATACTACATCAAGTTTAGTTTTCTTAATCTGTTACGAATAAATAGCAAATCAGTTACGATGAGTATAACCTTAGATAATGCTTCTTGATATTTAAATACATAGCAATGTATTACTGTTACATATCATAATTGCCCCAACGATGGTCATAGGGACTGAATATTGTTGGTGGATTTATGCCTAGAAATTGTATAACTATTAATAGATTCATGTAGATGTACAAATATTAATAGATTCATGTAGATGTTTGGCACACGCCCTGTAGTTCCGGGATCAGATTAGGGCTACGGCATCCCCTGCCTGTCGTAAGAGGCGACTAAAAGGGGCTTCCGGGGTTGCAGACGGCTAGAGTGGGAGCGCGAACCGTTCGGTCAGGCAATCCCGGGAAGGACGGCGGTATGTGTGGTCGCATACCGTCGTAAAGACTAGACGGAGCGGTGGGCCCAGCCGCCCATCTGGGAGGAGCCCTATGGGGCAACGCGCTCGGAGAATTCCGGTTGAAGTCGTTTCGAGATCCCGGAGTCCTCCTTTTCAGCGCCGAGGACGGCCACCGGGGGGGATTTAGTGCGGTAAAAATCCCACATAACCCTGCGTCGCTCCCACGGCGTCGGGTACCTTTTGAAGGTTTCCCCCTCGAAAACAAAAAAAAAAAGTTGTTTGGCAAAAAACTACACAGGCCGTTTTTACTTCTCTTTCTCTGTAGGAGATCTCTATTTTAATTTATTACCATATTTTTCATAGCCACGAAATTTTGAAACCATAATCATAATATACGCAGTAAGTTACTTAAGTGATGAAATTTTAGACACAAAAAAGAGCGAGAAAAACTTAGATAGAAAAAACTTAGGCCACCTGCTACGTCTGAATGATGGAGGCTTAGAGTGAATATGACAGCGACAGTTTGACACCTTTTGAGATGTTTTTTTTTTTTTGATTATTTGGCTTTGCTTTTATTAAAAGGAAGCAAAACTATACCGAATTCGTATTTAACAAAGTCTCGGCCAGGAGGAGATGGGTGGCTTGAAATTAATATGTTGTCAATATTCGCCTGTTCTCCGTTAGATATATCGCACCCCTAGATGAAAACCCCACTAAATAAAACACTCATAGTTTAAAAGGGTGGTATAAATATATCAATGTTTCGCACTGCCTTTTGGCTACTGTAAACATAAATGACATCTGATCTTATCGAAAATGCCGCTAAATCGAAATGCATGCATAAGTGGAGGTCCGCTATTAGTTTACCCTTGGTACAGTGTTGATTCCATCCTTTGCTCTAATAAGGATTTGAGTTCAAAATACAGTACCGAATCCACTCTGAACCAAAGTTTTTCTAGGCGTTATAAAGTAAAGGTCGTTATGACGTCTTAAACTATAGCAATCTTTAGTAGCCGTATTATTAGTAAGAAGTCTTAAAACAATTGTATTTCATGTTAACCATTATGACAAATTCAACATATGAATATTAATTAATATTATTTCTATATCTACGATAACAATAATTATGATTATGATGATGTTTGGAAGAAAATTAATATTAAGAGATAATGTTTGAAAACGTTGTACCTATGTAAACATTACCGCTAGGCGCACCTCACTATAAGTTTTTGTGTGCAAATTACAGCTCGCAACTTGGCGAGATAAAGTTACATCGCTTCAGAGCGCACGCCAGTATCTAAACACAAATACTTCCAGCAAAGGTTTATTTTGCACTCTCCTACAAGGATTACTTTAAGTCGAATACACAAGCCCACGTTTTAATAAGAGTATTTTCCGCGCGTATTTTTTGTAATTAATAGTAGTTCCTACTAACTGTAGGAGCTGGCCTACCTGGAACTTAACATTAAGGATGGCTCTCTCATCAGCTACGCAAAATGCAAATGTTTCCAGGAGCGCTTGTGGTTTCAGTACCCCACGCGCATACCTACGAAGTTATCAGGACTTTCTTTTGTACCTGGACACGAACCAAATCTTAATAAAATAGTAAGTAATTATCGATAAATATATTTTACAGTAACTTTAAGTATACGAAATTTAACGATGGTGACAAACTAAAACAACAACTAAGATCTAAATATCTGGTGAAAATTGTACCTCCGCCATATTTATTGCCACAAGCCTTTCCAGCGGTACCACCATATATCGCCGGGTCGTGATCGCGGTACAACACATGTGACATTGCCCTTACATACTTGTACCGAGTCTACTCTGTAAGTTGGTAACTCCAGAGTTGCAGTTTCTTTAAACACACGCCTTGATTAAATTGAACGAATGACGTAAATACAGATTTATTAGACGTCAAAACGACTTAATTAGATAAATCTCGTTGCGAATAGAAAAAAAAACATTCGCAAGAATTTGCGCTTGTATATATTTATAAAAAAGATAGTTTAGATGACTGAGAATAAGTAATTAAGTAAGTAATTAAGAGAATAAGTAATCAGACATTTAGAATTTTTAAAGGAAACACTACTTTAAGAGCGTTTATCAATTTTCGATGGACGGTAAATTAATGGATTGGCGACGTTTAAGTCATTAACATGCTAATGTTGACTTCCACTTCTGTCAACTGTGTAAAAATAATAATATTAATTAAATAATTGGAATCTTGAAGCAATAGCGATTTATTTTTTATTTCTTAAAAAAATAGTTCATAAAAGGTTATAACAGTTTCCAGTTATATTACTTTTTTGAGACACGTGACTGTTCACAACTATTGTATATCAAACAGTTTTACTGTGCCAAAAATTATGAATATGAATAATTATAATTTATTTTTTAAATATTTTCATATCATAGCTTTGAAGAAAAGGGAAGCAACTTATTCAAGGCTACGTTCATTCCTATATTTCACAACAACTACACGTCTACAAAAGCGTATAAAAAATTCTGCCGTAAAAAAACAAAACTTCACTGACTTTTTTGTAAATTGGACGCTGAAAAGCACCCTTGATAGGTGCGCGGTGATGAAAAGTTAAGTTATTCAGGGGAGCGCAGCGCCGGTGGCTTATTTTCGCAAATTATTTAATTACTCTCGCTCCGCTGTTGATTCATAAATTACTTTGTCAAAAGTATTAAAAAATAATTAACAAATGAAACTCATAATCTTTTTATTAAGGACAGTTAAGAAGTTGGTCAATAACTTCGATGGGTTCAATGATGTTACCATGACCAGTACAGTAGATAATGATGACGTCCAGTTTAGCGCGAAACCAAAAAAAATCTTAAAGACTTGTGTAACACGTATTAGCCATCAAGTGAAAACAATGCTCTACAATAAGATAATAATATTTTGATGATAAAAAAAAGTAGTTTAGGCTCACTTCACATCTTTGTTCACTTACCAATGCAAGCACATTGATAGGTGGCCAAACGTACCATCGTCCTTCCTCAATTCTAGAAGCCCCGTTTCCGTCAGCTCGCCTCACGGGGATATCGGACCTCTATTCTCAATTCAAGTATACAGGTGCCGTAATAATCTATCTGAGAATGCAAATAAAATATTCATAACATACATATTAATACATATAAACATTTGTTTATTTATAATAGGTCACTAATATACCGATAACTGATTAATATAAATAACAACTAAATAATGACTAAAATGCAGAAATAAGTGGTAGTACAATTATGAGTTTCCGGTTCCGTTCCTTTGGAGATCCTGGAGTCCTCTTTATAGCGTCAAGGACGGTCACCGGGGGCGTTTTAGTGCGGTAAAAATGCCACATAAACATGCGTCGCTCCCACGGCGTCGGGTACTATTTGAAGCTTTCCCCCTCGAGAACAAAAAAAAATACAATTATGAGTGACGGTTGCATGCAATACATCATCATTATCTTTGTAGACTTAATTATAACAAACATGACATAAAAAATAACATATACATTATAATTATTTATTGCTTATTATAATAATTATATAATTTACATTCGAATAAAAATAAATTATAAGATTTATGAAATGAAATAAAACAAATACAAAACTACGACATATGTTAATTATATTTATTAATCTTTACTAGATTGTCTGAAAATAAATGTAATTATTTGTTTCTCCGCTTCCTGAATATACTGGTTCAAGTGGTATCTCAAACAATATCTCCACACGCTTTCGCTTAATACTTGGCTTCTGAAGATTAATCCCGTTAGCGGAGTAAGTAAGCAATTTTGTTGCAAGATGCCCTCAAAGACATTGAAGAAACTCAAAGGACAAACAAGTGACTGAGAAAGATCACTAGTACAGCTTTGCTTTGAAGCTGGCACTTAGTTTAATTAATAAATACTTAATGAAAGCAAATAGGTATAGTTGACTCGTTTGTAGTTCAAAGTATTTTTTATCTGACTGAAATAGCAAACGAGCATGCAGTCCACCTGATGGTAAGTGGTCACTACCGCCCATGGACATCTGTAATCAACTTCATACAGAACATGGGTTCCATCTGAAGTCAATCACAGATGCGTTGCTGCTCCCGAGGACTATGATGGTCGCCTCATATAAAAGTGTGCCGGCAACCATACTCTTCCATCGAAACGCAAGAATTGCTTCGCGCTAAAAAGAAGTGTGGTGGTGGTACTTCCCCGGTCTAACTACACTGGTTCTACCACCTTCAAAGTAAAAATATTTTGTTAAGTATCGTCCATTAACATAAAAAAAGTTTGCATAGCGAGTATAGTACGACCGAGGAAGTACCACCGCCATTCACTTATATATTCACTTTCATAAGGCAATCTTCGACCTCGGGATTAGCAAAGCTCCTTTCTAAAACCCCCCCGGTGGCCGTCCTAAGCGCTGAAAAGGAGGACTTCGGGATCTCGAAACGACTTCAACCGGAATCCTCCGAGCGCGTTGACCCATCGGGCTCCTCCCAGATGGGCGGCTGGGCCCACCGCTCCGTCTAGTCTTTACGACGGTATGCGACCACACATACCGCCGTCCTTCCCGGGATTGCCTGACCGAACGGTTCCAGCTCCCACTCTAGCCGTCTGCAACCCCGGAAGCCCCTTTTAGTCGCCTCTTACGACAGGCAGGGGATGCCGTTGACAATATGTATTCTATATGAAGTTGATTATAGATATCCATGAGCAGGAGTGACGACTTACCATCCGATGTACTACAAGCTCGTATACAACTGCATTCGTTTCAAAACAAATCAGAAAAAAGTTTGACTATCGGTATTTACGGTATCTAAGCTCTAAATACATTTCCTTTTAAAATAGATTTTATATTACATTGAAAAGCCACACAATTTGGTTTGCTAAATTGAAATATGACGAGGGGTCGTTTGTCTGGAAATAACCTCCGGCTATGTTTGGAAAACTAATTCCATTGCGCTCGTACAGGAGGATTGAAATAAAAGGTTTTGGAGAGAAAAACAAAACAACTCCGAGAAGTTGACATCTTATCCACTAACTGAGAACATATTGTGTAATGCAGTGAACAAATCTGTAAGACACACACACACGCATTTATTGTGTAACATAAGTAATAAATATAGTGAACATAATTATAATTATATTAATTTTTAATTTACAAAAAGTTCTTTATTAAATTTGTATGTACTTAAACTAAACTTTACAATTAGTATGATACAAATTTTAGCTTTATCATATCTGGATGCCAAATACACTTAGAATTTCTGAATATTTATTATTAACATGCTACTTCTGCTACTATTACTTTAATACTATCCTGGACCCAAATTAAATGTCTCTCAAAATTACGTAGCACTTTCATAATTTCAAGCACACTAATGTATACTAGGCAGTGACTTTAAGCGCTACTTAATTATTATAGTTGCTTGGTTACCAAAGTAAAAGCCTCGCTCCACGAAGGCTGAGCAAAATGAATATGTTAATTATAACTGTAACGTGGTATAACTTAGGCACCAGAGTTTGCTCTATAAAGCCTATTATCCGAAAAGGTACTACAGAGCAGAGAATTTAGGGACGTATATGTTTTCCAACATAGAACTGTTTACATGTTAAAATACTTAAGCCATAAAAAATAAGCGGGTAGGGAACAAACAGTGGTAGTAGTATGAACTGATTCCCACGTGGAGCGTTCCGGGTTTCAATCCCAAACAGGCCCCTCTATTTTTTTGGAATTTTGTTAACAATTGAAATGATTTAATGCACACTTAAACGACAAAAGTAAAACGTAATGTAATAGTTATTAGAATAGTTCTCAAAATGAAATAAAGATTACAAATATGTATTTGAGTGACTTGATGAACTATAACCTAATAACAGTGGGATAATAAACGGTTAAAGATCAGTAAAAATGTGCCTAAATCCGACATACTGTAAGGTATATTTAGAATCCCTCCCCTCCCTAACTTAAAAAAAACTCAATAATTATAAGCGCAGAATAAAACTAACAAAATGTTCAATTTAATAAGTGACGTCAATGTTCGTGGGTAAAATACTGGTACCAAGAATACTGGTTGGAGAGTGTTTTAAAAATAAAGTTAACGTGATGGCGGAAGATACCTCAGCTAGAAGTTTTAGAGTTACTTTGCATTTAAGACATTAGCTGCGATGCAGTTCACTAGCACTGTTCTTGACCGAGACAAACAGGATTTTATTATTAAATTTCGAAAACTGTCCGACGCCGTTTGAAAAGTAAAATAGCTAGTGTCACCAATCTGCTATTTGTTTATATAAGAATGTATTAAAATTGCAATGTTGCAATGTCGATTCCTAAACATTAAATATATTGTTGTTATTGCAAAAGAATTATACATACAATTTAAGATATCAATGTTAAAAGCGGCTAATAGGCTTAGATAACTTCTAAGTAAAAGATCGGGGCATGCGCCATACTACAAAATAAATTACACTTATCATTTAAATTCATTTACAAGGTTTCGAACAACGTTTACAAATTTTCAGGGAATAATCAAAGCAATATTAATATTTTAAATTAGATATTCTACTTTTTATTCCTTTATATATTTTAAAATAATAATAACAAAGTATCTATCTCTTCCGTTTGAAATGTAGAGCCTTTATACCAATGGATGGGCTATCACGTTATTACCCGCACGTTTTTACGGAATCCGAAAAACTAATATAATTTACCTGAAGCGCTATAAAGTAAGGACGTAGCTGTGAAAATCTGGCACTTTGTCCCTACACGCTCTCTTGAGAGCAACAGAGGCAGTTGTGTTACTTCAGAGAGGTGACAGCCCGCAAGAGACCAACTACGGTTCAGATCACGCTCGTTAACATTGTAAAAGTTTTTAGTACTTTCGTAGAAGATTCAACTTTCTCATTATTTATGCAGGTATTGCCTTGTTCTTTTAAAAATTGACATTTATACAGTACTACATCACAATTTAACGAATTAATTTCGGAAAGTATGTATTTCAGAGACAGTTAAAATATTTGCTTCTGCAAGAAACTTCACCGCGTTACAGTTGAAGATACCTTATTGACATTGAAAAAGAATTCTGCTAACTATTATACTTTGAATTATAAGCGTATTATTTTTATTGTTACTTTTAAACATAACAAACTGATTACCATTAATATTATATTTAAATACGTCGTCAACCTATTACTGTCCCACTGCTGGGCACGGGTCTTCTCTCAGAATGAGAGAGTTATTGGCCATAGTCCACCACGCTGGCCATGTGCGAATTGGTGGACTTCACACACCTCCGAGAACATTTTTTTTAAGAACTCTCTGGTGTGTAGGTTTCCTCACGATATTTTCCTTCACCGAAAAGCAGTGATGATTAATTTCTAATACGCACATAATTTTAGAAAAATCAGTGGTGCGTGCCTGGGTTTGAACCTCAAACCTCCCAATCGTGAGGACAACTTTCAACTATTAGGCTATCACTATTTAAATACTGGCCGTGTGGTGTCGGTCTCTTGAATAGCACCACTCCCTCTCTTCCCGTGGATGTCGTAGGAGGCGACTAAGGGACATTAAACCAGATGATGGGCAGCAGCATCATTCTGAGAACTTTCAAATATACTGCGGTCACCAACACGCACAGCCAAGCGCGGTGACTATGGCAAAAAACCCCTTAATGGCAGCTCCAATAAAACCACGGCCCCCAGTCCCCGGCAGCCCCGCTATTCCTGGCTATGGTAGCGGTCACGGTTACGGCGGGGCAGGGGGTGCTAAGAATCTCCGGCAGAGATCGAGCTACCACAACCGACGACTTCTGCACCTGGCAACATATAACACCAGGACTCTGAGGAGTGATGAGAAGATATATGAGCTGGAAGAAGAGGTAGACAAGCTAAACTGGAGTATTATAGGATTGTCTGAAGTCCGAAGACAGGGGGAGGACACGATGATCCTTAAATCTGGTAACTTGTTCTACCACCGGGAGGGCGAACATCTGTCCCAAGGTGGTGTCGGGTTCTTCGTCAACAGGTCCCTTGTCAACAACGTCGTGGAGATCAAGAGTGTGTCGTCCAGGGTAGCATACCTTATACTCAGAGTATCCAAGAGGTACTCGTTGAAGGTCATACAGGTATATGCGCCGACATCGACACACTCCGACGACGAGGTTGAGGTTATGTATGAGGATATATCCAAAGCTATACATACCTCAAAATCGTACTTCACAGTTGTGATGGGAGATTTCAACGCAAAGCTGGGCGTTCAATGTGGCGATGAGTTGAAGGTAGGGCCCTTTGGCATTGGTAATCGGAACCATCGAGGCCATTTGCTGGCTAACTTCTTGGAAAAGGAGGGATTCTACATGATGAACTCCTTCTTCAAGAAGAAGCCTCAAAGGAAATGGACCTGGATGAGTCCCGATGGTACTACCAAAAACGAGATTGACTTCATACTGGCAGACAAGCGGCACATATTTAACGATGTCTCTGTGATCAACAGGTTCAAGACCGGAAGCGATCACCGGATGGTTAGGGGCACGTTAAATATCAAGATCAAGCTGGAACGGTCCCGCCTTATGAGGTCAATACTCCGTCCAAGATCTTGTCAAATCCAGGGCTCTGAAGACTTTCAACTCGAGCTACGCAATCGCCTGGAATGCCTAGACAATTGCGTTGATGTTGACGAAATAAACACCAAGTTGGTAGAAACTGCCCATGAGGTAGGGTCGAAGTACTATGAGACCCCCTCCAATAGAAGTACTCAAAGACTGTCGGTCCAAACTCTCGAACTCATGGCACAACGGCGGGCAATGTGCGTGCAGTCTCCAGCTTCATTGTCGAAGTTTAGGCGGCTCAACGCGCAAATCTCTAATAGGATGCGACGCGACCTTCGTCTCTTTAATGCAAATCGCATTAAAGAGCAAATTGAGCGAAACAAGGGCTCCAAGGTCTTCGCAAGGGATTTGCGTGTTGGGCAAAGCTTATTAACGAAGCTGAAGACGGATGGAGGCATCACAGTTGCCGCGAGGCCTGAAGTTCTGAGAGAAATTGAGCGCTTCTATGGGCAGTTATATACCGCTTCGCGTGGCCCTCAGCCGCCTGTCAACGACAAGCGAGCCACGCTAACCCGACACTATACCGAAGATATCCCGGACGTCAGCCTGTACGAGATCCGATTGGCCCTCAAACAGCTCAAGAACAACCGAGCGCCCGGTGAAGACGGAATCACAACTGAATTGCTAAAAGCAGGTGGGAGGCCTATTTTAAAAGCGCTCCAACAGTTGTTTGATTCCGTCATAAGCCAGGGTATAGCACCGGAGGCGTGGAGCAGAAGCGTGGTGATACTGTTCTTCAAAAAAGGCGACAGGTCCTTGTTGAAGAATTACAGGCCCATCGCGCTTCTGAGCCACATCTACAAGGTGTTTTCGAGGGTCATCAATAATCGAATAGCTCGCAGGCTCGACGACTTTCAGCCTCCCGAACAAGCCGGATTCCGAAAAGGCTTTAGTACCATGGACCACGTACACACACTGCGGCAGATAATAGAGAAGGCTGAGGAGTACAATCTGCCGTTGTGTGTGGCTTATGTGGACTATGAGAAAGCCTTTGATTCTATCGAGACATGGGCGGTGTTGGAGTCGCTTCAGCGGTGCCAGATTGACTATCGGTACATCGAAGTGTTGAAGTGTATATATAAGGCAGCCTCAATGTCGATCCGATTACACGACGGAAGTACGAACCCGATCCAATTGCAGCGCGGTGTGAGACAGGGGGATGTCTTATCTCCGAAACTGTTTACCGCTGCATTGGAAGACGTGTTCAAACTGATGGAGTGGAAAGGATTCGGCATCAACATCGATGGCGAATATATCACTCACCTTCGATTCGCAGACGACATAGTCATCATGGCGGAGTCGATGGAGCACCTCAACACCATGCTCAGCGACCTCTCTGGTGCCTCTCAACGGGTGGGTCTTAAGATGAACATGGACAAGACGAAGATCATGTCTAACGTCCATGTCACACCCGTACCGGTTGTTGTTGACGGCACCACCCTCGAAGTTGTTGACGAATACATTTACCTAGGGCAGGTGGTGCAGATGGGTAAGTCCAACTTCGAGAAAGAGGTCACTCGTAGAATCCAACTCGGCTGGGCAGCGTTCGGGAAACTGCGCCATATCTTCTCATCCGATATACCTCAGAGCCTGAAGACGAAGATGTTCGAGCAGTGTGTGTTGCCAGTGATGACATATGGTGCCGAGACGTGGTCCCTTACTGTGAGCCTCGTGCGTAAGCTCAAGGTCGCTCAGCGAGCTATGGAGAGAGCTATGCTTGGTATTTCCCTGCGTGACAGAATTCGTAACGATGAAATCCGTAGGAGAACGAAAGTTACCGACATAGCTCTCAAAATTAGTAAGCTGAAGTGGCAATGGGCAGGCCACATCGTTCGTAGGACAGACAACCGATGGGGTAGAAGAGTCCTCGAATGGAGACCACGTCTGGGCAAAAGGAGTGCAGGCCGCCCCCCGACCAGGTGGACTGATGACCTGAAGAAGACGGCGGGTAACCGCTGGATTCAGATGGCCCAGGACCGGTCGAAGTGGCGCAGATTAGGGGAGGCCTATGTCCAGCAGTGGACTTTCAAAGGCTGATGGATGGATATTTAAATACGAGTACTGTTATATTCCATGAAATGGACGTTCGGTAAAGTTTATCGTAATAGTTTTTTTTATTTTCAAATGTTTTAGTCTTATCACAAAATTTCACTACATTGCTTCGTGCAAAAATAGTATGTAAAAAAATACAGTGGACGATAAGTGTGGTTTGATATTGCTCCCTACATTAATTAAAAAAAAAAACAAGATATTGCACCTCTGAGATTCATATTCCTCGGAAAACTTTGGCCTATCTCGAGACTTTGTTATATCTTCACAAAAATTCTTTACGATGTGAACCGTGATATTTAAAACTTTTACCACGTATTGTACTAAAATATATTCACATAAATAAGAAAATTGCATTCATACATATTACAATTTTCATTTCCAAGTTGTGCAGACGTTGCGAGCGCGGCGAAGTTTGGTAATAATAACAGGGCGTAAATCTCATAGTTCTTTCAGAGAAAATGCGCTTCCGTGAGTTGAGGTTTCGCTAAGTAATAAACTACGCCAAAATGTAAATTTAAATTCTTTACAAACTCGCCACAAAACATTGCCCGATAAAGTCATTTTCGAGAAATAATATTGTGACTATATATTTTATTTTTATCTGTAGTTTGTTTGAAGTAGCAAACGAACGTGCAGTCCACCTGATGGTAAGTGGCCACTGCCGCCCATGGACATCTGTTACCAACTTCATACAAAACATGGGTTCCATCTGAAGTCAATCACAGATGCGTAGCTACTCCCGAGGACTATGATAATCGCCTCGTGTCAAAGTGTGCCGGCAACCACACCCTTCTATCGAAACGCAAGAAATTATTCACGCTAGAAATAGGTGTAGTGGTGTTACTTCCCTGGTCGAACTACACTGGTTCTACCACGTTGAATTATAGCGTGTATGCCTTTATTTAAAGAGAAAGATATATTCATTTGGATATAAGGCCCGAAAAAGTTGTAATCCTTTTAATAAATGCAAGAATTTTTAAAATTACTTTTTGTATTTAAGCTATTTCAAAACTAATAGAACTATCAATCAATACTAAATCAATACTCTACTCAAATCAATCAATACCTTAAGTACAGCACGATTTATAAAATAAATTTAGTAGTGTTGTGTAAACTGTTTAAGGCCTTTACTGTCCCTCATCCATATAATTATATTAAAAACTACTTTAAAACCTTAATGCAATGTTACTAAATGCCAAATAAATAATGCACCTGCGTTGGTTGCATGCAAATTGTATTCGGACTTTATCTGGATTTGTAGTGAAATTTATATCTCATAAAGGACTTGGCCAATTTTTATATGGTGCTCTGCCTAGCTTCGCAAATTCATGTACACGTAGGAAATTTAGTTTTTTTGGATTTACGGTATCCTAAATAATAATTAAACAATTTTGAAATCCAAGAACTCAAACTCTTATTTGTAGGTATAGCTCATCTGCAACATTGTTATAATGATGGTATAACGATGTATAAATATTTATTTACTTTTTTAATGATAAAAACCAAATTATTACTGGGAATGGCGAGAAGGGCTAAATAAATCGGTCGCAAATAAATTCTTTTTATAGACTTAGAATAGACCTAGTTAAACATAAAATAAAATATACGGTAATTTACGTCTATACTTTAGATTTATTATCATTGGACTTCTTTACGTGAACACCTCCATCGACAGCTTGGCAGAAACTGGCCATGTCCTTCGCTGCACTTATAAATGAATAACCTTATACAAATATTAAATTGAAATTAATATAGACGTTAAAGGAGATTTGAAAAAATAAATATTGAAATAAAATACTGAACTTATTAAAGTAATCGTTACTTATAAGTTTCTATGTGTCAAAAGAAAAATAGACACCTTATAGCTTTCTGTGCCCATCTATCTGTCAACTTTTATATTTACATCAGTTAATCGGGTGTACGGTCGCTCTCAACTCTAAATAATAAAACTTTTAAGTTATCGTCATTCAAAGGCGACTAAGTTACGTGACTATTGGTTACGTAACTTACCTAGTAAGTAGTAGTAGTAGTAGTTTACCTAGTATCAGGAAATTGGGCAACCTTAACTGTAAGTAATAATCAAGAAACAAAACAAAACGAATGTACTATCCAAAACTTATTATTTGTGGTTGATGCGATAACAAATTTCATTATAGTTAAAATTATTCCTTAACTTAGTTACAGAAATGTTTAAAAATTGTTCTTTCGCATATGGCTATTTTTTAATCTCAGTGACAAAGGTAAGCAATTAAAAAAAGTCCTGTTTTTAAAATTTTGTTTTTAATACAATATTTACGCAAATTACCCGTTTTATAAAACAGTTACATATATGCCACACCTAATCATCCATCCATCCATCCATCAGCCTTTTGATGTCCACTGCTGAACATAGGCCTCCCCTAAATGGCGCCACTCCAACCGGTCCTGTGCCCTCTGAATCCAACGGTTTCCCGCTGTCTTCTTCAGGTCATCGGTCCATCTGGTAGGGGGGCGACCTGTACTCCTTTTGCCTAAACGTGGTCGCCACTCGAGGACCTTCCTTCCCCATCGGTTATCGGTCCTGCGAGCGATGTGGCCGGCCCATTGCCACTTCAGCCTACTAATTTTGAGAGCTATGTCGGTAAGCTTCGTTCGTCTACGGATTTCATCGTTGCGAATCATGTCTCGTAGCGAAATTCCGAGCATAACCCTCTCCATAGCACGCTGAGCGACCCTGAGTCTCCGAATGAGGCCTACAGTGAAGGACCACGTTTCGGCGCCGTAGGTCATCACTGGCAACACACATTGCTCGAATAATTTCGACTTCAGGCACTGAGGAATTGTGGACGAGAAGATACTACGAAATTTCCCGAACGCACCCCTAAACATATTACGCCGCTATTCATTTGCCCCCATATTGTCTGACAGATACATAAACGATCAATATTATTAGGCTTTCCGATGTCAATGATTCAAATAATATTTATTTGGAATTTTCAATTAATTAAGTATAACGCTAAACGTCTATTTTAAGGAAATTCAATCTTTTAACAGACTTACTTAGTTATAAAAGGAAATGTCCAAACTTCAGCTGTCTTAAAATAGCGAACGTAATTTGTTATAAAGTTCAAGAGTTAGAAATATTTACCGAAATTAAAATAGACTTCTGATGGCCGACAGGACATCTTGAATTATCCGAGTGTAAATTGCCTTTGTAGAAGATTTTGAAATTTCATTATGAGATTGTTATACACAGCAAAATTTCTTTAATAACTATTAAGTCCATACACGATATTACGTTGAATTTTGGGCGTTAAATGACACATAAACTAGTTAACAAATACCATAATCTACATAATAAAACTGTTTATTTTTAATTTGCAGCATCAAACTTGCAATCCACCTGATAGTAAGTGGTCTCAGCTGCTTATGAATAATAGTTATATCTGGAGCCAATAATGCTTCAACGCACTAAACCGGTTTTTTTATGTAAAACTGAGGCAGCCATGAAATTCCATTCCATCGCAATGAAACAACTACTTCACACTAAAAATTAGAATTAAGATGGTATCTCTCAAGTCAAGAGGACTCGTTCTACCATTAAATGTGGAACCTGGATTATTGTAGACCCTGTTTACTACGACTTAAAAACAATGTTACACATTATATATGAATTATATAAAACGTAGCATTTTTTGGATTTATTGAAAACTTAAGGCGTCGGTTAGATGAAATTGATTGATTAATATTAATAATATTACATTGTCTTTAGATGTATCATTTAAAAAACGTGCAGTGGAAAATTCAGTTGAGCAACCTTAAGTACTATCATTTTCATCGCATGCTTCAACGCTAAAGATGGAGTCCCTGGTACTCTTCAATGGATGATTTGCCGAACCGCCTGCACGCCAACATGTCTTCGGCTTATCTGGAAGCAGCAGTTACCGGGGCCTCGTAATTTCCTTTATGTTTTATTATCTAACAATTCACACCAATCTTTACATTATTTTTATGATTTGAAATTACTTGCTCGTTTTTTTTACACTTTAATTGGTATTTAATGTCTAACGTATGGTTTTATTCATCTTTGTAATTATAACAATGCGAAAATTCTTTAACTAAAGCGTAAAGTGTTATAGACAGATAGGTTCTATGTAAAATATTTAAAACAACATCACAATCTGTTTACTTAGTAAACAATTTCACAAAATGGTTGGCTTTTAGCGTTATTAAAACAACATAAGATATAAACATATCTATAGTTTGAAAAATGTATCTGAAAGTTAACGTATATGACTACTTTAGACTTTGATTGCATTTTTTATGTAAAGAATCATTAAATGTTGCATAGATGTTTCTAATCTGATTTGCATACACATGTAATTTGGCTTCTTTTACCAGTTACGACACAGATACTCAAATTATAACTCAGATATTTCCTGATGCTAGGCAGACACAAGTTTACCATAACCGAACATATAATTAAAATGTATTAATATCAGACATAAACCGCACTTTTGTTACTATACTAAGGAAAAACATATATACATATATGATGTCAAGATAACCTCATTTTGAGGAAATTCTGTTAAAAGCACTAATTTCTGCTACTAACATCGTGTCCATAAAATTATAATTAAGCAGAAATCGTAGCACAGCTACGAAATCACTAGTCTACGGAATTGTAGCTGTCCGTAGACATAGAGGGAGTCAATTGAGTAACGTGCAAGCTCGTGACTTGAGTTACAATGTAACTCACCCTTGGCCTTGGCTGGGTTAGAACAATCAGGAAACAACTTTACAAGCATCAAAGCGTCCCGACGCGGTGTTGTTCGTTTAGTCCGTATGCAAATTTGTGTAAACAACGTACTGCCCTATCTAAACAGTATAGGTAACATCTGCTTCATGTTACTAGTATACGAAAGGCTACAATCTGGAACAGACTAAGTGGTCTGCAGTGCCATATGTCTTACTTGTGTACGTAGTTGCGGAAGGCTCAATGCTAAATCTACGGACATTTATTTATTTGCCTTTGTCGTATTATTTTACACACCTATTTCCAGCGTGAAGCAATTCTTGCGTTTCGATGGAAGTATGTGGTTGCCGGCACATTTTTATATGAGGCGACCATCATAGTCCTCGGGAGTAGCAACACATCTGTTATTGACTGCAGATGGAACCAATGTTATATATAAAGTTGATTAGGTACAGATGTCAATGAGCGGCAGTGACTTACCATTAGGTGGACTGCATGCTCGTTTGCTACTTCAGTCAGATAAAAAAAATATAAAAAACCTTGGTATTAAGTTATTTTCTGTTAAATAAATAGAAACGACTCAAATATACATCAATAATGTATCACTTACGATGGAAGTATTTTATTTTTAGTCATTGATTTCGTTAACGCATAAATATACAGCAACTATAAATGTAGCACACATGTAAACCCCTGCAACATGTTTAAAAACATTTTTCATACCAGTCGCGGTTTGAAAAATAACCCAATGTTATCATATGTATGTCTACGCTTGCGATAACTTCGGAAAACGTAAGCTAAAAATCCTTTCAAATTTATACTCTGTTAGTGAGCTGCGCAAACTCATTACGGGTGCATTTTAAAGCTTATCTCTTAGGCCGTTACCGTATTAATAGGCTGTCGCGAATCCAACTGGATGGCGGCATTTTGTTTTACGATGTCATTACAGATAACACGTATGAGATAATCTAGATTTCAGTAGCCTATTTATATTGTGTGTTAAGAAATGTTTTGTATTATTTGTATGAGGTATTTTGCATATATTTACGCTTTTACTTATGCTGCAATGAAAACTTCTTGATAACTGGTTGCCTCCATTTATTCCTAATGTATTATGTATCTAATGAATCAAAGAATCTAATATTTAAAAGGTTAAATTCGATGCCTTAGAATGGAACCTGATACATAGGTAAAAGATTGTAACACCGTTTTTATTCTTATTTTTACTTGTCTATACTTTTCTGCTAAAATGTATAAGAGTACACTGTTACCTTATACAAATGTTTTTGTAGTTTCTATTTTATTTTAATCATAATTTATTTGTATTTGATGAACATAACTTAAGCTAAACAGGAGGTACAATCAACCCTTAGCAATAATAGTTCTAAAATTACGACACAAATTTATAAGCAGAAATTACCACTGAAGACAAAGAGTACGATTATTTCCTTCTTAAATTTCGTCAAAAATAATTAAATCGTCGTATTTTTGCCAGGTGGTAGAACTGGTATAGTTCGAGGGAGGTACCACCGCCTCACCTATCTCTAACACGAAGCAGTTCATGCTTTCGATGGAAGGGTGTGGTTGCCGACACATATGTGGCAACCATTTTAGTCGTTGGGAGTAGCAACGCATCTGTAGCTGACTTCAGATAGAACCTATATTCTATGTGAGGTTGCTTACAGATGTCCAAGGGCGACAGTGACCATTTACCATCAGATGGACTGCATACTGGTTTGCTATTTCAATCTTATTCAGAAAATTCGTAACGTTGTCATGAATAACTAGCATGTTAATCTAATTGTTGATAATATTATTAGTAGTAGTATTAATCGTGTCGTCCCTGTAGTTCCGGTATCAGAATAGAGCTACGGTATCGCCTGCCTGTCGTAAGAGGCGACTAAAAGGGGCTTCCGGGGTTGCGGGCAGCTAGAGTGGGAGCTTGAACCGTCTAGCCAGGCGATCCCGGGAAGGTATGTGTGGTCGCATACCGCCGTAAAGACTAGATTGGGTGGTGGGCCCACCTGGGAGGAGACCGATGGTTCGTTAGGAGGTTCCGAAGTCCTCTTTATAGCGCCGAGGACGGCCACCTGTTAGTGCGGTAAAAATCCCACGTAACCATGCGTCGCTCCCACGGCGTCGGGTACCTTTTGAAGGTTTCCCCCTCGAAAACAAAAAAAAGTAGTACTAATCGTGTACAATACGTAAAATATATTATTTTTACTATATAGTATTACAACCATAATTAGTATTATGTTTCTGTTGAATTACGAAAGGGTCGCTGCTATCGAGCCTTATATTTCAGCTCAGTAAGGGCCGGTGTAATTAGTGCACAATTTTAGAGATAAATTCACAGCTTACTCCGCATACAGCTTTTGTCCCATTCATTATTCCGCACATTTAAATCCTTCATGTTAATTTAAAACCTAGTCATATTACGTAATAAGAGTATTCATTTCATAATATAGTAAACCAATACAAAAGTTGTATTACTACTGGTGCTTTTGTAACCATTATTCGGGAAACGGCCGTAAAGTTCCATTTTGAAACAATCAAAAGTAGTTTGCTTTTATATGAAGCGACTATCTTAATTACCAATTAATTTCAGATAAAACTATCATTATGTACAAAGATAATTTAAATAAATACTCTTTCTTGAATTTGAAAAAAAGTAAAATATTCCAAATGTAACTTAATGACGCTATTCAAAGTATAATATGAATACTTTGCAGTTAATTTATTTGTAAGAACGAAGATTAGAGTAGTTAGTTCAAAACCGCACTTCAGCTCATCACTTAAGCTTCCAGTTCTTGTTTGAGGTTTGTAGCATGTAGCACTAATTAGCTGCGGTCTCTTCGACGAGATTCTGCCTTAAGTGTTCTATGTAAAGCGTCCGACGCGTGCAGTGCCATATTAAACTTTGGAAAATGACGTGACTTTCAGGTATGACTACATTAAATGTACTTTCGTTTCAAGCATTCCTTGCACCACTTTCTCGTATGAATGAAAATTAGTTAGGACATATTCTATTAAGTTGGCCAAATACAAAAGTCTAGGTTTCCCCGTCTTTAAAGCTTGCTTCTAAAGCAAATGACAATATAGTTTACCATTCTAATAATTTCATAATTAGAAAAATTCTTTTACCAGATAAACTCTTGACGATCACAGATACGGATCCAATGAAGACTTAGTGGGTCTTGTAACGCCTCCGGAACCGATACTCTCCCAACGAAATGCATGAACTGCTTCATGTTGGTGTCAGATGTGATGGTGGTACTTCCACGCGAGGACCATACGCGTTGTACCACTTTTTGATACAATATTCTATGTAACAACTAATAAAGAATACATTCACGTATGAATACGTCACTTCGTACGCAAAACCAAATGTAAGTAAATAAAACGTGAGCATCAAAATCTGACAGAACGAAAGCTAAACAAATGTTTAGCAATAGCTACGTTAGTCGATTATAAGCATTAGTAAATCCTCTCAGCGAGCACGAAGTTTTCTGCAAACAGAAGTTAACCTCTTGAATGAACACAATGTTATCTCATAAAACATCTTAGCCGCGGAGCTAATAAAACGACGTGTTATACACGAGACCGCTTTTGTTATAATGTTGGTATTAAACTTCAGCCATTTGAATAACTATTATTCATACTACAATAAATATTTAGTTCGGTTTTACTTAGTGTAATGAAGATTATTAAATTGTACGTGTTATAAGATTTGTATATTTTATTGTACCTATTTAAGTCAAATTCTATTTCGTTCCTGAAATCCTTTTCATTTACGAAATTGTTAACTGACTTTCCGTTTTTAAGTTCGTTTCATGTATATGTTAAAATTGTAATCGTCTATCTACTAAATTCATGTTCTAGTATCTAATACTACTACTGGTACTAGTAGTACTAATGATCTTAATTAAACATAATGTTATTGTACTATATATATGATTAGTGATGTCATTGTTACTTAAAATAGTATGTTAACTTTATTTTACCTCTACAATTGTAAATCTGACTGTAAATTCAATGTCAACATTGGAAAAATACGTTTTCATTCTCAATATAACTTTGGTCATTAAACTGAACCTAATGAGCGTCACAAAATCCAAAGTACAGCGCAGATAAAAAACCAACGCTGAAATAAAAAGTCCATAAGCCGACAGTTTAATATTGTGCGCGCAAAATACTCGAGTAGTTTTAGTATGCTCGACTTCATTTTATGAATTTTTACGTAACTTTCACTGATGTCCTTAATTAATCAGGTAGAGTCAGAGCAAACTACCGTTGTTGGTGTTAATAAAGTTATGTTTACTAAACATCAGCCGGCTGAATAGATTATTGTTTCATCCCATTGAATATAAAAAAAATGTGCAATTTACAGGTAAAATAATAAAATGCAATTATATAGATATCTGAACTTTGAATAATGGTAAGTATTAATCTTATTTTGCTTTTATATTATTAAATAAAATAAAATGTATTTATTTCAAGCAACTAAAGATATTGTAGGATATATACCCAGAAAATTATTTAGAAACTATGTTAGTATTATAATTCATTATCATTGATTCATTCATTTTACATTAATTTAGTTATTTCTTTATCATGCCATTATAATAAATTGTCATAATTTTAATTATTAGGAATTTAAGATATTTGCAATTAAGATTATGTACCAGAACTTTGAACAAACTTATTTTAAAGACAATTAAATACCAAAGATATACATGAGAATGTTCACTAATTCTTACGAAAATAAATACATTTCAACTGGTTTCAAAGCGAACGATTCTTAGCTGGAGTGGGTCAGGTGGAAAAGTACTTATCCGAAAGAAGCAGAACAAAGTACTACAAATGTAATGTTTGGTTACCGAAAGGAACAATTTTTTTTGTACAAACTGTACAAAGCAGCATTAAAAGTACAATTGGTCGGTGGTTGCGAATAAAACTTAGCGGAGGAATATAGTCTAGAGTGTCTACGCTACTGAGATTACGCGAAACAACGGGGTGTTATTACAATTTTATATTCATTTATTTTTATGCGAAGAGGGCATCTTTTTCATTATACTTATTTAACCATGATTTAAACTATATGTATCCATTTTGTTATTTTATTCCGTAAAATAGCACTTGGACATGGGACACATTTTGTCGGTCACTGGTATTATTGATGCTTTTCTGAGTAAGGTTGTATTTCTGAATATTTATATCAGAAAGTACGCTTACGAATTATAGAAGTATTGATAATATATTAGTTTATATGCATACGTGCTTGTGTATGTATATAACACGTGTTAACTATGCATGCATAATAATACAATTTGTAGACATCGCTGATAAGAAATTTTGCGTAAATAAAACAATAATTAAATTAACAATATTCCCGTAAAGTTACAAACAACAGTTAAGGAAACGAATCCTATTTTCAAATTATGAAAATTCACTTATCGTAGTCAAGAAAATTTGTCGAAACTTGCAAAAGTTTGTGAGAGCGAACCTTTGCACACCATTTCTAAGCCCTTTTGCAAAGTATCTGACAATAGCGCCAAATTTACGGAAAGAGGGTGAAATTAGGAACAAAAATAATGTCGAAGAACACAATTCTGTTACGGAAACCATAATAACTTTAAAAGCCAATCCAACCAGTCCATATATCCGTGTATCTGAGAACTTCCATAGTCTTAAGATCGCCCAGAATTCAAATACCTACATGAAATAGGAGTGTCTGTTTATAACTACGAACTTCAGGTAGGGCCCATGTTCTATATGAAGTTGCTTACCAACGTCAATTGGCGATAGTGATCACTTATCATCAGGTGGACTGCATGCTATTTTTATCTTATAAAAAGAACCTTGTATTATCAACAACATTTTTAAAGTCTAATTTAAATAACGATAAGACATAAATAATACATGACGGTGAGCGTTGATCATAATAAAGCGAATTAGTTATAATAATCAATTAAAGCAAATGTTTCAATTATCGTTATTTATTTAAAATAATAATACGTCGAAATCAAAACTAAGAGTCCTGAATAGAGTAGATCGAATATTAAGAACGGGTAGTCGATAATAGTCCACCAATTCGCACTTGGCCAGCACGGTGGAATATAGCCTAAACTCTCTCATTCTGAGAGAAGACCCGTGCCCAGCAGTGGGCCAATAATGGGTTGACGAGAGTTCCACGACGTCATCGTGATGGCTGCTGGCCGGCAGTCGGTGTCCAGCAGCCATCCGAGACGCACACGTTTTAATCTCTGGGCTCTTAATCTAATGTAATCTAGTGTTCAGTGCTCAATGTAGTGTTTGATTTGAATCCCAATAATCACATTAGTATTACACGTAGTACGTCACGTTAGTACTAACATTAAGAAGAAAGAAAAGAATATAAATTTATTCGTGATAATTACAACACATAATCGCTATAGTAGACTAAATTAAAACATACAAATACCATCATAAGACACAACAGGCCTAACAGAAGAATAGGTGTCATTATTATTATATAAAGTTTTCGTTATATATTATATAATACAATTAGATATATATCATTTTATCTTAATTTTATAACAACAAATTTAAGAATGTTCTAGTTGGTTAAAAATATTGTTAACAGAACCCAAATACCTTTTAGCGCCTCTTTTTGAATAGTAAAACAAACAGTACCTGTCACAAAGGGTTTTGTAAAATAAAGATCACTTTATCGTTCTTGAAAAAACACTCGAATTTTTGGCTAAAACGGCCGTAGCTTTTTATACAGCATCCAAGTACTTGCTCCGTTTTCCTTCCTAGTGATCATCGCGCTTACTTTGTTCTTAACGCGTTAGGGGCTTAATTCAGACGAGGTTAATTACATTACTACGAGCCTTAAGCTTTTAGCGCTTGAACATATACATATACGTATAATGATCATATTAAATGTACTTAAACACGATAATAGTAAACGGAAAATCTTACTACCGAATTGTACGTAGGGATCTTTAAAAGTCTTGGGCTTCTGTATACATTTTTATTCATTATATTTTAATTTTTAACTGTTTTTACATTAAGTGATTAATTTGGTATGCCGTAGCATGAGAGAACTTTTCTAATACTATAAGTAACGTAGTTTATAATAAAAATAATGTTTTAGATAAATCTGCGTAATATAAACGTGTTTTCCTTAATTAAGATTTATTTGATCACGAATTAATTGGGAATACTAACAAGTAAGATCCAATTTTGTGTCTCATAAATACAACATTACTCCGTTTATTTCATTCAAGAAAGTACGTGCTTAAAATACTTCGTCACTTGATTAAATAACTTCTAAGGTGTATAAATGCGACCATTTTTACTTGATCTATGGACTTGCAGTCCATTTCAGTTGCCTAATGATATGTAGCTTATATACAGATAAGAAAACAGTCCTACCTGAGGTCGTCCACAAATGAGTTTCTACCTCCAAGAACTATGTTGCAACGCTTCGTGTGTGATTTTCCGTCCCTTGTCGCACTGTCTAATACGGCGGCGTTTTACACAACAGTTTTAATGCAAAATCCTAATTTAGCAATGCACCTAAGATCCAGACTTCACCGAAATGGAGACAAGAAGAGCGAAGCAAAGATGTTTTTTAAACAACCAATAGACTTCAGTGTATAACACGGAGCAAAGTGTATAATAATTGTATGGCACGATAGAAGCGGAGAATTGAGATTTGCCTCGCTGAGATTGAGTTGTGTAACGTGACGTGTCGGAACAAAGCGGAGTTGTGAGCACAAGCACAAGTTGTGTACACAATCTGGCTAGTTGTGGCAGCTAGAATCCACCCTTTGGTGGATTCTAGCTGAAAAATATCTCATCTCGTCCGATGACATCTAAGCACATCTCCGCTTTGGTCAAGTTGGGTCAAAATTTTTGAGACTTTATTAACAGTAGTCACTCATCGCAACGGTCAAAATTCAACTGAAAAACCAAATTTGATATTGTCCAAAATAGCACGAATAGTTTTCAAATTCAATTAAATTGTATATATTTTTAAATTATTTTTAAAGACCACTCAAAAAGAACCAAAAATGGTTTAATTGACTAAGCTGCACTTAAAAGCAGTGGCAAAGTTATTTTGACAAAGACATGTGATATGATTTGAAGACTGCCAACTAATTTTGTGACATTTACGTCCTGTATCACAGGTTAACTAGTTTCAATAAATTCAAGCAAAGTCGTGTTACTGATCTACGAGTTTCATATGAGTTAAGAATATTAATGTTAGTAAGAAGATTATATTCTCATATCACTTCTAACCGCAGAAAAATGAAAGAGATCAAACGTTGTCGCGTAATTTTACGTTTTCATTTTATTTTTAATGATAAGACAAAATGTACGTTACCCGCGTACTGTTTAAATATTATATATATAGATTACTAGCCTTTGCCCGCGGCTTCGCTCGCGTGGAATTTAGTCTGCCACATAAAGTTTGCAAGGTGGTAGAGCAATGGTTCATCCAGGGAGGCATCACCGCCGCACCTATTTCTACCGTGAAGCAGTTCTTGTGTTTCATTTGAAGGGTGTGCCTGCCGGCTCACTTTTATATGAGGCGATCATCCTAGTCCTCGGGAGTAGCAACGCATCTGTGATTTACTTCAGATTAAACCCTTGCCCTACTTCCTAAGGCGATTAACATACGGTACCGCTCACTGCCACGGTAGGCGGTGAAGCGGATCTCATGTTGTATTGGGGTCTAATAAATCCGTTGATGCCTCACAAACGTACACCGACTGGCCGCGCGGTCCAGCGGTGTTCTCATCACCACCGTGTCTCCGCGCGAACGACAGTGCGGGGGGTCGGCGCCTCACACACGGGCTGGCGCCTCACCGCGCAGATTATCGTTGAAGCAAAAATGCATATCGATGTCGAAAAGTTTACTTTGATGATCGGTCCATTCGCGCGTACAGGTGCGTAAACCACCTAACCGCGCAGGGCACCGCTATTCGCGGCGGTGCGCCGTGTGTTAATCGCCTAAATAAGTGTGTTCAAATTTCAAATCACAGGCACGTATATTAATTTGAATTAGTTTTGTCGGCAACAGATATTAATGCTTACTCTGAAATTAAAAGTTTTAAGAAAGGGTCTCAAAACCCGTGACGGTTACCAACGCGCAGTTGGCTAGCGTGGTCAACTACGACCTAAACTACTGCTAATCTGACATATGTGCCGAGTTGTGTTACATTAAAAGGTCGATGACGATTGAATAACATATTTAACCTTTCCGCTGTTTCATTCTCATTGACTTTTTTTCTTTTTTGTCGAGGGAGTAAACTTCAAAAGGTACGCCGTGGGAGCGACGCAGGGTTATCTGGGATTCTTATAGCACCAGGACTCCGGGATCTTCAAAGGAACGCAACTTGAGTCCTCTGAGTGCATTGCCCCATCGGGCTCCTCCCAAGTGAGCGGCTGGGCCCACCACTCCATCTGGTCTTAACCGCGATATGCGACCACACGTATGCCACCGTCCTTCCCGGGATCGCCTGGCTGGACGGTTCAAGCTCCGTGCATCCTGGCTCTCACGACAGCATGCGATCACACATGCTGACATCTTTCCCGAAGTTGCTGATTGGGTGTTTGGAGCTCCCAGTCTAGCCGCCCGCAACCCCGAAAGCCCCCTTTTAGTCGCCTCTTACCACAGACAGAGGATACCGTAGCCTTATTCTGATCCCGGAATTACAGAGACGTCATTCACATTGACTTTCCTATTTTGCTCCGTGTTTTATAACCATTCAAATATTAATTTCATAGAACTTCGTTGTATACGGCGGCGGCGTACGGCGCGTACTGCCGGTCAATCAATTGACTACGCAATATGTTATACTCGTAATATCTTCTAAACTACTTATCCAATTTACATGGTGTAAAAGGCAGATTCAATTTTTATTAGATGCTAGATTTTTTGAAATCATTTATTTTCATAAGGATTAATATTTAGTTTGAATAAAGCCCATGGAAACATCAACTCGATATTTTTAATATTTTCAAAGTATAAAAAGAGTTATTGTGGGTTATACATAAAATATAGACTTAGGCTGTCGCGGACTTTTATTTAGATCTATGTGAGCCAAACAATCCCACGGTACATTATATTTGGATATCTCCAACGGTTTAGGCAGCGTACGCGAAGATAGCTCTCAGAGCACAACTTTTTTTCCGACTAACATGATATTTCTCGTTATATTATAACCTTATAAAAAAAAAACATTACAAATTATAGCCCATGTGATAATCTGATGTATAACGTATACTACTGTAAAGTTTCAACCTAATCCGTTGAGTAGTTTTTGCGTGAAAGAATAACAAATACACATACATCCTCACAAACTTTCGCATTTATAATATTAGTAGGATTCTCAGAATAAGTAAACAGCATACTATGAAAATGATCATGTTGACAAATGTAAGTTGGTCATCTACATATATTTCAATGTACTGATGTATGATCTGAATTCACATTTAAGTATTTTAAATGATTATCATTAAATTGAGGATCAAGAACGCAACCATAAAATATTGGTCACATATAAATAGTTTTATTCTCAGTATCTCCGATGGAAATGTGAGTTTTGCAATACTTTGTCAGAATTCCTTATATTATTTAGGTAATCATCCACAAATACCAACGATTCCTTTGAAAAAACTTATTTAATATTATTCTTATAAAATTGTTTGATATCTTCATGACTTATGACTTCAAAGACTTTATGTAATACTTCATAAAGTCTTCGAAGATAGCAAACAAATTTAAAAAAGTTTTATGTGTATATTAAGAGAGTCTAGGAACAAGTGTTAATTATTGTCACACAAGTTTTCTGAAAATGAATATTAACATTAGTTGCTTTTTTGTGTTCAGTAAAAAATATATAACAAGCACCTGGGACTTAACATTTTAGGCTGCTTAGACGTAAGAAACAGCTAGACAACATTTTACGTTTTCACTTATAATTAATTTACATATTAATACAAATTACGCATTTTTATAAGTTGTAAACTGCCACAGCGTATATATGAACACTATCATAGACGGGCTGTTCTGAGGTTGAAAATGCCCCCTTCCACTTATTAAACTGATTCACGCGTGTCAGGTCGTTTCGGTTGAAGCATTCTCATTCTACCAGCCAATAATCGTTGCCATGATAATGACATGAATTAGTAATGTCAATTAAAACGATATCTAACATATAAGTTAGTAAAAAGTTGTACTAAAACATACACTAGCAAGACATTGACTACTTACGGGCGTCTTGTACGAATACATTAGATTTGTCATTACAACCAAAATAAGTAAATAAGTTGGTCTGAAAGTAAACACCGAGAAGCTTATAAACACAACTATGTTGCTTATCGCCCATCGCCTGTTGCTATTTGCATTTTATCTTTAGCGTGTCGTTTAGGTCTAGATATCTGTCTAGCCCTGAAGAGGCGCTAATAGCTGTACCGTATTTGCTTAAGAACATCTCTTTCAGTTTGCAGCGCTGCTTAACCTACTAAATTGAATGACTAAACGCTCAGTAACGAGAGATTTAAAGTATTTATTGAAGCATTAAAATAGCCCAAGTCTTAAGGCTGTGAAATATTTGGACGTTTACTGTTTGTGCTATTCTGTTCCGGTTAAAGAAAATTAAAAGCTTGAGTCGAATCGTTACCGACAACATGCCGCCATGGTACAAGAAAACATAATTATGTTACACAGCTTATTTAAGATAACAATTGTATTTTAGCGTATTTGTTTTGCTGTCTTTCTTCGGGCCGATTTAAATATCGTTAGACTATAATTCTAATGATCTAGGTTACTTAGCAATTATTAGAGTTGAAGGACCGTTCAATCAGGAGGCAAAGGACAGTCATTCATGAATCCAAATATTGTTTACGAGCACTTTTTTTATCTTATTGAAATAAGCCCCACGAGGACTAAGATGGTCGCCTCATATAAAAGTGTGCCGGCAACCGCACACTTCCCGCTAGGTGTGGCAGTGACTGTCCCTGTTGTTCCGGGACTAGAATAGTGCTACGGTACCCTCTGCCTGTCTTACGAGGCGACTAAAAGGGGCTTTCGGGGATGCGGGCGGGAAGAGTGGGGAACCGTCCGGCGAAGCGACCCCGGGATGGAAGACACGCACGCTATCTACACTCATAGCCCCACAGTAGGATTTTCTCCTGTGTCGTGGGTACCATGGACACACACAAGACGAATACACAAACACCCAGACCCAGAGCAGGAATCTAAACTCATCATTCAGATACCTGTCTGGCCGGGAATCGAACCCGGGACCCACTGCGCGTCAGACCGGTATGGTAACCGTTGCGCCACGCGGGCCGTCAAAGGCGACATGTGTGGTCGCATGCCGCCGTAAGGACCAGAAGGTGCGGTGAGCGTTTTACGCCCACCAGAGAAGGGCCCGAAAGGTACATCGCGCACAGAGGATTCCGGCAGTGTTCTGATGTCGGGTACCTTTTGAAGGTTTCCCCCTCGTAATTAAAAAAAAATTAAATAAGATGTGTAATACTAGTATTCTCAAAGTCTACTGATAAACTTAAACACTTCTTGATTGCAAAGTACGAACTTGAACCAACTTGGTTTAAAAGAAACTTCTCCACAAGTACACTATCAATTTGCACTTGGTCAGAGCGCTATTCTACTATGTCTATGGCCTAAAACTACCGATTTTGGGGGAAAACCTACGCCCAACGGTGGAACGATTATAGATTGACCATGACTGTACAAGAAATGTACTACAATTAGACACCAATAGATTGCAATACCGTTGAACATACTATATCTAATCTAAATCTATATAACTAGTTAGTTATTATTCAGTTGAATATGACGTTCTCATACTCGTAAAACATGCTTATTATTAATAAGGATATTTTCCGGTAATAAAAGTTTTAAATTGAAATTTCGCGTGTATACAATCGCGCCTTTATAATGTATCTTAGATGGGTTTTGATGTGAACCTGCAAGAAATTTCTCGCAACGTACAGGAATCCTCGAAAGCTGTTTGAGGACAATGTCAATTGTACATGAGACACATTCTTAAGAAACGGCACGCGATATTGCAATAGTGGGTCCAACTTTCAAGATCTGTGTTAATAAATTTCTCCTAATCCGTAGTTTTATAGCTTATAAGTATACTAGATGTACCCGCGGATTCGTCCGCGTGCAAATCAATGTGTCACAAAGTTTTTGCCGCGCAAATCTCGACCCCGTGGGAATTCTGTGATACAAGTAGTCTCGAGAATAACGTAATATTTTAGATGAATTTTAGAACATAAAAAAATATTGTGAGTTAACCATAATATAATTATATATGCTATCGCAGACCTATTTGTAGCATTTTTGTAGATCTACAATTATCTAGTACATTACTTTAGTGTTATTCTCATGGTTTATGCAGGGTACGCTCCCAGTAAAGCTCCCAGTGTAGTGTTGTCGCAGGCTCGGATGTAATTGAGAGGCGTGTTGATGGATTGATGTCTTTATTTATACTGACCTTATTACTTACTCTAACACTAACTTATATTATATGGCTTAGCTCCATACCACACCTCCTGGGGTATTTGAAAAACAAAAATTAAATTCGAAATTTGATTTTTTTTTATTTAAAGCCAAAAAAAGATAACATAACATATTTTGAAGTTGGTGTAGAACAAGCATCCTTAATTATAATAATAAACAAAAGTAATTTTACTAAGTAAATCAATAGTACGTAAAAGATAAAACATGATACATAACCTTATGATATAAATCTTACATATAATTAAATACAAAAAAAAAACGTCAAATCCGATTATCAAGTCATATCCATGAATAATTTCCCTCAATAGGTACTTAGGTATATCAAATAAATTTAACTAGGCGCCAATAGTCACATCCAAGTTTTACAGCTATATCAAGTCAATTTAACACAACACAACTCTTGTTTAAACATTCACAAGACCTTGTTTATTCTTATTTATTATATGATCTTTATATCACTTCATTTCTTACATTTATTATTTATCATAACATTTTACTTCATATCTTCTCTCTTTACAATATTTTAACTCTTCCTATACCTACCCATTTCTTTCACGTATACGGCTCGCGTAACTACATGATCAAGTAATTGGGCATAAATAGTATTTTCACTTCTTATTAACATTCTTAAATTCTTTCATTATTCCACTAACCATTTCTTTCACACAGACGACTCGCGTACGGTATGATCAAGATTTCCTTACACTATTATATTCTTTCTTGCAATCCTAAAATTGTATTTCTCTCATATAGAACCATCTTAAAAACTTGTTTAACATACAATATTTCAAAAGTACGTTAATATTTTCCTAATTATCAGGGGATCAATCCCGATTATTACTAAAAATAGTAACTTACAGAAGAAATCCATACATAATTACCTACCATACATACCTCTCATAAGCCTATATTTTGATTTATTATTAAACTCTAAATTAGTCATCATGTCATTTCACTTCAATTCAAATCATAATATCATGTTTATGTTCCATTTCCTAAATCGACAATACTTCAAATTAAAGTTACAAAAATTAGGAAGGGTAAAATTATAAAAGATCTAAGTACATTCATAAACATTGCATAGCAACATTGGTTACCTATAAATGGACATGTAATAAGAACTGCATCAGCATTGCATTGCAATCCGAATCTTACACATTCCATTCCTAAAATGAAGTGTAACGGGAGTCACGCGACGTTTTTGATTATCAGCAAAATTAGAAAAAAGAAATTTTATACTACGTTTGCTACCTGTGTTTACTTATGCTTTTAACTTTAAAAGATACTATTATTACTTAGAAAAGATAATAAATAGAAGTTAAATGTATTTAATACGATGCTACAACCAATTACAAACAATAATAACTTTCTCATTATAATGTTTTCTAAAAATATTTTTAACTACTTTATCGAAAATCTTGTAGATTAATATAGTTGCTACATAGACTAGAAATACGTGTTAAAACATACAATATGATAACAATTATATTATTTCTCGTCAATTTAGTCTTTTTGGAAAAATATAGTTACAAATGAACATAATTATATGCAGTTGTTTTTACCATAAATAATATCACTGGCAAGTCCGTTGATCAATCAAGGGGTTTTGCTGCTGCTTGGAGCTGCTGGGCCGCAACGACCATTGTAGGCTGGTGACAATCATTCTGGAGCAGATGACGATTGTGACGTCCTGATTTTCAAGACGCACCGTTGACAGACTGACCGATGCTCTTCATACAAACATTTTCTATATATTAATTTCTTCGGATAGTGGAGTGTTCTTGTTCTCTCTTATAATAATTTTCTTTTCTTCTTATTTTCATGATGATTTCCATATTCATGATGTCTTCTAAACATATATTTCTTAATTAAGCTTCTATTATTTTTTCTTCTTTTCCAATGCCTCTCGGCACACGCGCACCGGCCTGGCAGGGTTGCCATGTAATGTTGTCACAGGCTTGGAGGTAATTGAGAGGCGTGTTGATGGATTGATGTCTTTATTTATACTGACCTTATTACTTACTCTAACACTAACTTATATTATATGGCTTAGCTCCACACCACACCAGCAAGCGTGATTTTTTACACTTTCTTCAACATTATTCGTTATATTTTAGTAAATTTACTTAAAACCGTAATTTAAAAAATACGTGGAATATCAACCCGCACAGAAATATGTTCAGTAGTATTTGAAAAATAAGCGAACATACAGGCAGACAGGTTTTGGGCACTTTTATAATAAGTATAGATTTTGTTTCGCGTTCTTATTTCTAAGAAAACGATTCAGTGTTATTTTTTACGGTAACACTGCAACGATGCTGCTACGGTATGTTCGTAGCAGCATCGTAGTAGTGCTACATATTCTTGTAGTTAAGCCTCGTAAGTTACTTAACAAAAATTTTAAAATTCATAAGTACTAATATTGGTCGCAAAGTACTAGCTTTTCGTTACCAAAAATGGCTTAGATGTGATGGCTATACGAAATGCTTAGAAATGTGTTCTATAAGTTTTCAAATGATGCGTAGGAACTTTCTTCAGAATATATTTTTTTTACTGTCTACCTTGATAAGGTCTATGAATTTATTTATTCCTTTAAGTCGTATTAAAATGTTTAACTCTTCGTGTGTGTTAACATTTTTTTTATTATAGAGTAGCTAGTAGGTAGTAGAGTAGCTTGCATGTAACCAAAATCGGCGATTTTAATTTTTAATTGTAAGACAGAATACGATCAAACAGTGATAATTATACTTCCTGAATCCTATTTATGATATGTAAAAATATATTCTCAATAGAGTACACATTGAAAGAATTACATTAAAAGACCTTTGAGTAAATATATAATTCGCTAAGAGCATTACAGCATAGACTCGTAATAAATATTTATGAACACTTCAGATATGTATATTTGTATTTCAGGTTTATTATGTCATACTTCGGAGCTGAAAGGGCGTAAAGGTCATTTATGCGAAAACGCACGTTTTACTTTGTCATAAAAATCAGATTTTTATGCCTCAATGTGGTAACGTTGAACCCAAAAATATTGATATACATAATCAAGGATCGAAGCCTGAACTACCTACAAAAGAGACTAGGTAGGTAGACAGAGATTACTATACCATGCGGTTGTTTTCACATGATTATACTCTCAGATGGTCTGTATTTAGGCAAACCGACGAAGTTTCTATCACTAACTAGTACGAGTACCAAGGGTTCAGAACTTGTTCAACATAACACCTTCGGGCCCCTTCAAGTTTATACCAGCACGTGAATGCACTATTCACGCAAACTCCTTGAACACGACAAAGGATAATATAAAGCAACTTTCTTTAATAATACTACTATCCAAGTTGAAACATACATACTCGTCTTATCGCAATCACTGCAATAAGAAATTGTCTCAAAATGCTTAAATAGAATATTACAACAATTTCGATACCTTTTGATTTTTCGATTACTTTTGTGATGGCATGCCTGCTTGACACATTTACGAGTATTAACGTAAGATACGTTAATACTCGTAAAAATGCAAAAAATGTGGCAATTTCCGTTAAGAACAAAGAGAATACGTGTATCTTACCTGCAAATGGTTTTGAAGTGGACCCGGGAACTATAATGCGACTTGCGTTAGTAGATGAAAAGAACATTTCCTTACTTAAAAAAGAATAGCTTTTCGACTCGCTATGCGACTTATTCTTCTTGTCTATTTCTTTCTATTAAATTCATATGTACGTGCGAGTATCGAAATTGCATTGTTTTAAAACAGCTGACAGGACAAGCATTATACACGGCCATTTTATATAACCATTAATTATTATTGTCATGAAGCAAATTAACGTGTGGCAATTAAAACTTACAAGTTTTTATTGTCATACCTGAGTCATATTTGACGACCCGCGTGGCCGAGCGGTTATAGCGGTAGCGATATACCGGTCTAACGCGCAATGGGTTCCCGGTTCGATTCCCGGCTATACAGGTATCTGAATGATGAGTTTAGATTCCTGTTCTGGGTCTGGGTGTTTGTGTATTCGTCTTTGTGTGTGTCCATGGTACCCATGACACAGGAGAAAATCCTAGTGTGAGCTATGAGTGTAGAAAGCGTGTATATTGTTTCAGTACCGCTATTTTGCTAAGTAAATTAAAGAAATAATAATACAAACGTTTTTTTATAAATTTAATGTGCATGTGAATAAAAAAATAATTTTAATGATTTGAATTTTGTTCTTGCCCAGGGTCTTTCGACTATGCACGTATATTTTTCTTAATGTAACATTTTTACAAAATATATATTCAAATGAAATAGAACATTTACTTTCATGTCCCTTATGTGTACCTCGGCACACTCTCACTTTGTGTCTAACGCGCTTAGAGGCTTAATTTAGGGAAGGTTAATTACAAGACTATGGCCCTTAAGCTTTGACTGTTCAACACATACGATTAAGTATCATGTGAATGAACTTGAGAGAGCAGGTTCACTTTCATCAAAGAGGCGCCACGAAATATATATTACATCAAAATTAGTAACAAGTTGCTTTAATAAAGAAAACAGTAACACTAGCAACACAAATCTAAATGTCTTACAAATAACTTTAAAATGTTTTTATTTGATTCCAATCGTTTGAAATTCCGTAAATGGACTAAAAATATATTATAGTACAAATACATAAAAATATAATATAGTTGGCATAATTATATGATTGCAAGAAATATTAAAAATTGATAGAAACCACTAAATAAAATAAAAGTAATTGCGAGTTGTGTGCGTTTTATCGGCGACATTAATAAAAGTTCTCAAGTTCTCAAAGACACCGAAAAACTAAGTTGTTACTGTAATTGTTATTAAGATAAAACCGAAAAATCGTAATATAATTTTATTTGCCTTACATAAACTAAACGAAACAAGTTGTACAATCAATTTAGGGATGGGCCGCAAATGATAGACGATAGATAGTATGAGGTTAGATCGACTCGAAGTATAATGGTAGTGGAAAAAAGTAGACATAGAAATGCATTTACATACAGACGCGGCGTTCTCAGTACCATCCGGTCCGCATAACAATGAATGGTATTGATTGGCAACCTGCCACTGATTGCAGGTGGCCAAAGTTCAGTAAAATATAGATATAAAGTACAGGAAAGCCTCATATGCTAGTTCATAGTTTTGTAACAAAGTAACTAGTTTCTGGTTGGCTGGCAACTATTGGATACTTGATCCGTAGTTTTCTATTGAAAAAATAAGTTTTGTGATTCTAAATGTATCTTTAATATACTCCCACAGCTAAATTTGTACTCATGATTTTTTAAAGTTGGTTCCTATAATTATATTTATCACACAAGTTATATAAGTACTATTACTGCACAAGGGATCGTGCCCTGTAACAGAAGGCTTTAGCAGACTCCTATTTTACGTGACAGGTAAAGAACCCAAAAGAATTACATATAATTGATTTAGAAAAAACAAAACATATTCATTGTTCAGTACACATCTAAGGAAACTTATTAACGAGAGACAGAATGACAACAACAGCAAGAGATCATCAGCGACGGTCGCGGACTGTCGTCAGACGGTCTACAACATGAACGATTGCTCGTGCGTAAATCTACTGCCAACCATGTATCACCACTAAAATACGTTACCATTTTTTAAGACATTACTAAATAATGAGTAGTATGAGAATGATAAAATGGACATTCACTTCTGTATAGGCAGAAAAGTTTAACGTTTGTTTTTTCATACAGTTCTGCCCTTCGTAGTAGTAGTAAGGTCAAAACATTTCATTTCAATTTAACAGATCATCCGAGCACAAGAACAATTTATACGACGGCACCGATAATATTTGCAAGCCGATTAATGAAATTAGTTCGCAGTTTCGCAGACCCGCACAGTTTTGCCATATAAGCTTTGATATACAATCTGTACAACACCGAAGAATATTGGACAATCAAAGTAATTTCACTAATTATGAAGAAAATTTGATATCGCAAGGATATAAATAAAACAACTATTAAGCTATTGTTTATACTGTCCAAAATTGTGGACTTGCAATTCGTTTACCTAGACAAAGTCAAGAGTACTCAATACTTAAGCAACATTTAGATACCGAACAGTGACAAGTCTGTAAATGTATCACACAAATACAGGCTATCATTTATTAATTCCGAATACCGAATACACTCGAGTAAGATAAGACTATTATATTTTTATGTTTGGGCACATAAATACGTATACACATGTGTACGTGTATGTATGTGTATGTGTGTTGTACGATATGAACTTGATATTTGAAATAAGCCCTGATAATCTTAAGAATGATTTAAAAACACAAAAGTATCTTACATTAATAAGATACAAATCTTTTTACTACATATAATAAAAGCCACTGCTCTAGAACATATCCATTTTACTTTACTATCGTGCAGACAGGATAAACGATTGCAAATAGTTTAACAGCTAACTTCGAAATGCATTTTCGTATGTGAACATAGCTTTCGACTTCAACGAATTTGCACTCGATCAATTCACGTAGCACATCAAAGTTCAGCAAAATACACAACAATTCACTTAAGTAATTTATGTTGATAAACTTGTACGAAAGTGTGACCACGATCCATGCAACTGGGTCGAAATATCGGCAAAAGGAATTCGAAAAGGATTCAAAAACCGCGTATCGTGAGTACCCGTTAAGTATTATAATGTGTCAATTCCGCGATAATATTAGTCTAAAATCATATATTGTACAAAAATGGTTCATACTAGTGAACCTGCTTTAAAATTAATGGGACATCTGATAAGCAGTAGGTATATTTTTACTTTTTATTATTTTATCTTAGGAGTGCCTATTTATCTTAGTCTATACAATAAAAGATCTTATTTTCAGAAGTGATTTATCATATTTAGGAGGTATTATGAATATCAGTATTCGCGTATTTAAAAGCGTATTTTCTGAGTGAATATATTTTATATTAAAAGGTTTACTAAAACAACCATTCTAGTCCTCGGCAGCTTACTTTCAGATGCATTGTATTTTCGTTTTCTACTACGATCTTATAAAAAACAATACATGCCTGAAATTTAAACCCAGGACCCAATGCGTAGCGACAAATTCTAAACCACCATGCTATCATATTATAATTATTTGATTAATGAAATTGTATTTCAGCTGTCTAAAAGTAATCATGGCTGACCGATGAACGTTAAATACATTAACGATTGTATTTAGCGCGAACGTTTCACAATCAGTTCCCTCATTAAAATCATTCGCGTCCAGTCATTCAGAACGAGCCTGTCAGCGGTCCTCTTTAACACTATTAGCGATAATTTCCAATTTCAGATACAGTCGCTTTACGCAGTACGGATTAAGGTAAATTACTGTCATTACTGTAATTGTTTTACTACTAAAGTAGCAACCGAACTTACAATTCATCACTTTTAAGTGATTTCTGTTGCTCAAGAACATATTTTGATTTAATTATTTGAGTACAAGATTGTGACAGGAGGCTTGAAAAATATCACGTTAGATTCAGGGTTCCGCTTGTACTGATAAAGGTTAAGCTTTAGCTAACTAGCTGATCGCGCGAACTTCGTTTCGCCAAGAAAATGCCGGCACACTTTTAGGTATATGAGGCGACCATCATTGTCCTCAGGAGTAGCAACGCATCTGTGATTGACTTCATATAGATTCCATGTTCTATTTGAAATTGCATACAGATGTCTATGGGCGGCAGTGACCACTTGGTGGACTGCATGCTCGTTTGCTACTTCAATCAGATAAAGAAAAAAAACGAATACACGAAACACGATAGTCAATATGCGGCGGCGACTATGTTTTTTCCTAAATTCGTAATATCTTCTGAACGGACTGCCCGATTAAAGTAATTCAAAACGTTATTTATAGGTATTGAAACAGTTTTGAATATAAAATAATTTATTTGGATAAGGATTAACACGAAGGTATGGGTATCACGATCTGATTTAGGTCAGCTTTTTTAGTAACATTTAAAATGCAAAAAGTGGTTATAGTAACATAACTACAAAAGTTGGGCATATGGTATCGCGGTTTTTTGTGGATGTTGATATGCTCTCTAATATTGTAGAACATTTTTTTATTGTATCAATAGTTTCCGCAGCGTACGCAGAGAAAGGAATTTTCATACAATTTTTTTAATGCTTTGGTTCGCGTTACTGAAGTTTTAGCAAGGATGTCTTAGTTTTTCTAGAAAAAATATGGCCTATACTAATTCGGAATTATGTAGCATTCTAGTGGTGAAAGAATTTTTACGAACTATTTTTTATTATTTCATAATTTTTTTTTTTTTAGAAAATACAACGGTTTCCTCTTTATAATATTAGTATAGATATAGATAAATCAAATAATTAGGAAAATTTGCCTTGTCAATACAGACCTTACATTATATTATTTATTATTTATTTATAGATAACTAGTATGATTTTAAACTAATATTATCGAGGAATATATACATTTTATTATGTAGCTTTGGCAAATTACGTGGTTGAACTGGAGCGTTAAAATAGTACAGCAATTTTTACGTTGCATATATAAACATGTTTTAAAGCAGATGAATGACATAAACTTTCACGGATAACAGGAATACGTATAAAAATCATGTATAGTCAATATATGTATGTATGTACAACTAGGTTGAAGTAACGGTAGTAAAGAAATTAAAACCACATGCCATGAGTTCCAGATACGTATCAATTTTTTGTCGATGTTACCATAATTGTTATTGGCCTGTATCAAAATATCAATGTTTTTATTAATCTGTATTTCGTGTGTTCTTTTTATTATCTATGTAATGTTGTTCTTGTTTTATGAGTAAAAAGATCTTACTTCTGCTGTTTATTTCAAAACATCGAATCGTTTATTTTAAAAATGTTATCAAAACAGGATATTTAATACAATTTAAATAATACATCACCATAGATAAATACTAATATACTGTACATCACTATCAAGTTTTATCTCAAACACAATATGCATTTTCATTATGAACATACGTATTACCTGAGGCGGTTCATGTATTGCAAGCGAAGCGTATAACTGTCTATTAAAAATCAATCTGTACAAATAAATAATAAATAGTGGATTTCAGAACATTGTACAATTTTCTTACCTACAAAGCTACCGATATCTAGAATCACGATGTTATTTGTATATCGCTTTGCAATTTCTACACGGTTTTATCTTGGATATTTGGAATACAGTTGGATAAGAGTTATATAATACTTAAGTAGAGTCCATACGTCAAAACTAATAATTTCAAGTATAGTAGGGCAAGACAATGTGTGGCATGGTAAATTCTAGGGTCACTATGTCAAAATTAGAAATCCGTTGAAGAAACTACATTTAAGCGCCACTGCCCGAGAAATCGAATTTAATACAAATGCACCCTATACTAATATTTCAAAATAATAACGCAATAAATATGTACGAGCGGACGTACTGAATGCTCTCGGAACATGACATGTAAACTAACCTAATAAACCAGTCGGCGAATTTATTATCGCCTCCACAATTTGCAGCAGATAACAACTGAGCATTGTCCGAAATTATGGTCATTAACCGTTCAAGTTTGCACGAACGTAATATTTTCGCGTATATTGTTAAGCATTGATATATTCTGAATCAAATCAGAATCGAAATTTGGATGGTATGATGAAGCAATATTATTAGATACATTATAACTATTTTATTTGGGTATGTACCCAAAATGAGGGTCCATATTAATGACGAAAAATAAAAGAAAACGTTTTTACACCAATAAAAAGTAATACCTGTTGATTTTTATATCATTTACCTAATGTAACGTGATAAGTAATATTACATAAGCTTAATTTAACCCATACATACTCGTGTGTGCTATTATATTAAGTTGGTGAAAGGCTTATAAAATAACATTAAGTGTTATTGCAAATTAAAATGTAAATTACGTTTTATGTTTTTCAGAGTCTACGTTTACTGCAGTACTTAACGAAATCCACGAGGAAGCGGCAAAGTTTCGCAACTCCAGCCAACTCAGAGGCAAGCTGGGGCCGGTCCCGAGCGGGCCATGATTGCTCGGGGATCGTAGATTACTTATTGCGGGAACCGACTAACTGGACTGTATTGAACAACTACAATAATATTTCCTATTTCTCAGTTACACGATTATCAGCTTAAAATAGAAAAATCTACATAGAGTTATGTGTTGTTTTATTTTATTTTATTTTATGTTGTGATATTATTCCTAGAATAGTAAAGAACGCTTATATAAATGAAATTAGCCCACCATTACTATATTTTAGTATTATTATTATTATAGTAAATACCAGGAGGTGCAGTTAGTAGAAATGCTCACTGGGAAGAGGCAGAATGAGGCATCGCGCTCGCAAGACTCCGGTTGTGCTCCATTGCAGATCCCGGAGTCATCCACGCAACGCTATGGATGGGGGGTTTTAGTTTTAGTGAAGTAAAAATCCCACATAACGGCGTCGGGTACCTTTTGAAGGTTTCCCTCTCAAAAACCAAAAAAAGTTTTAGGCATCATCAAGTTGTGAGAAAACGCTAACTAATGTATAATAGGTACACTAGAAAGATTACACCTAGCAAGATTTGTTTTCCATTCCCCATTATGTCCACATTGAAGGTTAAATTGATATTAAATGTTTGTAATATAGTCTCCGTGTACAAAGACTCGGGCAAAAACGTGTGTAGTTTCGCATTTTTAAAGTTAATTTTTATGTTAAACTAGCTGTATACCCTAGCTTCGTTCATATTGAAGCTCTTTAATAAATATCAAAAATTGCGTTTCAGTAGTATTGAAACGTTGTAACTGAAATAGTTGTAGTAGTATTAGGTAGTAGGGATAAATCAATATTTAGAAATCTTTAGACATTCTCATTAGAAAGTAGAATTCGCTTTTAAAACACGTTTTACGATAGTAAATCGAAATAGAAAAGCGGTGTCAATTGAGTGATCAGGTTTATTTTTATTTTGCCATATTATGTATATTTTGCTATCATTATCAAATTGTATAAAAAAATAACAATTCATCTTCACGGACGAAATACTTAGGAGTGACCTTTCAGAGTTTATTCTTTGAGTTCTTCAGATGTCTTTGAGCTATTGTCCAGAAACTATTTGCTCCACTAGCGAGATTAATATTGGAAGCTTGTACCTATACATAGCTTGTAGAGCACGTTTGTACTCGGTGGAAATGGATGTATGTACTGAGTACCGAGAAAGCTCTGAAGAGAACATTGTGGTTAGATTTGAGAGAATTATAATATAACATAAACTATAACTACAAACAAACTTAACTTACATTATACAGGGTGGACAAAAAGCCGTGGACCAAACGCAACTAGGGCTTAGATTGAGTCATTAGCTGTATAAAAATGTTCTACAGGAAGTCCTTAAGCTCAACCCCTGCGGAGTTATAATTTATTTTGTATTTTTATGAAAAAAATACTTTTTACCTAGTTGCGTTTGATCCACGACTTTTTTGCCACCCTGTATACATCCTTTTACCAAGAGAAATCCTTGTAAAATAAATTAAAAATATTTTTTATCTCTATTACAATACATAATATTCTAAAAGTACAACTGTAAACAACATACTCACGAGGCAAAAGAATTTCAAGAGTATTTATATTTGTTAAAAACTGTTAAAAAACGTATCATTTTCGTATTAAAATACCAATTACGGCAAAACATGACGAATGAAGTTTTAATGCTCCGGGCAGAAGGCATTGTTAATTCGCGGCGAAACGAGCGAGTAATTAAATAATTCAACAAAAACCACCCGCGCATCGTCCTTTTGAATAAGTTAATATTTCATTGTAACGCACCCATCGTCTATATATTTCAGAATTTAATTTGAAACGTATTAATAGAACTTGGGCTGTATTGATCATAGCTGTACCTACTTACTGTCATGGTATGCCATATCCTATCAGCTTAGTGTACAAGCGTCCGATGTCTCTTGTCTCTTCATTTATCCGCCACACGTATTGCTGTCTTATAATAACAATGTAATTGCATAGTATAAAACAAAGTAGTTTTTCGTTATATGTCCCTATGTATGTTTATCTTTAAATTTACGCTACAGATATTAATTCAATTTTTTTCAAAAGATAAAGTGATTCAAGAGGAAGGTTTTGAAGTTATACTTCTTATAGTGCGTGAGGAAAATTATATTAGAGTGAAATTTTAAGATTTGTCACACAAAAGTCACAGTATGAAGTTGAAATGAGAATGAAAATGAAAAAATGAGGAGAATAAAGCGAAAGATATTTATCTTGTTACATCAAAGAAGTATAGCTTCTAACGCGGGTGCACACACTAGTTATGTATAATACATGCATAATATAGTGAAGGATACTAATAATTATCAGAATTTTAGATTTTTGACTTTTAGGTGGAACGCAGTTCCGCCGGTCAAATAGTTAAGTTATATTTCTAAAACTTTATTACTTAAATATTCCACTACTAATATTTATAATAGAGCAAAGCAGACGTTATTTCTTACTGTGATAATATTTATCTTGTTATTACTCGAGGACTTAAAACCTAAAACATTACTAAAAACATTTTATTTGAGTAGCTACATATCTGGCATAATAAACATCTATCCTAAAACATATGGAGCCTAAATATATCTCTAACTAAGCTCTACTTGTAAATAAACATTACCTATGACTGCATGACATTTAATCTTTTCTTATTAAATATTCGAAATCAATTTCACGTAGTAATGTATATTTTTGTTACACCATTAGAAAGTAGAGATTTCAAGAAATAAATAGCTTACTGTTTAAAGAATAAATTAATATATTAACACGCAAATTTTGGATTGAAAATTAGTTTAGATTTTCGATATTTTGTCTACAAAAGCTAAAAAAATATTAATATTTCAAGACCGTTTCTACCGTTAATATTTCAAAAATTACAGTTCATTTGGAACATTAAAGGCTAAGTCTAAAAGTTCTTAAAATTAAAACTAAAAAAACCAGACACTTGGTTTTTTTTTTTTTTCCCCAAAATTTTGAGGATATGTAAAAAAATTGTAAATACAAAAGTTATTGATTATTTTATTATCTACAACTTTGCCATTCAACAATATATCATAAAACATTTGTAAAATCAAGATAAACCCTTATTTTCCCTTAAACCGAATCATCCCGGCCTCAGATCGGCGGTTATTTGTTTTTCCTTAATTTTTTTCCATAATCTTTTCGTCTAATGGGTTTCTTTTTCTAATGGGTTTCCTTCTACTATAATTTTCTCGACTTTTCAATTTATTTATAGCTATCGGGACGACTTTAATTAGAGAGGAATGTACCAAATCGCATGAACACAGTATTTACTTTCAAAAAGTGTTATATTTGTATAAATATTACCTATAGAATATTAGATATATTCTAAGGCCAGTAATCGTAACGTTAAATATTTATTTCAAACCGGATTATTGAATTTATTTAAGTATCTGCCAAAGAATTTACAAATAAAAAGTTCAGATTGTTGGAGCACCCACCAACTACTTAAAATATTAACTAATTAGTAACAGCTTTTAACATTAACAAGTCCTTTAAATACGTACTATTTAAAATTATACTTGCGAATATTTGTTATACTACAGTAAACAAGAAATATTAAATTAATATGATATATTTACTAAGAGCCACGTATGTTTACCGTAACGCCGTTTCTTAGAATTTTCGTTGATAACCTTATCCCTGTAAAAGTATAATATTATATTACATGGCTTATGTGTCAGTACAAAGGTATATTTATTTTTATAGTCCTTACCATAAAACAAAATATGTAAGTAAAGTTTGCTTGAGACATTATTGATAATTCACTAGTGTAGATAAATGATGCGCTTTAATTTAAAAAAGACGAGACTTCTCCAATATTATATAGAATAAATATCAAGTCATATAATACTAACAAAACAAATATTGATCATTTGAAACAGGCTCATACGTTACATTGAAGTCGATAAAATTTGACGGTTTTCATATTGAAATTATGGAAATAAATAATTAATGATGAAAAATTTATTATTGAAAACAAAAATTTGACTAATCTTCTCTTACAAAACGTGGAACATGATAACACTCAGCGAAAATCACCTGAGGTTTATGTACTTCGATCCAGTGTTAATCTTAAATCATAAACGGGGGTAATTCTTATTTCCATTTGACGAACAAAATACAATTTTACGAATGGAGCTGTTTACGGGCCCACAATTCCAATGAATGCAAAAGTAATTTCATGTACATTACTTTATAACAGTAAGTGAAGCACGTAGTGCACACATATAACACGAAAGCAAGCAAGTTTAATAACTAAGAGGCTCTAAACATCTTTATGCGCATAATGTTATGAGCATAACTAAAATAAATTTACTGGTTTAATGTATAGAAAGGTAACGTAATGAGAAGAATAAAGTAGGTAACGTGTTATTTAATAGGTATATTTAGAATATTCCTTTGTTACTTATGCCCACGTTATAACCGTAAAAACCAGGTGCTTCATCGAGTATGGTTCGACGGGGGAGTAAAGTAAACGTAATACATTGTTTTTTGGTAGGTATATATAAATTCTCTAATAATTAAGTTATCAGTATATTAAGATCTTTTGAGGGTAGACCTAAAATTTAAAGCAAGCATTGCTAATACCTACGAAAAATAGGTGGTTACCACATGTAAGTAAGCATTATTATTATTTTCTATTATATATATTAACTACAATATATTGTATATACTCGTATACGGTATCATCCTAAAAAAATCAGTCAGACCGCACCGTCAGATACGTTGGCGGTGGGGCCGCAGAGGAAGAGCAGATGCGGTGTATCGTTGCCGTCCTCCTTGTCCTCTGCGGCCGTTTGGTGTTTTGCGGCGGCACCAAGGAGCGGATCCGCCGCTGAGTGTGGGTGCCTGTAAGTTGTAGAAAGCATTGCAGGTGTCGGCTTGCCCATGCTCAAGGCTTCTGGGTGGCGGTATCGGAGTTGGCCCGTCGCCTTGCGGGTGGGGCCTTGGAGGTAAGGCGCGCCTTTGTGTTTTCAGGCGCGCCTTGCTGTTGGAGAGGAGCTTCGTCAGCTTCATGCTCCACGCGAGAGGGCTGCGGAAGCGGCCAGGTACCGGCGGGTTCGCGGATAAATGCGAAAGCGTGCCTGTGTTCCTGCCGTCCGGCGCGAGGTGAAAACACAGTGGGGGTAAAAAAGGGTACCTATAAACTAGCTGTTTGCTAAATTTCAGCGAAATTCGATCGGAAGTTGGTAGCTGCATGAATGAGCAAAACATATCAGTAAATTTTTAATGTTAGTCACACATCCTCGTAAATTTTTATATTCATAATGTGAATAAGATTATTGTTTTCTTCTAAGACGGTAAAATAGACACCGACGAAAATAGCATATGAGAAATACAATAACAAGATTAACAAGTAATTGATCCGTATATCCCTTGTCATAATTAACCTTATCTTGACCTTCCTGCTAGAGGTAACAGCGTATAATCAACTAAATGGCTTTTGTAAAAAATACCTCGATTTTTAATAAGTAGATTAATACCTCAGAGTAATTAAAGTATGGAACGAGCCTATTAGAGTGCGAACTATAATTTCCCGACATATGCAGGAAAAATTCTGAGTGAATTAAATCTCAAGTGAATTTTTAAAAAAATATTTTAATAATAGTAGATCTTAATTCAGCCATAAAAATGGTGCATTACTTCCTTTTCAATGCAACATAGGATTTATTACTGATGTCTACGGACGAAAGTGATTATGATACGGACTTAAAATGAAATCACTGAGATCATCAAATATTGCCATACAAACCAAACGTGTTCGCAAAATTTGTGTGATATCTCATACACTCAAGCCTCATACACTCACTATGTAACAAAATAAGCAAAATAAATGTTTTTAAGTATGTTACACTTGCAACCTACAGTACTACTTGCAACCTACACTACAGTAGTGTTTACATATTCTATGTTAATTTTTACTCTGAGTTTATTACAAAAATTGACTGCAAACAATAATCCATTAAAGCTTCGTAAACTTGATCGCGATCCGAACATTATTTTTAGTAGCCAGGTTTTTAACATCCATCAATTATTTTTACACTAGCGTGATTTTATCTACTTAGTGGAATATACTTATTATTTATCAGCAGGAATATTACTTTCAGAATTAACTTAGTCCATAAATTTTTCGTTGTACTTTTTATAGTATATTTTACTTAAATATTTTTAGAGAAACAATTACAATGCCGTATTACAGCAGAAATAAGTATTGAATTGATGAGCAACTAGATTCTATAAGGGACATAAAAACAAACATTTTTATAGATATAGACATTAAGTTAAACTTATTTATGTAAGTATCCTTGTTAAAGCTTACAGTTACGATTCTTTAAGAAATTAGTGTAAATAATACCGACACGGCTAAAAGTCATATCCATTCTTTGAATAACCGCATAATTCAAAATCCATCAATTTTAAGTGAAAGATGTAGTTTAATCCTTACAATATTCCTTTACAATTGAAAATTGACTATCGCGGTATTCACACCTAACCACTAAGATGTAAATAAGCATTATGAGTTCCTCAATAAGTATGCCTTAAGCTTCCGTTTATCAATGCTTATAGAATTATTTCGATGCCATGAACCAATATTGTTGTATCTCGGAAAATGTTACTTTATATCAGAGACTATAAAAAAATAACTTTCAAATTAGTTGATTTATTAACCGACTTCCCAAAGGAAGAGGTTATCTATTCGTCACGTATATATATTTTTTATGTATGTTCGGGCGAAATGGCCAGAAATCGTCGACCTACCGACACGATTCATACGACATTGTATGCTGCTAGTTTCACAGGCGGCCCCATATTGAGGAAAATGAAAACCTCCGGCAGTTTTCCTGGAAAATTGGAAAATGTTGGTTTCTTATAATCTTGAATAACTTGGGTGTTTCTGAACCGATTTCAATTTTCTTTCTTTCATTTGATAGGAAATTTCATCACGCAACTTTTTCTCTTGGACATGGATATGCTGTGATGTGCATATAAGACACATGTAGTTTCGTCGTGATCCAGCGAAATATGGAGAGCGCCGACTTCGGGGCTATGTACTAAGTACTGTGTTTGCTCTAAACCAACATGTAATTAAAATATTTTTTACTTTTATGTGGCATGGAATTCGGTTGTATTTTTGTTTAATTTTTTTTTAATATCATATTTTGCCACTATTGATATTTTTATGTACAAACTAGTATATCTCATCTTTGAAACCATACTAATTATTCTTCTTGCTTTAATGCTTACATAATAACATAAGTTTCAAAAAAAAACAAAATAATCTCCAAAGTTGTTATGTACCCAAAATAAGATCTTTCGATGTTTCACAGGAACACCTGAGCTCTGAGCTGTAGCTATCATTATGTGCCGGATCGTAACACCCTGTTGTCTTCTTTATATTCAGGTGCTTGTAGATTAGGTAAATTTAATAAATATTTTTTCTACACAGTATTACTTTGATCATATGAGGATTAATATAAAGCAAAATAAAAGGTGTTTATAAAAATATTTTCCTTGTAGTACAAATACAGCAATACGGTTTCAACTTTTTTTATAACAGGAGTAGAACTCTTATGTTATTGATTAACGATATAGTAGAACTATTGACTTTTTTTATTACGACTATAAGGATAATAGCACCCTATGTAATTTACCTCCAACACCACCAAATATATTTTTGACTTATAACGGCATAGTTAAGCACTGTTGTGTTTAAGTTTGAAAATAATGGAAAATAAGATATACAAAACAAGTACTTACACGAAGCAACCTAATATAGCCGTCAGTAACAAGTCTGTGGCCAACCTCTGGTATGTCTCTATTGTCTGGAACTGATTCCAGATTTCCATGATTGACATCTACCATTGGCGACTTTTCATCTCGTTTACTGCATATTCATTTACTGCTTCTATAGTATATACAAAAAAAAAACAAAATTACGCGGTGTTATGTTGGTCTTCATGGCATGGGTGTATTGCTTTTGCGAGCTTGGTGAGAAAGAAAACAATCTTAAAATGGTGGAATTTCAAAGTTTATTTATTCCTTGTCCTTTTAAGCATAACGCTAAGCATAAGGCTAAGCTTAGCGGGTGCCTGTGACTGAATACACATAGACTTATATATTTTATATTTCAATGGAAACTTATACATAAAATACTTTCAAAATTATAAAGTTTCCTAAGGTTAATCATAATATGATTATTAATGTTTTGATGTCGAAAACATTTGCCGTAATTATGGAGACTCAATATGTTACACGTTGCTACTGAAGTATACTTAAACTTCATTCGCCGTGCACGCTGATGTACTTTACCTTTGAACCACACTGGAAGCGTTGCAAATGACTTTGATTCTTCGAAGTAGGTTGTCATTAAAAAAGTTAGAAAACATTTTTTTGGCTTTTGATCCTAAATTTAGTTTAAAACCGTTAACGCTTTTAAAGGCAAACCTCTTTGAGGTATGACGTAGGTATAAACTTCTCTCCTGTTCTGTCTAAGTATGAAGCAGAAATAGGCGTCATATTTACGTTTCTGTCTTTTGTTAAAGGATATTTTATTAAAGATTCACTTTACAAAGTGAATCGTTCTAAACTAATAGCAGGTACGGTAACGCAAATATTTTCTTTTTTATCTGACTGAAGTAGCAAACGAGCATGCAGTGACCCCTTACTATCAGGCGGACTGCATACTCTTTAGCTACTTCAATCAGATAAAAAAAAATTAACGGTAAATTTTACTAGCATAGCTTTTCTTTGGTACTGATTATGAAATTAATAAGAGTAAATTCTACCCCACCCTCTTTTATCCTATATATAGGAGCCATTTTTATTGTACAGCCTCTGTTACTCTGAAAACCTGGTAGGTTACCATAAAAAAAACATATATTACAAACCATCATTCTGTTTAGCTTTAACGTATGCCAAACAAATTGATAAACATACATAGGAACATATGTTCGAAAACATTACTCTTGTTCTGACACAGTCTCTTTTTTTACACGCTGTTGTTAAATAAAAACTAAAAAATGTAACGAAAATACACTCACAATTATACTTACAGAGGTTGCACAATATTATTTTTGCATTGAATGTGAAAATTTTCAAAAAATAGTAGAGAATGCAGCTTCTGCTGTAATCCTGATTTAAATGCAAAGCTTTGGAATCGAATCGCAACGCCACAATGCGATCATTTATTCGTATTCTGTTTATTGTAACGGATAAAAGTATTTCATAAAATTCCGCTCCGTTCAGAATAATCCAACAAGTAAACGTCCTACATATAATGGTCAAGGTGATAGTGCGATGGTACCACTGTCACTGTTTCTGTTTTACCACCCACGATAAGTGAGATTACTTAATTTAATATATCTCTAAAATATGTAATAACTTCCTAGATGTAAATATAATAAAATAATATATAACGAAGAGAATCTGACGCCAGGATGGTCGAGGAGTCTTCATTATTTTCCGTTCTTGAAGATTTGAAGTAAAACACAGGATTAAACTTCTTCGATTTATTCACACTTGAGGAGGTCCGATCGCTTGTTTGATGGTGTGACAATAACAAATTTATGGAGGGTAAACTAAATTACAAATCTAAAATTCATTAAATGTTGCAAATTCAATAAACAAACAATTTTCGATCTTTAAACTAACTAAAATAATTATTATCGGCGACGTGTTTTTCATAAATACGCGGTGTCGCGCCGACATATATAATGTAATAAAATTAAAAGTTCTGCATGCTTGTACGTCGGATATATTTTCCAAATAAATAGTTCCCGGTCGCCCACATCATGAGGTAATAATTAAGCTCTATTTCACGTAGCCCATTTACTCTATAAAAGCTTATTTAAACCAATTTCTTTTGTTTACATTTTAAACCAAACATAACTTCAAAATGCAATATTTTTAATCAAAATGTAACCGCGGAGGATACATTTTGCACGATTTTTCGCAAATATTTTTTGTATCTACTCATGATGAAACTGTAAAGGCATTATTAATTTAATTTTGTATTAGATTTTATGTCTGTGGTTTTTTTGACGTTTTTTGAGAACATTTACCAAAATAACGTATATTTTTACACCATCAAAAAGTAAAAATTTCAAAGAATGAAAAGCCCACCGACATTTTTAAAAAAAGCTAATATGTTGGCACGTGGATTTCTCATCGAAAAAAGGGTGGTTTTTCGATATTTTCTCGATATAAGGTAAAAAAATAAATAATTCAAACTCAAATAATTACATAGTATTTAGTACAATAAAAGGTAAGTTTTTAAAAAGGTGATAATATGTGAATTTTTCACATAAATTTTGTATTCATATGAAAAAAGTGTAAATTTTTTGAGTTTTATATCTTTTTATTACCTACAACTTTGCGATCGACATTTTTTTGAGATAAACCATTTTTTACCCTCAAAACCTCCTCCCTCCCTTACATGTCCCGTCCTCAAATCGCCCGTAATTTATTTTTCGTTTCATTTTTGACTCATTATCTTTCTCTTCCAATTGGGTTTCATCTAGTAGGATGGTAAGTATTTTCTCACTTTTAAATTTATTTAAACACCATTTAGCACCAGTCTATTACTTAAAGACATACAAAATAGTTCATGAAAATAAATATAAATTCAATAACACTTTACAACCAAAAATATTTAATGTTTGTTAAGATAAAGTTGTTTGTTAAGGTTTTCGATTCGCTATCAGAAATAATGCAAGAAAAAGAATTTAATTAGGAATAGAGAGCAGGATACTGGAATATTTACTACTATCATAGAATAAAATGGTATAAATTACTTATTTTAGCATAAATAATAGTACTACCTCGTACAGTTATAGTAATATGAATCATAAAGGCCGTAGGGACCTGAAGCTAACGCACAAATTCTTTTGTTAGGATCCAGAATTTATCAAAGAAAAATATATGAGATGAATATTATTGTTTCAGGAGAGCTTTTCTCTCAAGTGGCCAATGTGTGAAAGGGAGCTCGACTTCTTTGTGTCAAAGGTTGTATAGAATTTTGAACATAATGATACCCAAAGGCGATGGCAACCTATAGAATACATTTGTTTATTAAGTGTTTTATTATGTAGACAGACAAGTAGTTAACTCTTTGTTTATTTATGTATGTGTTTATTTTGTTTATCTTTGTATATACTCGTACTATTTACTTGTAAAATTAAAGTGAAAACGTTCCTTATCCACGGGAACGCTGCCGTTAAACTGTTGCACAGTTTGTCAGACAGTATGCGTTACTGTATTTTATGTGAGAAAACAAGTTTAAAAAAAAACAATCTTCCCGATCTATATCTTGTACCTACATGTACCTTATCTCGTCTTTCAAACCATAACACAGCAGCGCTTTATAGAGCTTAGGGTACGAATTAGCTTTAGGGTTTTAGGGTACAGATTAAATTAAAACCTTCATCTGATTTTTGAACCTACGTGCAATGTCATTATACATTAAATTTACTATTACAAACTACACCGACAGAAAAAGAAGTAGTCACTCATAGCAACTCGAAATTTTTAATCTCCTCCGTAATTTTCTTCGAAAGTTGTACCAAGAGTTTGCTTTACGTATTAATATATAGATTATCCGTAAATGTTTACAATGTGGTCCAAGTTTTCGACTTTATAACCTACTAGCCTTTACCCGCGACGTTGTAGAATAGATTTTCGTTTATTTTAACAAAAATCATGTCTCCCCAAATATTTTTTTTCTTACCTAGGTCCAATAGGGCTGCCGCTTGTAGTCGTAAGAGGCGACTGAAAGTGGGCTTCTGGGGTTGCGGGCGGCTAGAGTGGGAGCTCTAACCGCTTAGCAAACAACTTGGATCTCCTCCCGGGGTCCCCTTCTAGTGCAGAGGAAGGCCACCGAGGAGGTTTTAGTGGGTAAAAGTCCCACATAATCCGGAAAACTTCTTTGGAAACCCTCAAAAGGTAGGTACATCCTCCCCGTCACAAAATAAGGTCCAAAAGGGATATTATTGCTAAAGATACTACTTTACTACCTTAAACATGTCAAGAGACAGTGTAAAAGATAAGTCTTGCTGTAATGTTTTTAGTACATACTAAGCTCCACATAACTCAAGATCTTGCAAACTTGTATTGCCTTTATAGTCGGGCATCCTCTCTTTAGAGCGCTTGAAACTTAGACGATTAGGCATCATCGGAGCCCTCGGACTAGTTCGCAGTAATGTTAGTAAACAGTCTGAGAATATCCTTAGAAACACTCTATCAAACAGGCAACTTTTGCACATTCAAATAAGGTTTCTTTTTCATATTAACGATTTACTATGATTTTTGAAGTGAAACTTCTTTATCGGGGTTGGAAAAAAATTTAGTGTACCATTTTTTCGTTACGCGCCATCTTTTTCTGTTACGCGCCATATTTTTCTTATCCCTACCACGCGTGATATTAGATACATTATTATAGATTAGATTATTAGATAAAGTTTAATAAAAGCCTTTTATTAAACTTTATCTAATTTAACTTTATTTAACCAATTTCTGTAAAGTTGCATATAGTAAATTATTTTTTGAAAAAAAAACGTCATAAAGAAGTTTCAATTCTTACGAGTGTACGCTAGTACATGCACACATTTTTTTTTCCAATAAAAGTTTTAAAGTTGCCTGAGAAAATATTTAATGATAGTTATTACAGTTTTACTTACAACAGGAACGACTGTAACCCTATATTTTTCTAATATGGTTCGACAAGGGAGGTGCCACCGCCATACATAACTCTAGCGTAACGTACTTTTTACGTTTTGGTAAAAGGGTGTGGTTGCCAGCTCATTTTTATATGACGTGACCGTCTTAGTCGTTGGCAATAGCCACAAATCTTTGATTGGGTTAAGATAGAATCTTGTCCTGTATGAAGTTGCTTAGTCGCTGTTTAACCGCTGCATGGACACTAGTGTTCATTGACCACCAACCATTAGGTGGACTGCAGTCTCGTTTGCTACTGCAATATATCATTTGTATTGAGTATTTAGACTTTGCATTTAAACAATAAACTTTTTCATGGGTATGATTTGTCCACTATTATGGAAATCCTATGATCATTATACTTCGCGTGTATAACTTGAAATACATTGTTTTACACTAGGTATGTAGTGCGTATAAAGCTATGCCTGGAGTCACATTCCAGGCATAGCTTTAAGTTCAGTAAATATTAAATAAACTATAGAATTAAAAACACATAATTATTTTGTTCTAAAAATAAATAATTAAAAGATAGGGTATATCGCTTGAGAGATTTATGCAACATCAAAATGTTAAACCATAATACATTCAAGAATGTCATAGTTTTCGTTTAATTCCGGGTTCAACAGACGCTACGAACAGCTATGCTGTGGCATCCCGTTCTAATTTTAGGGGACTATTCCTGTAGGCTGAATAAATAAAAGATACATGTAAAAAAAGTTATTACAGTGAGTAGTTATTACAAACTAAAAAAAATCTAATCGTGAACTACATATATTATGTCAATATTTTTTAATAACTTTGGTTATTCCAATCCGTAATTTAGTCTTGTATAGCTGGACGATTTCAGTATACTGGTAGATAGATAGATGATCACTAGTAGATAACTGACATTACCATTTATGGCTAGTAAAGTAAATATTTAGTGTCGTTTCGCATCATTAAACAAGTAACTAAATGTGATCATATGTATTTGAGTAATTACAATAGTTTTTCATGACAGAAGTTTGATCAGTGTCATCTACTTTTTTAAAGATAGTTTACGTATTTTATAAACACTTAACACGCAATTAAATATGTTTTTCTCTGCTAATGCTTGTGTGAAAATAATGTCCACTTTGCCTCGCACTCAAACACTCCATTGTAATTTGTTAATTTGCATTCCAGTTGCATCGCTACGAGGAGAATGTCGTTTCTACTTGAAGTTCATGGGCACAGCGCGACTCACATCTTCCGCAGTCAAACCGCAATTTCATTTGTGGTTTACCGTTGACAACGATCGCGCTCTATCTAATTCGAGCTACAGATATGACGGGGAAGAAGACAGTGATCGGGATGAATATTAAATTTATGAGTAACAGAAAAAAACATAAAGAAACGTATGAAGTCAAATTTATTTTTTACAATCATTTAACTTGAAATTGGTTTTGTAAAAGGTTATTTGTTCATGAGAAAATTACATACATCGGTTACCAGCAGTTGAATTTAATTTCGAACTTACCTTTTAAAAAACATATCATAAGCTTATATACAAAGCATTGAAATGCTTATTTTATTCCTCATTTATATATGTGTGTAGTTCCAACATTTTTTCATTTTAATATAATAATAAATAAATTTTGAAAATGTTGGACATCCTGGACTTTCCCCTCACTATGATAAAAACTCACGTTGTTTTCCCAAAACACACCTAATTTTTATCCCTTTTAGTGCTTATTCAGAGATTTTTATACCAAAAAAATAATCCTGATAGCAATCTCGTGTAAACATTCATGTTCTACGGGGAAAAACAACACGATCGGTATTTATCTACCTTTCTGTAAATATTTACCACCCATGTGTTGTTTTGGACTTACCATACATTTGCATATTCTCGTCTATTTGCTTTATCGAGAAGCTAGCTTTATCGAATGTATATTTTCAATCCAAATACAGTCGTATCTTCTCCACTAACATTGAAGTTGTTACCGCACCAGTATTCTATTTTTAATGATGTTTTAAAAACGCAGATACTTATAAGTGACTGCACTTACAATTTATTGTACTTTTTAAAAAAAAAAACATACAACAACCTTACATTAAGTAGTTACCAAGTTTATCTCTTTGGGGGTTGCATCGTCCCATATAATATTCATGTGGATTTAAAATACTTGAAACGCTTTCTATACTCATAGCCCTACAGTAGGATTTTCTCTTGTGTCGTAGGTGCCATGAACACACACAAGACGAATACACAAACACCCAGACCCAGAACAAGAATCTAAACTCACCATTTAGATACCTGTCAGGCCGGGAATCGAACCCGGGACCCACTGCGTGTCAGACCGGTATGGTGACCGCTGCGCCACGCGGGTCGTCAAAATCGATTGTAGGATATAAGAGGTAAGAGAGTATAAAAAGAGTTAGGTTTACTTCCATAACCAACAAGCGTAATGCGAGGTCACCGACGTCAGTAAATATTTACTTACATCGTAATATTTTTATTATTGCATGAATGCAAGACATGAAATGTTCTTCCGCCCAAAGTTTTCATAGTACGTTATTACCTGAAAAAGGTAGGTAACAAGTTTTTTTTTATGTAATATGTAAGTGACAAACGAGCGTGCAATCCACCTTTTGTTGAGATGTCCACTTGTCCACTCATAGACCTCTATAAATAATTTTCGAAGGTGGTAGAACCAGTGTAGTTTGACCGGGGAAGTACCACAAAGTAAAGCATTTCATGCGTTTCGATGGAAGGGTGTAGTTGACGGAACACTTTCACATGAGGTGACCATCATAGTCCTCGGGAGTAGCAACGCATCTGTGAATGACTTCAGATGCAACCCATGTTCTGTATGTAGTTGATTACAGATGTCCATGGACGGCAGTAACCACTTACCATCAGGTGGACCACATGCTTGTTTGCTACCTAGCTCAGATAAAAAAAAAAGTATACATTGTACCTGAAGCCTAATTACACATGCATTTTGACTGTTCAGGAGTAAGATACCTCATATATAAATCAGCCGCTTCCTATAAGTGGTTTTTCGCCGGTTTAGGAACATAAAGAAACCCAACTTATCAATTCCTTTGAAAAAAGAATCAATAGAAATTACTCACGCATATTGAACTAAGTACGATTGTTCTTTTGCCTCAAAAGAGTCATTGTAAGCGAACCGTGACCTATCAAGCTGCTCTTTGCAGAAACCATTGCAGATGGCAGAGCTCCATTGTTATGCAGTTTTCATTATAATTGCTTTCTTTATTCCCTACACTATATTCTATTTATACTAAACTAAATGCAGTTCAATCAAACTTAGATTTAGGTTAAACTTACATTTTTACCTTAATCTATTCAAAGTTAGCACAAAATATTTACCTGCAGATATTTTTGTGTTAAAGCTATCAATTCAATGTCAATTGCAAAATCACTACAGAGTATAAAACAAAGTCGCTTTCCGCTGTCTGTCTTTATGTATGCTTAGATTTAAAATGGCAAACATCGAGTTACATAGAGTGATTCAAGAGGAAGGTTTTTATGTATAATATGTGCATTATATGGTGAAGGAACACTGATAATTTTCAAATTTTTGACTCTTAGGCGAAACGAAGTTCGCCGGGTCTGCTAGTTCTATATAAGTCGTGTACTTGACGCCTAGCTGTTGGAGTCCCATTGCTTAGCTCGAGGCTACACTCAGAATAAGTAAGCTTAAAGCCATGCTGGCCAAGTACGAATTGCCCAGCGGTGGGACAAAAAAGGTTTCAAGTGAACTACCGCGTGTATTCAAAAGAATAATTTGTAGGTACTTCTACTTTTACTGAAGACCAATTGATCCTAGACTAAGCTTGCAGTAAAAGTATTCTATTGAGGTTAAAGTTACTGAGTACTTACTTGTTTCTTAAGTTCTCCAACACTGCACTGAAGATCAACTTTGTACTTGTTTTCTTAATGAATTCTGGAAATTTTCGGTTTTATTTTCAATATAGAGTTCAATAACTTTTGTCCGTATATATAAACATTCAGACATGAAAAGGCAAATAACTTTTAGATGACCATTCTATTTTACGATTATGCACGGTTGTCGCGCCTCTGCCAAAAAAAAAAAAGATCTAAATGGGTACCAGTTCTACACATAATTTTTAAATTTTAGTTGCTTAAATATAAAACGTTCTATCGTAAATCTAAAACTTTTAAGGTTTCCTTGGAACAATTTTTTGTATCTATTAATAGTAAATTAACATGTTACAATGTTAAAACAACCTGACCTCGCCTCTATATACGCCCTTGCTTGTATATGTTGTATGAGTAATTATACGAAACAAAATGCACAAAAGCCAAGTTCCGGCCTCCCAGGTATTTAATCTAATGTTTCAAAGAATTTTGCAGAGTCAATATAAATACTGAATCAATAAATCGGCGTTTACCAATATTTACTACAGTTTCGAAGCCCTACTGTTCAGTGTTTGCAAAATCGGCTATAAATTTTGTAAAAAATTTCGTACGTTTTTGTTTATTATTTTAGTAGTCGTTAATTTGCATTAATAACATATAATATCCGAATCAATGATAGAATAAGATTTTTTGGTGAGTCCCTGTAGCCTCGGGGTCAGAATAGGGCTACGGTATCCCCTGCCTGTCGTAAGAGGCGACTAAAAGGGGCTTCCGGGGTTGCAGACGGCTAGAGTGGGAGCTCGAACCGTTCGGTCAGGCAATCCCGGGAAGGACGGCGGTATGTGTGGTCGCATACCGTCGTAAAGACTAGACGGAGCGGTGGGCCCAGCCGCCCATCTGGGAGGAGCCCGATGGGGCAGCGCGCTCGGAGGATTCCGGTTGAAGTCGTTTCGAGATCCCGGAGTCCTCCCTTTTCAGCGCCGAGGACGGCCACCGGGGGGGTTTTAGTGCGGTAAAAATCCCACATAACCCTGCGTCGCTCCCACGGCGTCGGGTACCTTTGGAAGGTTTCCCCCTCGAAAACAAAAAAAAAAAAAAAGATTTTTTGGTGAGCACATAAAAAAATGTTACAAAACCAACTTTTTGTCCTTCTTCTCATTGTATTTTAATTGAAAAGCCAAAAGGTTCCTCACAAAGACTTTTCTAGTTTAAGAGGACTTTACTATTACTTAATTGATTCGGAGTAAATGGTATTTGTTCCGAGTAGCAAAATTTTCTGAGTTTCTTTGGCTACCACGAAAATAAAATAAAACTTTGTACAGACCGCTTCAAAGTTAGTCAATACATTCCCAAGTTCTGAAATAGTTTTTTTTCTATTCGATTCATAAATAATTGAAATATTAGAAAATTATAATAATATAGTCTTAATGGCCGTCTTCAACATATAAACAAACTGGAATCGAATTAGAGTCTTACCTGAGATCTATCATATCTACCACTTAGTACTTATATAGTACCTGTCGCTGAGGACTCAGTTTAAATATGTTGTGTAAGCATAACCTAACTATAAATAAGTTATATCTACATACTTTAAACTTTGTTTTCTGTGTCCAGTTTTATAAATATTGTTTAAACAGATTGATTTGTCATCTTAAACTAAGTAAAAACACAATATATACAATTGTATCTTTTGTAGACGACCCGCGTGGCGCAGCGGTTAGCGTACCGGTCTGACATGCAGTGGGTCTCGGGTTCGATTCCCGGCCAGACAGGTATCTGAATGAAGAGTTTAGATTCTTGTTCTGGGTCTGGGTGTTTGTGTATTCGTCTTTGTGTGTGTCCATGGCACCCACGACACAGGAGAAAATCCTACTGTGGGGCTATGAGTGTAGAAAGCGTTTTTTTTTGGATCTACATATTATTATTTGTAAACACTGCTTCCAATCGGAAATGTAAAAAATATCGGCCCTTGTTTACAATCAGACACAAGTTAATTGGAGAGAGTGATTGCGAGCTATTGATTTAGTAGCTGCTTGGAAACAACTCTGATGGTTTCGAAAGCAGAGTTTTGATAATTTTTCTATAAATGTTTTTGTAAGTTACACAGTGAGGTTAGATATGGGTGGAAATGATTTTTCTAGAACTTTACGCTCACTATTTCATATTTCTTGTTTAGTAAAAACTTGTTAGCAAAGAAAGAGGAAATCCATCCGATGGTAAGGGGTAACAGCCACTTTGGGCGTCTACAATTAAAAAGTTTAAACTATTCTTATAAAATAGAATTAGTGTAGTGGTCTTGCCTCCGCAGTCGAATTACAATAAGTCCACCTTCGGTAAAGCAGATAAATAACAAGATTGTAAAATAATATAAAACTTCTATCTTGTAACGATAGAATAATAATAATTATAATAATGATTTATTTCAGAAAACATGTCCCATAAATATCACGTTATTCATTAACAGTACAGTACAAATAATTTTTTAAATACAAAACAACCTCATCACAAGAATATACATTAACTAAATAAGATAATTACAAATTAAAGTATATTGACAGAAGCAAGAAGACTCGAGTTGTATCTGTATACCTACTGGATTTAATGTGGGAAATATTTATTTGGATCTCCGAAGGCTTTATAAAAATACGCCCCTAAAACACGGGATAGCTTTTAGCGTATCGTCTGTTACTTTTTTCAAATAAAGATGCATGGTAACCTCTATTTAAATACACTAATGCGTCAGCGAAGATATTGTCTTATAAAACTCGTAATAAAGATACAATTAAATAATTATCTTAATGTTTTATCAACTATTATGTAAAAAATATTTTGTACAGTAAATAAAATATAAATGTAAATGATATTTGTAATACTCGTTAAGTATACTCCCACATTGACTTTATTCCACGTCAACACAAACATCATTACCGAAACGGATAAATAAACCTAAAGCAGCATAGAAACGTCCAACCGCAGGTGACTACGTCAGCCAGATATCACACAGTATTTTAGCAAAACAATTTTGCTTATACCTTTTAAGTGAAAACCTTTACGTATTTACTCGAGTTCAGAATTCTAGTATGTAACAGCAATTCTTGATTGCGTAGAACTAACGAACTACAGGAACTGGGCTGCAGAAGCAGTGTCTTCTAGCGTCCATCTTTTAGCAGGATCATTCTGTAGGCTGAAAAAGATACTGCATCTTTCTGTGAAGTCTTATTTAAGTTATGATTAAAAACTAAAGAAGAAGGATATGGAAAGAAGTACTAAATTATACATTAATGTACGTGTTTCGAAGAGACGCCAATGACCAATAGTGGAACTGTATTGGGGAAATTATGAAACCGTATTTTGAAATAAATAGCCTATGAAAGTTTTGAATCAAGTGTTAGTGTTAAGTTTTACTAAAGCAAATATGGAGCAGGTACTTATATTTATAATTTAGATATAAAGCAAACATTTAGAATACTATAGACTACACTATAGACAATAAAGAAAGAAATAAATGAAGTAAATAAATAGTAAAAAAAACTAAAAAGCGCACAAAATTCGCCTTATAAAAGCTAAAAACAGAACGAAAAAAAAATACTAACTTTATTGCGAAAAATGGCTTGGCGCTTTGTGATATATTTTTCGTATATCAAGCAATCGAAACTATGCCCCAAACCCCATATAGAACAAAATGGATTTTTCACAATAATGTAAGTATTTCGGTTCATAATTGTTATTAGCTTTTTTAAGAATATTTTTTTACTTTATAGTTTAATATGCTTTAGAAGCGTGTTTCTTTTTAACTATGATAATTATTTTCCCCTTTTTAGTTAAATTTATTGTAAAAAAAATCGGTATGACTTTTTCATAAGCTAATAAAAAATATAAAAGCATGTTAAAAAATCCCATAAAACAAACTAAGAGTATATCAAATACTTGTCGCTCTAATAGATTTTTATGAGGCTAAATAATTATGTAAAATTGAAAAAAGTATACCCTGCAATACTTTACAGCTATGAAGGGATGAAAATAATATTTATCTCTTCCCATTTAAATTTCATATTTACCCTCCGGGAGTAGCCCAGGGGTGCGAAGTAGGCTAATGAAGTGTTTGGCGCGCTCGCGGAAACGTTACGGCGTTCACCGCAAACCGATAATTCAATATTCAATTTATTATAATCCCACTTTTCCCTAGCATTCCGTAAGCAGATGGCGCAGCTTATTATTAGTTATTCATACAAAAGCTTCATTTATTTTACATATGATTAAATTTTGTAATTGGTCCGTATTCGTCCCTGTAGTTCCTGGATCAGAATAGGGCTACAGTATCCCCTGCCTGTCGGAAGAGGCGACTAAAAGGGGCTTCCGGGGTCGCGAGTGGCTTGACTGGGAGCTCGAACCGTTCGACTTGGTGACCCCGGGCAGGGCGGCGGTATATGTGATCGCGTAAAGAACTTCGCGTAAAGATTCCTTTGGAGATCTCGGAGTCCTCTTTGTAGCATTAAGGACGGCCACCAGGAGAGAGGGATTAACCCTACGCTATCCCCACGGCGCCGGGTACGTTTTGAAAGTTTCCCCCTCGAGAACAAAAAAAAGGGTAATTAGTCCGCATAAGGTAGCCCGCGATTTTACTTATACTTTAGCGCAATTTAAACGTTTTTTTATGAATGTCTATCCCATATATCAATGCTATTGATATAGTACAAAACCACGAATATTGCCGATAGAAAATGTTATATTTCTAAATTTATTATTAAAACATCAGTTTTACTTGATGCTACAGACGCCTTGGTACCCCTTTTTTTTTTTTTTTTTTGTTTTCGAGGGGGAAACCTTCAAAAGGTACCCGACGCCGTGGGAGCGACGCAGGGTTATGTGGGATTTTACCGCACTTTTTTTTTTTTTTTTTTTTTTTTTTTTTTTTTTTTTTTTTTTTTTTTTTTTTGTTTTTTTTTTTAACGCGGAGAAATCCTCATGGATCCCCTTTCGCCCGGGGGAGCGCAAGGGGTATGTCGGACTCTTACCGACTAAAACTCCGCGGCGTTCCTCTGGACGTTCGGTGCCGGGTCACGAGTAAAGCGTTAGCATTCCATTCGCGGCCCGGCAACGTCGGCCGGCGCTGATGTTAACGCCAGCCACGTCCCGAGAGGGAGGGGCCCCTCTCAGTGGTGTCCCTCATGAGATGTGCATGCAGAACGCACACACGACATCTCGAACCCTTGTGACCAGATGCAGGATCCCCCGATTCTGCCCCTGTGGGTTCATGGGACTGGGAAAGAGTGGCTTTCTGCAAAAGCCACTCTCCGGCGTCCCAAGCGTCTGCGACGAAGCGGCGCGGAAGATGTATTGTCCTCCCTGGCCCGCTCCGCCGCCTCCTTCGCGAGCATCACTGCTTCGCAGAAGGATCGCACCGCCTGCCACGACCTGTCACTTCCAACCATGGCGCGAACCACGGCCGGAAGCGAGAGGTCGGCCCCTAATACAGAGCTAAGCGCGCGGCGCTCCGCATTCCACGCAGGGCATACCTCCAGCGTATGCTGGGACGTCTCTTCGAGGCAACCGTCGCAATGATGGCACCTGGCAGTCGGCTCCCGCCCGATCCGACACAGGTAGCTCCCGAAACAACCATGTCCCGAGAGCACCTGCGTCAGACGGAAGGACAGGATGCCAAATCGCCTACCCAACCACTGCTGAAATATTGGACGAATTGCCTCGATAGTCCTCAAGCCGGCGCTGGGATGCGCCAGCCTGGACATCCACGTTTCGATAGCCCTTTGGCGCAACTCAGCTCTGTGCCCCTCCAATTCCTGCTGTGTGGGCGGGTGGCTCCGAGATTGGTGCGCCTCCTCACGCCACTGATGTAGTGACGCAAGGGTTCTCGCTTCCAAATCCCAGGGCAAAGAACCCGCCAGCACGCAGGCTGCCTCACACGAGATCGTGCGATAGCCCCGTATTACCCTGATCGCCATCACTCGCTGCGCTCGCATAAGCACAGCGGCATTTCGGCTGCTCAGGGCGTCAGCCCACACTGGAGCCCCATACAGGGCCATCGACCTCACGATACCCGTGTAGAGACGTCGACAAGACGTCTCTGGCCCACCGAGGTTTGGCAACAGTCTACCCAAAGCCGCTGCCGTCCTCAGTAGCCGAGGCACAAGGCATTCGAAGTGGGGTCCGAAGTTCCACCGGCTATCCAGAACGAGTCCCAGATACCTCATCGACCGCCTCACGTCGATACGAACTCCGGAGACGACGATATGGGCATCCCGCGGCGGCGCCATCCTAGGGCCGTGAAACATCACAGCCTCGGACTTTTCTAGCGCCACCCGCAAACCCAATCGCCGTATGCGGCCCACCACGAATGCCGTGCCGGCGGTGGCACGGAGGAAAGCATCCCTGTGGTTCCTGCCTCTGGCAGTCACCAGGGTGTCGTCCGCGTAACAGACTACGCCGACACCCGATAAGGGAGCTCCTCGGAGTACCCAGTCATAGCCGATGTTCCACAGGAGGGGACCTAGCACCGATCCTTGTGGAACTCCGCATGACATTTCCCGCCGACACCACCGGTCTTGGCCAGGGTATTCCACCGCACGCCCAGATAGGTAGTCCCCGACAATCCATCGCAGGTAGGAGGGCACCCCGTGGTAGCGGAGTGCCTCCCTGATGCAACTCCAAGGGAGGGTGTTAAAAGCGTTAGCAATATCGAGAGATACCGCTAACACAACCTCGCCCCGGCCAACCGCATCCTGCACCAGGAACTTAACCTTCTGCACTGCGTCTGTGGTGGATCTCCCTCTACGGAATCCGTATTGGTTGTCTGCAAGATTCGGACCAATCCCCTCGAGGTGCTCTACGATTCGAGATGCCACAATCCTCTCGAAAAGCTTGGCTACCTCGCCAAGCATCACGATGGGGCGGTAGGCAGATGGGGATTCCGCTGGACGCCCTGGTTTCCTGAGGAGGACCAGACGACCTGTCTTCCACTGTTGTGGTATTCTGGACTCTGCCAGACAGGCGTCAAATAGCCTCCTCAGACGAGGCGCAAGGGCATCCATGGCCAAGACCACCACCCGGCCGGGTATGCCGTCAGGACCGGGAGCGGTGTTTTTAGCTCTAAGCCGTAACACCGCAGCTCCTAGCTCTTCCGAAGTCACAGGCGGCACGAAGTCCGGTCCGGGTGCCTCGGCAGTTGAAGGCATCATTGGAGGACTTGAATGTTCCTCCATCCGCGGAAACAGGGCCGTGATGACTCTGTCCAGGAGCTCAGGCTGAAGACTTTGCGTCAGTGGGGGTGCCCAGGGGCGAAGTTTGCACATCGCCAGCCTGTACGGTCTACCCCACGGATCGCAATCCAGCATCCCCAACAACTCCTCTCGGGCCAGAGTCTTGGCCCTGCACCGCACTAAAACCCCCCCGGTGGCCGTCCTCGGCGCTGAAACACAGGCAGGGGATGCCGTAGCCCTATTCTCTTTAAATCTTAAAAATCTAAAAATCTTTAAATCTTAAAATCTTTAAAATTCTGATCCCGGAACTACAGGGCCTGCCTTGGTACCCCTGAGCACGAAGTTGTAACGCTTGGATAAACATATCTCACTTGCCACACAAAATGTTTAACTGTTGCAAGCACATATGTCAGCAAAATAGGAATTAATAAGAAGTAAACACATACTTAATCCGGCTTTCTGATTATACATGCCACGAGTGCGAAGAGTGCCTATCTTTTAACCGCGAGTACTTTTTCAAGAGTTTCCTCAGAGATTCGTAGCAATACATATGTACGTACAATATACAATATACAGCCAGTTTCATTGCAGGGACGCATAACGTCGATCAAATAGACTGGAATTTACATTATTTATAATGTTAATATAACAATAAGTTCTTTATTCATAACGGTGGATATCTTTCTTGGGTTGACTCTGGAGGCAACTCTGGCACACCAATATCTGCTTAATTACGGCAGTGTTAACTTGATGATTTTAGCTTTAAGCGCATGCTCAGAAAAACACATTAATTTCAAACTAGTTGTCGTCGGTAGCAATGAATCTACAGCCCCCCTGTCAACCTAATACCCAAGTAAGACCCAAATCTTATATCCCAAATCCAAAAATAAGAATTGACTTACTTTACAAATAGGGCGTAGCCATGATATCTCCCCGGCCGAAACATAAAATCTTCTACGAAGTTTCCACTGGATTTAAAAACAAAACAGAAATTAATTAATTATGATTACTAACGGTACTATTATACACATAGTAAATGTACTTTAGTGAAATTGTACTAAATAGAGATAGTGTTTATCTTTGTAACGCCATGGCACTTTTACGACCTCCCCCAAGAGCTTAGTTGAGTGGCGCAAATAAATAGCAAACACCACCTCGTTACGGAGACGCGTAACGTGGGTCAACAAGCTACACATCTACATATATTAATAATAAGATGCAGTGTTTGTACAATATACTATATTAGGCTAAGCATCTATGACTGTAAATGTAGGGTGACACTCTGCCTATAAGAATTGATTGTTTTTAGTTTTCACTACGGTTATGAATACTTATACGTATACGAAGTTTCAAATCTAATCATCTGTATTGACATACTAAAAGTTCTACCAAAATCAATCCACAACTTTCTGAATGATTTTCTAACAAACAAATGAATGAGTAATAAGTACAATATTTTACTAGTAAGACAGCGGTATACTGTAATTTAATGGGCTTAGGGTTAGAGATTTTTGTCTAATAGCCTTGACCTAAAAAGGATTTAAAAATCGTAATATGATTTAGGTATGTTAATACGATGACAATTGATGGTAGATTCAACACATTTTAAGAATTATTAAAGACATTAACTATAACATATGTACGTATTACTTGAGTCATTTCATTTCATAATGCTACACCTATTTAGAAATTGCGAAACTACCTTGACTTAATCGTTACAGCTTAGAATAAAATTAAGACTACTTTTTTAACTTCCTTTAAAAAGTACAATGAAATGGCCAAGTTTGTGTGTAAGGGCAAACGTAGTAAAATAAAATGTTTCTCGCGGTTGTCATGCAAATAATAATATTTGTAAAGCTAATTATGTCTCGGATGATCACTTAATTTGAAATACTTTTTAAAGATGCACAATCATTTTACGGAATCCACAGCTTATTAGGGGTTGGCGTAACTGCAACTAATCACTCTTTACTAGCATAAATTAAGACCCTTTCTATGACCTGAATAAATCTAAATAAAATAAAATATTGCAGTTTTATACCGTTTTTCGAAATCACCAAACATGAAACGAGCAACTCCTACAGAAAGTACGAAATAAACAATCAATCAGAACGATTCCCAAAATTTCTTCACGATTTTTCCTATCCCCTGCTGAGTTCAGATTCAGTGATATATTTATAACGATTTCTTGGCACTTGGATGCTTCTTACGTAACAGATTTTCGATTTTATTTTTCAATATTCATCTTTAACTGTATGTGTCCCAATTTAAGTCTTCAATACCACGGCCACTTTAGCAACCGAAATTGAGGGAATCCAGTCGTTCTTTTTACGACGGATCAGAAATCAAATAAGTTTATTATTAGAAACAAAACTACTGGTGATAATTTATAGTACTTATGTATTAACGACGTACATAATTTTTGTTCCCAGAGTAGATTACAAATTTGTATTTGAAAGGCAACGTAAGAAGGAAGCTTCAGTGAAATGTACTGGTGGTGCCATTTAATGATATCCTAATCGACCTTACCAGGGTAAGTTGTGCTATCTTCGTGGCCTCTTGGCTATGTGTAATATGTTACCTCAAAAAATTTTCATCCCCCCAGGTTCACAAATATGCCTTTCAGAGCGTATATGAAATACTTTTTAAAAACGTTTCTTTATGAAGTAACTAACTAAGAGTAATATTGTAATCATAATCTTTTAGTCAAGTTCGCTAACCGAAAAAGAAATTGGCTGTTATATTCTAGTCTGTACATCGATTACACTTTTACTTCCATTGACAAAAACTATTACTATGTTCAAGCTGTTTTCGTGAGATCATTAATGTCCTAAATAAAAAAATTACGACTTACATAAAAGCTATCGCGTGAAAAGTATTGAACAGTTTCATAATACAATGCCTGTGAAATATTCTTAATTTTTCACAAGCGATTTACTAGAAATATCAGGATTATTATTTTAACCTCGTATGTCAAATGATGTGCACGATCCCAATTAAAATCACAGCGTTGTCACAGGGAAGAGTTGAATGGAACTGCCGTTTGAAGTCCTGGTCCTATATTGTTTTTATCAACGTGATGTAAATAATACTTATCCTCGCAGAGAAACAAAGCAAAATAAAATAATTTCGTATACAATTCACTTTAACAAATTTCAAAAAATCTTGAATACAAACAACCACAATCAGATTTATAGTACGTAGGTACACTGTTTTTATAACACGTCAGTCGGCACGAGTTGTCCAACTATACGGTTTTGAAAAGGGTAAAAACTAGAAATGACGACCGTTGCCCGGGCTTCGCAGGTAAACATCCGTTTTGATTTTGATGCGGGTAGACGTCTGCGGACAGCTCCACCGCAGATTTTCGACGAATGGCGGCAACACGTGAAACCTCTAGCGTTGGTTATTACACTTACGATATGGGTATTGCGTCATATTTTACTATCGTATAACAAATAATTTTACTAAATCTGTTAACCCTTGTGAGAAAAGATGGTTGTTTGTAAATGTCTTACTTAAAAGAACATATTGCATTTATATTAAAATAATCTATGGGTATATAGCTAATACGTCAGAACCACTTATGGAAAAAAAAATGATTAACATACTCGTATTGACAATAAATTATGGCCCGTGGCCCGTTTAAGCGAACCTGCAGCTAAACCTGTTTATAATTACAACTCTTGCTAGAATCAGTCTCATTCTAAGATCCAAGTGTCATTAGAACCATAGACACATGATATGCACACAAATACAAACATCAAAAACAGACATTTAGACTAAGCAATATTATATTTTACGGAATTGGATTTATAGGACATAATTATAAATTTATTTCTGATAATTGGAGGCCGTTCTAAAAATTGGAAAATATAATAGCACTGTTCTCTTTTAAGAAAATTAATAATACTTACAACCACATATAGCTATTTTTGTACAAAGCACAAACGAATATGAATACACAGCAAAGAATACGCCTGTATACTTGAACTCAAAGGGCTGACAGAAGTTCAAACACCATTTGTCCCGCTTTACATGAATAATTGAATCCCGCAATCAAAGGAGAAGTCGTGTTCTGTGTACACATTTATGTCAAAAGACATGTTTTCGTTATTAAGGCTTTTCTGACATAAAATACTGAAAGCTATTTTTTCGGACATTTATTTACAGGCTTATAAAATATCAAATTATTCTAAAAGTTATCTACATTTAATTTTTTAATTTTGTTTTCCTTAGATTATTGTACAGTTATATTATACTAAACCCGGAAACCACAATGAATGTTTGTCAGATGAATGTGATGGATATAACGCCATAGGCGATGCGAAATTTATAACATCATGATAAAAACAGGATATCAGAAAATATTTTATGTGATAATATGTAAAAGCGCACGTAGGCCCAGATATAATCGTCCCCGTAGTTTCGGGATTAGAATAGGCCTACGGCATCCCCTGCCTGTCGCAAGAAGCGACTAAAAGGGGCTTCCGGGTTAGCGAGCGGCTGTAGCGGCGATCCTGGGAAGGACGTCTTTTAACGCATGTAAGATTTACACATAACGTATAATCATAATAGCGTACGCCCCTACAAACTCGAAACAAAGTTCATCCAATCAAGTATTTGTCATAGTAAACAAGGGAGACAGGAAACGTAATATAATATTTTAATGTGTTTCTAAAAACAAATAGCGCCGACATTGAAAGATTGTGAACATCGCTTCGCTAAATAAACACTAATTCCGAATTTCCGCTCTCTCTTAATTGCTCGTCAATTTCGTTCACGTTACTCTGTTTCACTAAATAAATGTCGCCATAATTTTTATATCTTTATAAGGATACCTTAACGTCTGTCCGGTTCTGTCCAGTACCTACTAAGCAGAACCAGTCGGAACTTAATGTTAATGTTAAGTAGGTACTTCACAGTATACGTTTACAACCTATTAATTATTACAATAAAAAAATTAAATACAAATAACAACTTAACCCTTGTCACTTCATTTCATTTAAAAGATTTTTTTGAGACGACCAAAATGTAGAATTTCTGTGTGTGGCGGCACAATCTTAGGCCAAATGAATGTCGATTCCGTTTAGACTTAGAGAGACCAATACTTGTTACAAGTGTCGGAATGTAATTTGCAGGAGATATGGTCTAGTAGCAAGTGATTTACCAAGTATCAAGTGGTATCCTTGAAGTCCGTCCTTCGGTGGCTGTAGCCGTTCGACAGGACAAAGTTCCTTCGCGTGCCGACGAAGCGTCAGACCAGGTCAGCCTTCGAGGGCATTTACCCTTGTTATTTAAGATAACGAGTGACGCGTGCGATAGGAACATTAATAAAAAACAAATTTGTAATAAATTTTGTAAAGGTTACTGCTGACAATCATAAGCGATAATATGGTCACCTGGAATTGGGTATCGGTGGTACGTCCCCGGACGCATCATACTAGTTCTACCACCTTGTCTAGAAATAAGCATAATGTTGTTATCTCCCTAGCCAAACCATACCGGGTTTACCACCTAAGACAATTGTATATGTCTTCTAGTGGCTACGAACACTTATCATCACAGCTATTGCAAGATTAAATTAAATAATAACACGAATATATATATATGTATCTATTGTGGACTCGTATTTACAAGTTTTGTACAAGAAAAGGTCATTCAGAGTTGTTTGTTACTACTCAGGCCTTATTACTCGGGTCTGAATCAAGGGTCTTCAAGATTTGTTTTCCCGAATAAACTGAAACACGCTTAGTTGGCCTAAAGAATTAGCTCTTGAGATGCGGAAAGTTAGCTCATTTCCTCGAAAAACTCCTTCATTTAGGTCGCGGTCACGTGCGGGATTTCCGACAACTTTCGGAATAGATTTCCTAACGGTAATTACGTTTTGAAAATTACAAATAATTATTTATACAAATTGTTCATTGTAATTAGGATATAAACTAAGTTACAATTTAACTTGCCTAGTTTTTATCAACAAAACATACCACACTAAGTATGAAATGACATAAGATAATTAGCTAAATATAAGATCCTACACAGATTTGATATATGCAAAACTGGGCAAGTCAGATTTTAACTTGGTTTATGTTCTAATTACATTTGTGTAAATAATTATATGTTAAAATTTAAAAAGCTAGCAGAATTTTATACAGAACTTGGTACCCGTTTAGATCCCAATTTATTTTGTACGCGAAGAAAACAAGCACACATATTTTTGTGAGAGAACTCGTACTTTAATTTTCATGTTTTTGATATGATGTGTAAGTTGAAAGATATTCTCTGGCTAAACACCGCATGGTCTAAAATAAATAGACTAAATGATCATATTATATGAAATATTCCGAATTTTATAATTCGCAAAGAAAACCACAATTATGTATTGGTTTAAAAGCCTAGAAGAATATTACTCTAGTGAAGAGTTAAGGGGATAAAAAACATTCGGAGCCGATTTTATTAGAGAAATGTGTGAGACTTAAGATGTGTAGCGGCTGTTCGATATAAATGGCAATGAAAAACGTGAAAATAGAAAATGAAATACTAGACCTAAGCAATCGTATCTACAATTCTACACACAACACAATGTGTGTTACAATGGCAACACGCGTGAATTATATTTATGCGTGTTGTCATAAGGAGGGGGGAGATGATTAAAGAGAACTCCCGCTCCCCTCGCGTAGGCGAAAAAGAAATCTTTAAACGTCATACTTTTTTTTCAATAACTTTCGCGGTCTATATATTCCGGACACCTAGAGCGTAGGGTGTGAATAAATACGGTGACTAGACGATTTCATTATGCCAACCACCACTGTTAAACTCGTCCTTAACAAAGCTGTAGTTACGATTAACCTGATAAGAAATAGCAGGAATATAGCAAAAAGTTTACAATTTCGCATTATCAAAGAAGACCAGTGCCCAGCAATGGGAAAGATACGGTGACGTATTATACAGTGTGTGTTAGATATATTATTCTTCATGACATTGTTGACCCTTGTTACCTGTCTCCGTTACAAAGCCATTTATATTTACCTCTGAAACATAATAATTGCCACCTCGAATTATGTTTCTACTCTTTCATCTAATTTTACGTCACGACTACGAGAACGTAGGCACAGTTTTAGGCAGGAAAATATTCTAACAGTATAGAATGCTTTTTTGATTTAGTTTTATCTCGTTGCTATATTCTTCAACAAGAAGATGAGTATAATCAATATTGTTGTTAATTCAAAATGTCCGTCGCAACAAGTTGGCGGATTTTTTTGTACACCCACCCTATATGGGTATCTAATGACACGGCTTAATGTGCAAAATACAGCACATTACGAAAACAAATTCAAATTCAGGATGGCCGCCATCCAAAAATTGGAAATTTGCATATATTTTATAAAAAAAAAACAAGCTTTAAGTAAAAGAAAATTGTACATTCCAAAAAATCATGGGTTTGACTTCCTACTACAAAGGTTTTTTTCTTTTCAGTGCATTGAAATAAAAGCTTGTTAAAAAAATATTTTTTTACTATTATTTTACATAGATTGCACTTTATCAGTCTGTATAGGTGTCAGTCAATGGATAATTTTAAAGGAAAAGTAAATATATATTGAGAATGACGTATGTATGTATTTCAGTATTACCTAAATGTCAAAAATTAAATATTACTATAAATTACTACTATTAAATACTTTTCAGTAAAAAATATATACCTAGCAGATTTACGTTTACAGTTCATAAACAAAATAAAAAATACAAGCAGACAGATCATTATAAATCATGTAAGCGACATAATACATATATAACCTGAATGTGATGACATTACTGCAGTAATGAAGCAGGAAATTAATGAACGGAAATTAAAAATGGATGCTCTGTTACAACAAATATATTTTTCTCTTTAATCGTCTGCGCTTGTCGTGTAAAATACAAATATCTAAAGCGAGACTCAGCCGTAGGTTGCGATAATGTTTATGAAGGATATAACAATTTTTCTTACGTTTTGTGCAGTTAGAGTGAATTTATAGCGAATTTCTTGTCTAATACCTACCAAAATAGGAGACCCTTTAACCAAATAGGTTAATATCGCCTTGAATTATGTTTCCTGTCTAAATTTCTACCTGTTTTAGTTTGCATGTATACAACGTATGTTGAAGGAAGTATAATAGTTCACTTAGTATCAAGTTCTGCCGACTTGGTGGTTTTCTCGTGTAACAATTCCTGTATTTCGATTTTCATAAGATTAAATATGAGGATATTTTCATAAAAATTAACCCCTGATAAAATGAAACGACTTGATGGTTATAATTATTAGAATTTTCTGATCCAACCAAAAATGTAATAGAAATCATGTTCTTATATGAATAATAAAATAATGCCAAAATCTAGCGAAGTGGCTTACTTGCTTGAAATTAAATCTTTCTCTTTGCATATTACTGTTGCAGAATTGGAGCACGACCGTAATAATTGATTGGATTATACCTTTCATCGGGTCGGCAGCTACGTGATCCTTGTACATGATTGGTGGATGCAACTCAATTTATTTGGCAACAGTGACAATAAAACGAGTTATCTACGTCATACAAATCCATTGCAGGACGGTGCACTGGAATAAAATGTATTTTTAACTCGCCGTTTTATGCAATTTCGTATTTATTTTAATCCACGTCACAATGGCGCGATGTTTCACTATCGCTGGGAACTGACACCACTCGCTACTTTTATTTCTAATGTAAAAAATAAAAATACAACCCATTTGGCATGCAACAGATTAAATAGGTTACAGTATAAATACGGTACGCGTAATGTATGTAGTCGTACGTTTTGAAAAGTAGTACTATTTTAAATCAAAATCCCTACTAATATTATAAATGTGAAAGTAACTCTGTCTGTCTGTCTGTCTGTCTGCTACTTATTCACGCCTAAACAACTGAACCGATCTTTATGAAATTGGGCACACAGATAGTGTTGACCTCGAGAAAGGACATAGGCTGCTTTTTATCGAAAAAAATGGGTTGAAAGCGTTAAAATCGGGCATAAATGTTTGTATGGAAGTTCGTTTTTGACTAAGTCCCATATTGACAAGTTCGTCAAGGGGTACGACAGACTTACATAAAACCTTATCTAAATAATAAAACAAAAAAAAACATTGATTTCGAGTCGACAACATATATCCGTAAAATTCGGATTGTCGCGTATTTTGTTAAATTCTAATGTAAACATGTGTGACATGACAGTAGTGTGACATGACAGTAGCCATCATGGCCGCCCGGATGCCATTTTGAATTCATTCAAAAATAATACGTATAAATTTGTAACTACAATCAATTTGGGTAACATTGAACAGCGGTGTAACTTTGAACAAAGTTGTGAAAAAAATATATTAATTTATTACATGGAAACTTCTTGTTATTTCAATATCGTACCTGCGTAAAATGGTTTGCCAAAATGTTGTATTATCAATGAAAGTAAAAAAAAGTACCTGTCAATGGCATAATTTTAAAAAATACCGCCTTTTCCGTAGTGAAGTTGTTGCAAGTGTTTGATGCTTCATTTTGAAATAGCAATTATAATATAAAACTTACCGTAAACAGGTGTGTTTTGGTGTTTATCTTTAAAATGTATATTGTATATTATTATTTTGAAACTGTACTATCCGTATCCCATGTTGAATATTGCGTAAATCTGTTAAACTTTTGACGACGTCGAAATTGGATGTTATATGGGTAACTTTGAACGGTTCAAAGTTACCTGTATCATAAAAAAATATTTTTTTCGGAGGCTCAGGGTCGCTCAGCGTGCTATGGAGAGGGTTATGCTCGGAATTTCGCTACGAGACATGATTCGCAACGGTGAAATCCGTAGACGAACGAAGCTTACCGACATAGCTCTCAAAATTGGCAGGCTGAAGTGGCAATGGGCCGCCACATCGCTCGTAGGACCGATAACCGATGGGGAAGAAAGGTCCTCGAGTGGCGACCATGTTTAGGCAAAAGGAGTACCGGTCGCCCCCCTACCAGATGGACCGGTGACCTGAAGAAGACAGCGGGAAACCGTTGGATTCAGAAGACACAGGACCGGTTGGAGTGGCGCCATTTAGGGGAGGCCTATGTTATGTCCATGTTCCGTCCATCCCTTTTTTTTTTGTTTTCGAGGGGGAACCTTCCAAAGGTACCCGATGTTCCGTCCATCCTATGGATGGATGGAATAAATAATCAAAAAAAACTAGTATCTTATTTTACCACCAAATTGATCGACCTTGATTCATATGGCAAGACCAAGTTGTCTATTGTATTTATATATCAAAATAAATGTGTTTTTTATAGATTTGGTTTTAATTAACAAAAATATGTTAATTAATTTTACTCAGACCTTAAAATATTCGATTAATGACGGATTTTATATCCTCAAAAAATTATATTCAAAGTTACCCAAAACTAAGGATAACTTTGAATTTGAGTTTTAGGGGTAATTGTGGATAGTTTAATTGTTTTCTCCGTAAATTTATTGTGTTAGATTAATAAACCAGCTAAAAAGGACACTATTCATTTAATAAAAACAAGGTGCAATAAATATAAAACAGATTATAATATCACAAATATTGTAAAAAATGTTCAAAGTTACCCAAATCGAGTTTACCAATTATCATAAAAATAGATGTGATTCAAATTGATTTTAATTTAATTTATGAATTTATGAAATATTTCAATAATAAAAAAGCATCCGTTGACGCGCTGCGGCTGCGCAGCTTGCGACCTAATGTAAAATCGCTCTTAGAGTACAGGGATTCCCGATTGATAACAGATGGCGCGTCATACTATTATAGTAAAACTAGCTGTACCCGCGGCTACGCCCGCGTGCAAATCAATGTGTCGCAAAGTTTTTCCCGCGCAAATCTCCACTCAGTGGGAATTCTACGATAAAAGTAGTCTACATGTTGTTCCATAACATTTTCTATAGTAAAAAACCCGTAAAAATCGGTTTAGCCGGTCAAGGATTACCCGGACAAACACAGAGTGAAAAAACGATTTTTAAGTGTGTATTTGTGGGTAGGTGCATATTGTTATGTAAAATGTTATGAAAATAAGACGAATCAGAATATCGTAAACCCCTTTTTTGAACCAATTTACAGTCTTGGTGGTCACATTAACAATATCGGAATAGGTACATCTTTTCAAACAACGCCTCCACATTTAAACCAAAGCGCATCGATTATAAAGATGGATTTTAACTTTTCTGAATTAAACAATACTATTTTAAGTAATTTTGGTCGATTTAAATTTCTGAGTAAGATTACATATAGGTGAACCTACTTTTATCATTCGTTTGACAACCTTGACGACCCGCGTTGCGGAGCGGCTACCGGATCGATTCCCGGCCAGACAGGTATCTGAATAGATTCATGTTCTGGGTCTGGGTGTTTCTATATACGTCTTGTGTGCCCATGGTATCCACGACACAGGAAAAATCCTAGTGTGGGGCTATTGTAGAAATTGAAATTGTAGAAATTTTCTATTTTATTGAGTGTAGAAAGCGTATTTTTATTTAAAAAAAAAAAAATTGTATGGAGGAGTACCGGGAGGCGGGTTGAAGGAATCCAAAAATTTTGTTGGATAATATCTTCGATCTCGATGGCTGTATCTACAGAATCTTCATCCCAAATAGTCAAATAACAATCCCGCATTGAATTTCCACTATTCCTTTGATTTGAAATATTAAAAATGTTAGAGAAATCGTTGCTACAAATCTTGAGTGGACGCTCAAAGGCGAATAGGCAGGCATTATGACCGCTTTTCAAAAGTGTGGGCGCAACGCTGGACGACGCCACGGCAATAGCTATTTTTCTATCAGATCTTATATTTTTCGCTAATAGTAAATTTATTAAAAACGTTTTACCCGTGCCCCCTAGTGCATCTAACTAAAACTAAAAATCTAATGACAGTATCAATGATACGTAAATTAATTTTGGTTCTACTAACATTTAAGCGGCGCTCAGGTATGTTTATAGTTTATCTTTATTAAGCCTTGTTTGTGGTTCATTACATTAAAATTTGAATTTGTCGGCAAGGTAAATCCAAATTATTTTGTACTTTTACCTGACAGAGGTTAAACCTCTATTAATTTCATATAAACTTTGTGACACATTGATTCCCGGGCGGGCGAAAGCTTTGCATTTCCGATACTAAATAATTTAAAAATGAGCTGGTTATTAAAAAAATAATACTAAAATTAGTATTTATGAAAACTACAGATTATAATAATAATACTAATAATAATGTACATAAGACAACTGGATTTGAACCCCAGACCTCGCGTTTCTAATCCGCCCGACTTGGCACCACACGTCTATCACGATTTTAATAATAGATGCGAAATTCACATACTTATGAATTAAGAACATAATCTATTTTGGCTTATTTTGACACACTTTGTTATTCTAAAATTAATTTAAAATATGTTGTTATTTAAATGCATGTTTTCTATAACATTATTTATAATGAACATATCATAAATATAAAAAGAAACAATAATGTTGATCTTGCTCGTTTGTTATTAGAGCCAAGTGTTCATCAACCATGCTTCAATATTCATAAATGCAATTATTTATCACAAAAGTTGCAAAAGCTTCTTTATAATAATAATTCATGATATAATTGTTATATCTTATTTAGATACTGATCGACTTATTAATGTTAGTATTTTGCTTAAAAGACTATCAATTGTATTTTGTCCATAATATTTATTTTCTGTAAAAATGTACGGGTGTGGTCAATAACATAACTTTATTTATGCAATAATAGTTAAGAAACTATCTAAGTAACATGAACATGGAGTGACAAATGGAGTCGATAATTTTATTTTGAAACAATGTTAAAAAAAATTATCGGGGGCACGGGTAAAACGTTTTTAATAAATTTACTATTAGCGAAAAATATAAGATCTGATAGAAAAATAGCTATTGCCGTGGCGTCGTCCAGCGTTGCGCCCACACTTTTGAAAAGCGGTCATAATGCCTGCCTATTCGCCTTTGAGCGTCCACTCAAGATTTGTAGCAACGATTTCTCTAACATTTTTAATATTTCAAATCAAAGGAATAGTGGAAATTCAATGCGGGATTGTTATTTGACTATTTGGGATGAAGATTCTGTAGATACAGCCATCGAGATCGAAGACATTATCCAACAAAATTTTTGGATTCCTTCAACCCGCCTCCCGGTACTCCTCCACACAAACTTTTTTTTAATAAAAATACGCTTTCTACACTCAATAAAATATAAAATTTCTACAATTTCAATTTCTATAATAGCCCCACACTAAGATTTTTTCCTGTGTCGTGGGTACCATGGACACACAAGACGTATATAGAAACACCCAGACCCAGAACATGAATCTATTCAGATTCCTGTCTGGCCGGGAATCGAACCGGGTGTGGTAGCTGCTCCGCAACGCGGGTCGTCAAGGTTGTCAAATTAATGTTAAAAGTAGGTTCACCTATATGTAATCTTACTCAGAAATTTAAAAGGACCAAAATTACTTAAAATAGTATTTTTCAATTCATAAAAGTTAAAATCCATCTTTATAATCGATGCGCTTTGGTTTAAATGTGGAGGCGTTGTTTGAAAAGATGTACCTATTCCGATATTGTTAATGTGACCACCAAGACTGTAAATTGGTTCAAAAAAGGAGTTTACGATATTCTGATTCGTCTTATTTTCATAACATTTTACATAACAATATGCACCTACCCACAAATACACACTTAAAAATCGTTTTTTCACTCTGTGTTTGTCCGGGTAATCCTTGACCGGCTAAACCGATTTTTACGGGTTTTTTACTATAGAAAATGTTATGGAACAACATGTAGACTACTTTTATCGTAGAATTCCCACTGAGTGGAGATTTGCGCGGGAAAAACTTTGCGATACATTGATTTGCACGCGGGCGTAGCCGCGGGTACAGCTAGTTACTTAATAAATCCTACTCATATTCACATCGAATGTAAATTACAACTTATACAAATGTGTAAGTGCGTGCATACGTAATCGTGCACGGGTACATCCGTTTGAAAATGATTTAACGCATTAGAAACATGATTTGGACCTCAGAAATCCGCAAAAACGAGTCTTCTTTGAAAGGCTACAATCTATAAATAAAATCTACAGTGTAGAAAGCTGGTACTCAACATTACAATTTCGAATTATATCTAAATATGTAAACAAATTGCTCGTGTATCGCTGGTAAAGTTCTGAATTAATACATAAACTTACTTTATTTTTTCTTTCGGGTTATTATAATTCCTGATGGAAATACTTTAAAGTTAATTAAATGAAATAACGTTGACTAATTAAAACATAATTAACGTCCAACATAATATGATATAAACGACATAGGATTGGACATATTATACCTATTACTCTGTTGGCGATACGGCCTTACGTATTTCTTCCTAATAACAGCAGCGTTAAAGAGATATACTTATACATATAAGAAGATTTATCCAAGTCCTCAGTTCAAAATTAAATTCATCGAACCAAAATACAGGTAAAACCTTTATTTAAAGTTTGTACATTACATGGCGAATTAATCGACATAGCGTCTAAGTTTTAACATCAAAATAATTTCATTACGTTAAAATGCGTACAAATTTTTTGATTCTATTTGTATGTTGGATTACTTCGCTTAACCAGATCGACTATTTACGAATGGGGATTGGAAAATAATACTCCGCTTTTAAAATTTTTGTATATTTTTCATCATCTTATCAAAGTTTTGTCACATCTTTTCGTTTCTGAAAGTATAACAAATAGAATATTTTAGGAGGCGGTATCCGACACACATTACGAATTCCCCACTGTACCATCTTTTGACATCAAGTCTTTCATTACGTTCACGTGCGTACACATTATTTGATTCATTACATATTAGACGGCATCACGAACGTCGTGATATCGTTATCGTAACAATGTTCTGAACGGTCGCACGTGTTGAATCCAGAGAGCTCTGGAGAGACAATTTGTAAACCGTTCCCTGGTTTCGTTTAACTTAAATGTCTTATTGGATCTAAGTGCCTTAATAAGATTGATTTGAGAAGCATAATGCTGGTTACTAAGAAACTGTAAATTTTAGGTGTATTCTACTGTATTGGCACGACCTGCGTTATCTATTATGAATTTCTTTACCAATATTTCAAATAAATATTTTATTTATATGTTTGATGGCATACACGGCATAACAAATTTCTAATCAGCATTTAGCATTTATTTTGTCTGTAAAATCGAATCAGCTAGTAATGTTACACAATTTTAGTCTACAGTCTATTTTTTATCTTCGAAATTAACTTAAATAAATTTTAATATACTACCAAGTATAAACAAACAAAATATAAAACGTTTTAATGTAACAACATAAAAATAATCGAATCTACTTTGATATACATTTAGTACAAACAAAAAATAAATAGCATACTTTAGTTCAAGTCAAGAAAAATCAGCCCATTACACCTATGTGTACGTACTATTACGTACATCAAATAAATCAACAAGCTCGTTGGAAGGAAAGCTCTACATTATTAATAACAAACGTACACTCTAAGGACTCCTTTATACTAACAGTGCCATTAGAATCTCGAGACATTTCCACGATTTCATAATATATTACGAGATACTCAGGCACTGAATGAAATATCTATTGTACTAGAAACACAGTTTCATATAATTAAATATATTACATTCGTCGTCCTAATTCAATAGTAATTAGAATACCTAATTAAGACAAGCTAAGATCAAATGTCTTTTTAATCATATGCTTGCTTAATTATATTATATAAATGTAAGAATAGGAAGAAATGCATTATATGTAGATACAACACAGAAAGTAAATAAAATTAAATAACATAAACTAGACTAAATAAAAACTAAACTTATAAATAAATAACAGAAAGGAACGTATTATTATAAATAGAACAAGCCATCTAAAATTGCCGTGTGAGGCATGGTTCCCAAATAAATTAAATATAAGGAGTTAGTACTTAATCTTCAGTATTAACGACAAACGATGATCGCCGATCTCCAATTGAAAGCGACCTTTGAGCGCGTTGCCCCATCAGGCTGCATCCAGGTAAGCGGTCGGGTACACCACACCGTCTGGTCATCTCGACGGTATGCAACCATATATACATCCGTGCTTCCCAGCCTCGATTGACACAACGGTTCCAGCTCATGTCGCCCGGAAGCCCCCTCTTAGTACCGGATACCGTAGCCCTATTGTAATACTCCTACAGAGATGACGTGAACACTCCTGTGAGATGTTATTATTTAATATTGTTGGATATATTAATAACTATGAGCTGAAATACTTACTTGACTTTAGGATTTCAAATTGAATATAATTTAAAAAAAAAAACATTTTTTAAAATATTTTTTTAAAATTTATTAAAAAAACAAGCGTACGTCACTTTTTCGAAAATCTTTTATTAGTGCTCGCATACATTATTTAAAAAATGTATATAAAAATGCTATATGAAAAACTCACCGTTTGAAAATCGGGGTGTCAGTCTATTAGCATGAAAGATGCATTTTGTAAAAACGTACCATGTTCAAGAAATATTATTGAAATGTGGTGGGACCAGTTTATCCTCAATGAATAGAACAATAAATAATATTCACTTGGGCTTCAATAACCAATTGCATGTTAATATTACTTATATCGTTATACCTATGTAGTAATCATATTAACAAAGTTCAACAGCAATTTTGCTTGGAAGCATCTAATACAACTACATTTTGTTTCCATTTTATATGCAATATAATTTTATATATAATATACTTAATATAATCTTCACTAAAATGAAAAGAAACACTTAACAACTAAGCTATTTTATAGTATGTAATAACCCCAACTAATTACGCATTAAAAATTGAAAAATAAAAAGCGTCGGACTACCGACTTCATTTGTTTTTTCGCAAATTCCTTTTACAAAATTTTCTTTTTAAAATATCCACCATGGCAAAACAAGCCAGCATTAAATATAAAAATAATATCAACAATAAAAAAATGTATAAAAAACACAAACAAAAATATAATATCATATATCTATACATAACTGATATTTTTTTCTAATTACCTAATATGATTTGTCAAATGAGAGATCTTTAACAACTCATTGGATTTCATTTGGCCCCCATTTGATGTTATTATTTAATTTTATTTTATTATTATTATTTTATATTTATTTAATAACTTGTTGTATTTTGTCGTCAACCCATTATTGCCACATCCCACTGCTGGACACGGGTCTTCTCTCGGAATGAGAGAGTTTTAGGCCGTAGTCCACCGCGCTGGCAAAGCGCGAGTTGGTGGAGTTCACTTACCTCCGAGGATTTTTTTTTTAAAGAACTCACGGGTGTGTAGATGTACATCGTGAGATGTTATGTTTCCCTTCACCGTAAAACAGTGATAATTAATTTCTAATACGCACATAAATCAGCGGTGCGTGCCTGGCTTTGAACCTCGGACCTCCCGATCGAGAGGGCAAGTTTCAATCATTAGGCTATCACTGCTCTATTGTCTGTCTGTTGTACTTTATATTTATTTAATGTTATTATTATTATTTAAAATTAATTGTTACATATGTATGTATATGCATTATTTTTGAACGAACTCCAATGACCGCCAATATGGCGACTGTCATTTGCAATAGTACCATTAAAATTTCACAAATTACATACATACACACAAGAATTAGCTGCGACAGCTCATTGTAAAAACTTTTTAGGGGTTATATATGGACAAGGAGATATAAAAACGACCTGGTTGTATTTCACAGCCGAAAATAACAAAGTAATTAATGAGAAAATAATACTTTCATCAAACTTATTTTGAAATTATTCATAAGTAGTTCATTGAATTTAAGAAGTTCAAAGGGTTTAAAATGACAGGCAATCTGTTCACGGGAATTTTAAGGAAATTGTAAATTAAAACCTCTAATTCCTAATAAATAAAACCCATTTCTGTAGCAACTTCTGAATTATAGATTTATTAATAATGACGCAAAACAAAAATATGTTAGAGAGTTAAAGGAGAAAAATTGAATTAAAATCACAAAAAAACAATAAAATTATTAAAATGAAGTATTTAGTACTACTTATAAATTTTCCTACAAATTAATAAAATAATTATGTAAACAAATGCTTCAAGTAAAATTCCCTGGTATCTTAGGATCTACAGTAATGGCTAAGACGCTTTGTGTCTTTGTGGTTAAGATTCAATTAATACAGATTACTTTAATTTGAAAGGCTTTACCAAAATGTATGTAGACCAATATGAGCCGATAAACGTTAAGAAAATGAACTTAGATCTAGAGAACAACAACGTCAGGCAGAAAACTTATCTACAGTCAGTTAGAAAATCATCATAATTATATTTACCACTTAACTCGTTATCTTTTCTTTTCATTACTTACTAAGATAATCGCTTGTATTGTACAACTATTTTGTTTTTGCTTAGTTACTAGTGATAAGTATAGGTAATTAGGAAACGGGGACCTACTTTTTTAAGCGTTAATAATATGCTGGCTAGGTCTAATTAGCCCTAAGTCCGGTTAATTCCGTAACGAACATTACTAGCAAGCCTTTCTATCGCTGAGCTAAAGTTAGCTGGAACAAGTATATTTCATTTACAACGCAAGTCAAAGCAAATTGTTCGTTTAGCTAAGTCTAAAGTTTACAAGAAAGCTTATATAAATTAATTTGTTGCTTAGTGGGTGTGATAAGTTAAATGCCTCCAATCCTTCTGAATCCTAAAAGATAATATCTCTATAATTAAACTTTTTCTCTTACTAGACACAAGGTAATTTAACGCGGAGATAGTGATTTTCGATTTAATTTGTAAGCCTTGTCGAGAGCTTTATAACGGTAAGATGTGGTCTCTTAACTTAATCCTACGATTTTTGGGATCGTTTATCACGTACCACTCGTTTTTACTATTTCGAGGAACAGAAGTATATCGGTTCCTGGCACTGGGCCGAAATTGCGAGGGTAATAATTTTTATCAGGCTTTATTTGCGCTAGCAAATTAAACTTTTATCTTAGTTATTTAATTACAATGTGTTGCAACAATAGCTCGGTAGTAATAAAAAGGAATTTTGTTTGTTTCTTGATTAAATGCTGTAATAAATAGTAAGCGCTATTTTTTAAATGTAATGTACCAAAATATCAATCAACAATTTGAAAAAAAAATGCCATAACTGTGTCGCCGCATACTGCACCTCATTGGATATAGTTTCTATGGAAATATGTTTCACGATTGTAATACTTATTTAATTTTTATCAACGCATGTATTCTTTTGAAGTGAAACTTCTTTAGGCGCATGAGGGTAAAATTTTTACAGATGAAACGTCACGCCGGTATGCAACGGAAGTGTCGGAAAAGAGAGAGAGAGTGATCGAGACCGATTGAGAGAGAGTAAGACAGGGCGAACGTAGCATGAGCAACTAGCCGTGGAGTGAGAGTAGGGAGCAAGCGAGTGAGAAAGATTGAGAGAAAAAGTGAGACAGAGCGAACGTCGTATCACGCCTTTTTCCCTTCCTCTTAATCTTGGAAATTTAAAGTTTTAGATTTGTATAAATATAAACAAGATTTATAAATTAGTTCGCCAAAGAAGTTTCACTTCTGACATGTGTACTTTGTACGCGCGCATGTTTTTTTTATTTGCAGACAAGCAGAACCCGCGACTTAGTTCGCGCGAAGTATAATCCACCCATTTAGACATACCCCCTCGCCGTTTTGTCAACAGACAGTATATTTAGCCTGTAAGCCTAAATTTAATTGAGCTGGCATCAAATTTGACCGATTTCCGAAAATACTTTCAACCTTTATTTTACCCTCGTAACTTTTCTAATATATGAAACCCAAAAGACAAATAATAAGTTTAATTAAGTTAATATCAAAATTAGCGTACCTAAATCTTGCCACCCATTTTCTACGAAAGATCGCTAATTTTGATGATGCTACATTCTTTTCATAGTACTCGGCTAGAGTTTTCATAGTAGTTAGCTGTGCGTGTTTCAAAAATATGTCAAAAAACAATGTTTATCCGAAATTTGAAGTAGATTGGACCACGGGGATTCTGCCTCTGTTCACAAGGGCTCGAGATATGGTATATACGTTCTGCATGAACATCTCATAAGGGATACAATGAGAGGGGCCCCTCCATCTTCGGCCGACGTTGCTGGGCCGCAAATGAAATGCTAACGCCGTCTCGTGACCGGGCACAGAACGTCCAGAGGAACGCCGCGGAGTTTTAGTCGGTAAGAGTCCGGCATACCCCTTATTGTTTAACTTACTTAAACCGGCGTATTTTGTTGTCTTTCATCTAAATTTCAATTTATTCAAGTAGAGATGTACAGATTAATATTAATTTCCGATAATCTCCTATTGCAGTAAAAGTGCTTTTTTGTTTTACAACTATACTTCATTCTTACGGACGAGGGATTAAAGACAAGTAAGTAGTTTCAGGAGTTGTTCAAGCACCCAAAGCTACAATATCACACGTTAACCTACGGTATTAGTTCTCGGCTTGAGAAAGTTAGGTCATTTCCTTGAAAAACTCCTTTTCCTGAGTACGGTCCGCGCTCACGTGTGGATTGTCAGAACTTTGGATTATAGTCAGAATTTCCGCGCGGTTATTACGCATTACAAGTATTTTTCACCGAGAACTACAATATTACTCTTATAATACGATTTTTTTACGTTAGTAAACTAAATCATTTACTAAAAATGCTTTTTACTACGCGGTACGCGGTAAACAGTACGCGGTCAATTGCGATTTTCCCGACACTTGAATACAAATCCACGTGATAAATACGTTTCAGAGTATAGGTATATACATACATACACATACATCTGTATATACACATACATACATCAACATATTTTTTAACAATATCAACTACTCCTAATAAAAAAATCCTCAGTTTCGAAAAAATCACTTTCTTACAACTTTTTTGGCGAACATGGCAGTTGGCCACGTAAGGGATTTACCAGATTATAATAAGGATATCTTCTGTGTACCTATGTAGTAGTAGGGTTTCTAACACACATTTGTTTGCATCGAATAGCAATATCGTTTGTTAACCTATAAAGAAGATTTTTATAAAATAAAATAAATCTACTTAGTTCTTTAAAACTCATTTTACTATACATGAGACGTGCGTCATGTGAAATGTTTTCGGACTCTTGAATTACAAGATTTTCCTCGCTTACTGGGAGCTGCTGCGTAATTACGTTATACAAATATTTTTGTTTGCGAGCGAACGCGGGTACATTATTCTTTATGTCTGTCTTGTTGACCCTCGTTACGCATCTCAGTAACGAGATTATTTGTTTGTTATTTATTCAGACCTCAAAGAGTGCCGTTTCGAGAAAGCGCTCGCAAAAGTACGACGGTGTATAAGAGATAAAGACTTTTACCACTTGTAAACTATAAAAAAAACTAATTTGTCTAGATATTTTAGATAACATCCAAATGTATTTGTAAGTAAAAAAATTGAACTTGTGGATGATATAGATTTTGATGATACAGATACCTACATAAGATAAGATATATGTAGGTTACATGACCTATATAAATACCCTAGTAAGATATAGTACCTTAACGATACATTTGCATATGTATAAAGTGCAAAGAACTGAAATAGCAGTTTTTATCTGTACATATATGTACATTAAAGTGAACATTTGAAAATAAAATTCTTGATAAGTTTAGCCGTCTGCAAATAGCTGCAGATAGCGTTGAGCTGCAAATCGGACCGTTTCATGTTGATGGGAAAACATTTGCGGAACAATTCCTAAAATTTAATAACGTTTTTTTGTTCCCTGCATCGAGCAGCCTTTGACATAAAACAGGGAATATGGTATTCGTACGTGATGTTTGATACGATAACCGGATATACGAATAGTAACAATGAATTTTTACCGTCATGTTTATAACTAAGCTTCGCTTCATTCGTACGTCTCTACATGTGTGAAACTTTTATTATACATCGTAGAAGTCCATTATATATATAATTTTACAAGTATTTTCACTACTATAAATTTACTATAACATCATAAACTTTAATCTTCTCTCTCTTATCAACCCATTATTGGCCCTCTGCTGGGCACGGGTCTTCTCTCAGAATAAGAGAGTTTTAGGCCATAGTCCACCGCGCTGGCCAAGTGCGAATTAGTGAATATAAACTTTAATAATCTTTATAATCTATATGATATTTGCCTGTCTAGAAAAAAATGTGTATATTCTTTAATAAGTATTTCGACTAACATAAATATTAAAAGGGCATTTTTATTAAATTACTTCTGTTGCAGCTACAATATGATAATACATAGTTATTAACCGCGCACTCCGACGCTGTTAAATAAACAATGAAATCGAATAATTTCTGATCGAAAGCCATCGAACAAATGGTAGCATTTCCCGTTTATAATATCGCTCATACAAATATAGTGCCTCATTATTGAAGATAATAGCAAACATGGCGGATGATACCAGCGCGATCTAAGCAAATACGACGCACTAGAATGAAATTGAAATAATTATAAACTATTACAGTTTATACCAACATTAATGTTTTGAAAACGTATTAGTTAATATTGTCACAACTTGTGTTTATCGTATACCACTCGTCCACTTTGCGATCGATGTTCTGCGGTGCATACAGACCTCCCCTAGTAATAGCCTAATCGTTGAAATTCGACCTCTAAATTGGGGGTCGATGGTAGAGGAAGATCGGGAGCCAAATCCCAAACACACATTTCTTTCACGGAGTATTGTGACCACGAGGAGTTCGTTAAAAAAAAAAGGTTACGAAAGATGTGTGAAGTCTCGCATTCGCACTTGGCCACTTGGCTCTCATTCTGAAAAGTGGCCCGTGGCTAATGGTGGGTTAGTAATGGGCGGCAATTCAAATGTGACATCAAACTTTTTAATTTCGCCGCGACCACTATTTCAAAAACGCAGATCACGGGGTATTCGTATTAAAATGTATATTTCCGCGATTTGTCTCTTAATAGAAAAACTCGAACACAACTTGAAATTATTCAAAACATAAGAATTAGTTACTTGTTAATTATTATCATACATACGCTATTTAAACATCAACATCATCTATCAATTTCGTCTAAAGACCCACAATGAAGTTTTAAGTTGATGTCGAGTTTTAATGATATTTTTTTATGATCTACATAATTTTAATAATACAGTCCTGCCCATGATTATGAAATGTGAATATAATCATTTGTATGATACATATGCTAATATTATACATAAATCCACACATATTATTTTGTGTGTGGTATACTTACTCTTTCTAAAAAAATCATATCATATAATACTCGTTGATATACTCGTTATTTTTTTTTTATTTCGCTGAAGTACCAAACGAGCATGCAGTCCACCTGATGGCCACTGCCGCCCATGGACATCTGTAATCAACTTCAGACAGAACATGGGTTCTATCAGAAGTCAATCACAGATGTGTTGCTACTCCCGAGGACTAAGATGGTCGCCTCATATCAAAGTGTACTGGCAACCACACCCTTCCATCGAAACGCAAAAAATGCTTCACGCTAGAAATAGGTGTGGTAATATTTTCAACGATTTTATTCGATTACATTAAAATCGTATGTTTTCTTTCCAACAAAGGCATATTCGTAAAACCTAATTACATTAAAATAATACGTCTAATGTTTTACACCTAATTGCCCGTTATTTCAGCAGCCTAAAAAAGGTTCAAGTTTTCATAATTGATTACCTTTTTGACCCGCGGTAACAACCCTAGTCATTAATTGTGAAGCGCTTGTTACGTTCCTCCTATAATAATATTCTCATAAAAAACATTATATTAAAATAGTAAAAAATCTTGAAAATTTTGTTGGCACTTTGTGAATGAGATTTGTGTGTATGTTAGACAATGGTACTGAAATATTTACTGATACATACAATATATTATGTACCTACATGTATAAGAACTTCATTTTTATAATCCCCGCATAAATTTAACCATATGGCACACGAGATCTGACAAAAAAATAGGTAAACATACCCTTTGCCAAGAATGCTGTGCCAAATGGGCAATACTAAAATTTTATTGTTTCATACATTTTTTATGTCATAAATGACAAAACGTATGATTATATTTTTTTATACGTTTAATAACTAAGAAGCAATTAACATGCTGTTCATCTGATTGTTAGTAACCATTACCATCTATGGACATCTGTAAACAGATCTGGCTAATATACCTGGAGTAATACATAGAGTTTTCCCGTAAAACGACCATAGATGCGTTGCTACTCCTGATGTATACTGTTTAACTATAACTCTCCCTTACTTTTCAAACCAAAAGATAGTCACATTCAAAAATTTTGTTACGAGTTACTGACAAATGTAGAGGTGGTTTCTTTGGAATCGGATTTCTTTTAATTGTATATTTGCCATAAATTTGTGTTATTCTCCTAGATATGACGACGTATATTCGTTTATAAACCGTACAATTTTCCAAACAGATATATTTCTATAATGGTAAATGAAACTTCCACTAAACTTTTAAGTATGTCGCTGTATGATAAAATTATATTTTCAAGAAAAAAATTACATTAAATATAACAACACTATTTGTTACAGCTCTCCAGTGGGATTCGGGATAAAGCACGCATTGCTTGCGGCTATATCACTAAAAATAACAAGTTATAACAGTGACATTGGCATAGATAAAACCAAATGAAACCACTATTCGTTTAGATTGTTCTGACATAACGCAGTGCAATGATAAACCCTTTATTACCTCTAAGGAATCGCCAATAACATTTGTCTTTACTCGACTAAGTCAGAGGGTATTTATAAAAATATTGTGTAATGTTTTACATTCAAGCGAATGTTTTATGTGTTTAGGTATCGTTTATGTAAAATTTCTTTGGCATTCTCTACAGGCCGAACAGTGTATCAGATTGTAACATATGACATATTATTGGAATCGATGCAATTGTCTGAGTGAGGCAATAATAGAAAAATAAACCATAATTACGTTAGTCACCACGTGCTGCACTATATAATAAAGTGCATAACATTTACAATTTTAAATTAGGTATTCTATGATTGAAGTACTTACATTTTAGCTATTCAATTATACAGTTTGGTTTTAAGCTATTGCATAGCTCTTATCATGGGCTGTAGCGCGGCGACCGAATCAAGAAATTCCGTAACGAAAAACACTTAAAACCCCCTACTCCGCCTACCATGTAGCGCGGCCGAGCGTTCGCATAACGTGTACATATGTAGGTATATGGTACGACAGTACGAAGCTCGCACGGATCGAGATGAGCTGCTCGGAAAACGGACGAATATGTAAGCATCTGTTTGTGAGAAAGTATATAGTATCAAAGAAAAAAAACTTGAATAAACATCAAAGAAAAAATACAGCATTGATAAAAAAATAATTAGAATTGCATAAGTTGATAAAAAAATGCTATGCAATAGCTTTACCGCGGCAGTCCCCGAGTGCCGCTTGTTCTTGGTTTATGTGAAAATGCCATTGTGAGTAAATCAGTTAATATTTTTCCTTCTTTGTATAAGATTGATGTTATTAAGTACAGTTATTATTTAAAATGTCCGTGGGCAGTAGTGAACACAAACCATCAGGCGGGCTGCATGCTCGTTTGCTACTTCCTACTGCAACATAATATGGAATGAAATGTATTTTAAACGAAATCTCTTGATAGAATACCACGTAAGTTACAAAGGTAATCCCATAAGATATAGCACGTTATGGCGCCCGTTCATTGCGCTCGCTGCAATCGAGTCGAGAGTAGTCGTATTTCATTAGGACTTGGTCTCAAAGTCCTGATTTCTCTGAGGAAGTTATCAAGTACCTGTTTAAGGCACGTGTCTCATTGTCGAAAACTAACGAAAATATTTAAAACTAGGCTATAATATAAATAAGCCCATATTTTATTAGGAATATATGATGCATTCACTTTAAGTTTTTGTTTATTTAATTAGATTGTTATAAACTAAAATAAATATAAAGATTTAAATATTAATTTTAGTAAATAGTTCTAGTCTGACCCTCATACAAAAGAAATTGCTTTTATAAAGTAAAAATAAACAAGCGCGTGTATCTATATATATCAACTATACACATGAATATAATAACTAATACCTATACCTTTTAAGAAGAAAAAAAAACAAATACGAACATCCAAAAATTATTGACATCCACATATAGCAGTGTAAATATATATTCAGTAATATTTGATACACAGTACTACTTCCGTTGAATAGAAACGACAATTTTGTATTGTTAGGTAGAAACAAGTACCTACCCCTTTATTGTAAATCCACTTAAAGTGAAACAAATACTTAAAGATTGTAGGGGATTTAACGCCAACTTTTTTTCTTGTCCTAGGACGCCCCAGCAACTGTCGACTGTGGACATTTTTTACCCGCAGTCGACGCTAGAAACGTCACCTAGATAAGGTTTTTTGTACTGAACAGATCTTCTTTGCAAGTAGTTTATTTCAGTGTAACTTGTTTATACTGAGTATTTAATACATTGTTATTGTTTTCCTTGACGAAATATTAACTTGAGAAATTCATTGTATATATTTTTTTAAATAGCAATTTTGTCTAGTGTTTTAAAAGAATATGCACTGCTATATAACACATAATAAGCACCGGCACTGTATATATAAGATGGTAGAGTTCATGGTTCAAATGCAATGGAAGTAACAAAATTCGTATCTAGATTTTTCTGATCGAAGCCGAATTAAACAGGAAGAAATTGAAAATTGAGATTGAGTTCTATAAAATTTCATACAAGATACGTAAAGCGACAGCAGAAGGTGTGATGCTCGTGATTGATAGGTATCGAATTTTTGATACATCTTATAATTATTCTAGATATCCGAAAACATTAAAATATTATTGTTTCTGCGTGCGAAATCAGAAATTATATGACAAATTTTATCACTGTTGCCTTATTTTTAATATTACGTATATAATAATCTTCCTGAACATAAACTAAAATAATAAATTTAAATGAATTTAAATTAAGAAAATAGTGTTAAAAATTTCAATGAATATAAATTAATAATAGTGTGAATAAAAAAAATATTTTATTTAAAAAAAAGCGTGGGGTGCATGGTGTCAATGGTTATAGATATTTTATTGACAGATATAAGTAGAGTGATTATCATTTCGATAATATCTTAAAAAGCACCCCACGCTTTTTTTAAAATATTTTTTTTTTTATTCACACTATTATTAATTTATATTCATTGAAATTTTTAACACTATTTTCTTAATTTAAATTCATTTAAATTTATTTTCTATTTTTTAGTTCAGTTTTCTGTAAAAAACCTGTTTTTTAGTTTTTTAAAACTATTATTTATTTTCTTCTTTTTAGTCAAATTAAAAAATGGAATAATTTTATCAAATTAGTGTATTGTCATCGATCCTCAATATACAAAGTTTGAACGAAATCTGGCTGTTTAAAGTGGGTCAAAATCGCGCCCAAAGAAGTCGGTTACAAACAAACATACAGGTGAAGCTAATAAAAAGCTAATAAAAATCCAATAAATACATTATTCTGCTACAATTCAATTTAAAAATCGAATGTTCAAATAATGACAATCGTTACATTAGTAGTACAAGATTTACCTACAAGTTCTATTTCCAAATTTTGAAATAAATATCAAAGACGGACGTTATTCATGTCACTGTATTCTAGGACTTAGATGTTCACGATTATGACAACAAATCAAATTAGAAACGATAAATCTATCAATGTTAGTGCCGAATCAATTACGAACTAATACAAAAGAGAAAATATTTCGCCAACGGACCCAACAGCCCAACAATTGGACGCTCTTTCGAATATCTATAATACCTAAAAACGAAAGAACTTTTAGGCGCCGCTGACCGACTTTCTATTTTTCGGTCCACTACCCGATGGCCGTACTCGTCAAAGGTTCTTTTTCCGCACTCGAATTGCATCCCTCTTTTGTCTTATATAGATGACTGTGGAAACTATTTCTTTGTGTTCCGATTACCCAGGGTAATAATTCTTTTAGGTACAAAAATTTTCATTCCTATGATATTGAACTAAATAACTTCATATTTATTCTGCAAATGAAAAAATACTAATAATTAACAGTTACGATAGATGCTGAGCTCAATCATAATGTGTTACATTTCACTATACAGTGTTATTTTCACCTCCTTTAGGTTCTTCTCCCACTGCGACAGCATTACTAGGTTTTTTATAACTCATTGAAGTAGCAAACGAGCATGCAGTCCACCTGATTGTAAGTGGTCACTGCCGCCCATAGAAATTGGTGAGTAACTTCAAATAGAACATGGGTTCTATCTGAAGTCAATCACAGATGCGTTGCTACTCCCGAGGACTATGATGGTCGCCTCATATAAAAGTATGCCAGCAACCACATCCTTCCCTCGAAACACAAGAAACGCTTTACGTTGGAAATTAATGTGACGGTGGTACTTCCCCGGTCGAACTACACTGGTGCTACCACTTGCCATACGATAGATATCCGCTTTCGCATAAACTTCAATAATTATTTCATAAGATTTATTTCTGAATTAAAGTAGGTATACTTATATGTAGATTTTTTTATAATATGGAATATTTGTAACTAACCTTACATAAGTAAGTACAGAGTTTTATCGGGGTTAGCCACACCTACACCTGAAAACTAAGTTGGAATGCCTGCGATAAGCATGTGTCACAACAGCCTTAACATTGCTTTTATTAAGCAGAATTAGGTATGGGGCATTGGATCTTAAGGAATCAAATCACGAAGAGTTCTACAATATTTAAATATCCCATTATATTTTATTTTCTGAATTATGTACATCGATGTTTCAAATTAAATGTGTATGCAATTAATTTTACAGATATTTAATAACTGCAAGTAGACTTATATTAATTACGCATTCCAATTATACATGTAATATTACTCATTTAATGAGGGCATTCATAAAGCGCAATATTTAAAACTTTTTGTCATTTGCCATATACTTGCATAAATAAGCTTGAAATGAAAACCTGGTAACCCAATTTAAAAAGGTGATTTTAAAGCACATTTGTTGTTCCTTACATGCGTAAAGTAATCTATATTTTAATACACTTACAGGTGGCACAACGTTTTGTGGATCGACCCCGAAAGTACTCGTACAACCACTACACTGTTTCTGCAAAGTAACCTAAGTATTCAAGTAAGGTGTTCTGTCTGAATCCTCAGAGCTAGTCTAGCATTTCTAGGGCTTGTTTTTTGTCTCATCTAGCTGACAGACATCCGTGGACGGCCGTGGCCATTTATCGTCATATAACATATGCTCGGTTGCTACTTCTTTATTAAAATGCATCTAGATGACTTCGTATTTGTAATTTCATCAACTTATTATAGACACAGCCGAAGTCTTGCATTACGAATATGCCGAAACATCTAATGCACGAATATTAATAAAATTTCTTGAAATAATCATATTTCAAGAAGCTTGTGTTAGTAACGAGAAGCAAATCAAATAACATCACACATCCATCTTAACATCATATCTGCTACTCAAATCTCACTTTTGGAAAACGGATTTTATTTACTTCTAAACAGGAAAGCAGTATGTGGTCTTAAATATTTTAAAATATTTATTTTAGGACCATTAAATTTTAGTCGTATTAAAGTAAAAGGCTTAGACGTCTTTGAGAGGCTGGACTTAGAGGAATTTTAAGTGTTTGCGGCAATTTGCCGCTTGGCGCTTTAGTAGTGGTCTTTTGATCAGACGCCTTTGAATGGGCAGTCATATGCGAGACGGTGTTTAATTAGAAATGTACGCGTGAATTCTTAGTTGAAAACTCTAACTTCCATATTTTATTTTTAAGCTATATTACATTTAAATTTTAATTAAATACAAAAATAAACACGTCAGCCAAGCGTCAAAGTTTGTATTTTATATTTGATAACACAAGACATGGGTATAGTCGTCCCTGTAGTTCCGGGAATAGAATAGGGCTTCGGCATCCTGCCTGTCGTAAGAGGCGACTAAAAGGGGCGTCCGGAGTTGCGGTCGGCTAGAGTGGGAGCTCGAACCGTTTGGTCAGGCGATACCATGAAGGACGGCGGTATATGTATTCGCATACCATCATAAAGACTAGACGGAGCGGTGGGCCCAGCCGCCCATCTGAGAGGAGCCCGATGTGGACGATGCGCTCAGAGGATTCCGGTTGCGTTCCTTTGAAAATTCCGGCCGACGGCCACCGGGGGGGGGTTTTAGTGCGGTAAAAATCCCCTAACCACATAACCCTGCGTCGCTCCCACGATGTCGGGTACCCTAGCTGGTACCAGCTCTGTATTTTTAATATAGTACCAGAGACTGAACTTGATGACATGATATCTCGGCTCACTTTAATATAAGGCGACTATCTTAGTCCTCGAGAGTACCAACGTATCTTCGATTGACTTCAAATTGGACCCATGTTCAATATTAAGTTGCCTACAATCGTGACAGTGATAACTTACCACCAGGTGAAATAAAAATATGACCCTTCATAGCTTCAACAGCATTTTGTAGATTTTATTTACTGAACCATATTACTGTATAGGGTTTCGTATACAGGCGTACTAATGTGTTTTAAAAAGAGCATTAATTATTAATACCAACCAACAAGAAGCTTGCCTGGGGACAGTATTGTTAAACTCATGACTACATTAGTTATAAACATCAATAAGAATCTATATAATGATTGTATTTAAATTGATCGTGCCATGTTATTATAAATATCATATATCAATAGAAGTCACAATATAAATAAATATAAATAGTTATCTAAACAAATATTATAAATGCATAGATTTTAATTTTATATAATGTAATAGATTAATAGTAATGTTTTTGTCTCTGTGACGGTTTCCCTAACGCCTGCCTTTTTTAGTATAAAAGGGAGGGTATTATCGTAATATGGATCATTCTAATAATTCATAAGTGTAAGACGTTGCTCTGCCCGAATGTATTCTGAAATTTTATAAGTATAAAATCGTGAAAACATACCAGTGTTGTACATAATGTGTCGTTTACTTTGGCCATCCAATCCTACTTCTGGAACATACGCTTACTCGGATTAAACTTCGAAGGATAATCGTAATTTAGAATAGAGCTACGTGGTCAATCGAACATATATTTTTAAATTTTCAAAAACCCTTAATATTTAATGGTATATAATGCCTTATATGTATCATTTTACGTATTGTTTTGAGTCCTGGTCTAAACTTGGACGACCCGCTTGCGGTTACCATACCGGACTGACGCGCAGTGGGTCCCGGGTTTGATTCCCGGCCAGACATGTATTAAATGATGAGTTTAAATTCTTGTTCTGGATCTGGGTGTTTCTGAACTTTGTGTGTGTCTATAGCACCCACGATATAGGCGAAAATCCTACTGTGGGGCTTTGAGTGTACAGAGCGTTTTAAGCGTTTAAGTGTTTTTAAGTTTCATGAAAATTATAGCCGTTTCAAAGACTGTTGTCTTTGAAAGTCTTGTTGTCTTTGCAGTTGCAAGAATATCTTATAACAGACATTAGCATAGTAGTAGTGCCTCCAGAATTGAACAACGAAGAGTTCTATCGTATACAAAATAATAGAAATCATCCATTGTAGGTTTAATATTTTACTTTGCATTCCAGCTTGCAAATTTACTATTTGCTTCCTCTTTACAATTAGTAGTCAATGTTGTTTCACAGTCGGGAGGTATCTCAATTACGTATTAACTGTTTCGAACGGATAAGATGGAGCGTAACTGAAACTTCCACGAAGTTCTAAACTAGTGAACCCGTTAACAGGATATCGGGTTATCTGCGCTCGTAACTGATTGAACTTTATGGAAATGAAGATGTTATGCGGTCGGTTTTTGTATACAACTATAGACTAGGTATATATTCATTTTAATCGTGATTAAAGTAACCTAATGTTATTTAGAGTATTAATAAAAACCTACCCAAAAGGAGAGTATTCTTTGTGGATTTCTTTTCCTAATACCATTGTAATAGTATTTCGTTTCGTTGTTCTTTCGTAACAGTCTGGATAAATTGGTACCCACGACGATGATTAAAAGTTTTAATGATTTTACAAAATCTCTATAGGTACCTACATAAATTGTTAAAACGCATCCGAACACGAAGTTCTGATCGAGTTGTTTATTAAATCAACAGTTTTCAGAACTGCAGATTTTTTATCCCATTGCGGTAAAAAAGGATAATTATAGGTACCTATAACATGTATATAATTGTACATGTGTTATGAATCTTGTAAATGTTTTTTTTTTGGGTTATAAAAGCGCTACAGCTTTGCTACGTTCTAACGCTGCTGTGCTTAGAATATAACAAATAAAAAACTTAAAAATATATTTTTTTATTTCAACGCACTAAAAAGAAAAAAATCTTTGTAGTAGCAAAACCCATCATTTTGTTGCATCGTAAAATTTTATATCATGTAAAACCGAATTATACACATTAAGTCCCATTTGATACCCATTTAAGGTGAGTTGTAGGTACAAACATAACCGTAATCCAGCATTTTGTTGTTGCGACGGTCATTTTTACATTAAGAAAAATATTTATTAAATGTTATTGTGTTGTCATTAGAACTATAGGTATGTGTATTCCAAATTTCAGCTCAATGGAACACTGAGAAGCGGGTTAAATTCAGGTTGCAAGATTTGGCCTAAACATACATAGGTACTTAACTACAAACATCGCAAGTTAAACAAAAGCGTTCAAAATATCCTTGAACGAGGTAGTCCTGATAAGTCCTCAATCCTCAGTGATAGAAATGCATATCTCATCGTCATCATTTGCATGTAGCCGACCTCAGATAACTGTTGTCACTGCCCATACTTAATAGGATTACATTATGGATTTATTACAGATATTAATGGTCACGGGTATGGGTTATGGCCTTAAGTACATCTAGCGGGTTGTCGGTATGCACGTTTCCTAATTCTATGTCATAAAAAATCCTTTTACCACACTTATTTAGTGGTACTATGCTAACAGGATGCATCTGTGACTCAAGTTCCCCGCAAACGAACGAAGTTTTGAACGAGTAGTCTGTTGAATTAATAGCTTGTAACGAGTTGAACACTAATTAAAGGTAGTCTATTGTAACTACCATGGCTACTCCTAACAATTCCCTTGTAGAGTTTAAAATTAAAAGTATTGATGTGTAAAAAAGGGTTTGAGACACCCTGACCCCTTTTTTTGTTCTCGAGGGGGAACCTTCAAAAAGTATCCGAAGCCGTGGGAGCGACGGGAAACTAATTTCTTAAAACTTAATCCTTCCATATCATTTTACGGTAATGATGAAAATTATTCAATTTACTGGTTTTATTTTACTGAATTATATTTATAATTTTCTTTCGAAAACAATAAAAAAATATAAATTTCATATAAAAATGGTTTTCATGCCCAAAACAAAAAGGATTTTAAACCAAATAATAAGAAAAAGTCAAAACACAGTGAGAAGTCAATTTAAATCGTATTTATTAAGTTATCAAATATTCTTTTAATTTAAAACCTAATGGATACGGATTTTCTATACTGAAAAGCACGTTAGTGGTTAACCAAATTCCTTATGGCAATACCCTAGTGTGCTTTAAATATTACATTAAGGGTATAATAAATTACTAAATGAAAAACTATTTACAGTGAATAACATGCTAATGCTAAGCATTAATGACTTATTTTACATCTAAAAGGGAGTGATATGTAAATATAATTTATATGCTTATTTATATGTTTAGATATTTACGAGCATTATATGTACCTATATAGGTAATTGTAATTCTAAAGCTATATAGAAGTAAATACATGATAACATTCTTAAAAAATATTTGGTGAAACAAAAAAAACCCTCAGTATTCGTTAATTAAAATTTACAATATAAACTGAAGGGTAAAAGTACTTATAACTAGAAATCTGAACCTGAAGTAGGACTCCTGGCCTGACTTGAACAAGTAACGTTGATGTACTAGCAACACGTAATGTGGGTTGTGTTTTGAGAATATTTTTTTTTATAAATAATATAGTTTCAAGAATATGTTATAAATCAGACAATAAAACACAGACTTTCTCCAGTCATAGCTCCACACTAGAATTTTCACTAGAATTTTCATTATTATTGTTATTATTACTGACATAATTAATTAACTACTGTATTTTTGACAATTTGACACTGCAAAAAAATTATTTTAATTGTATGAAATTTAGTTTTAATCATAATTTTATTTAATATTCTGTAAATCGATTGCAACACCCTAGCAGGGTTCATGCCCAGACTCTACTAATTGTAAGACCTTATGAATGTAGCATGATGCAATAAATAAATGTCTACTGTCACGTGTCGTGGGTACCATGGACACACACAAGACAAATACACAAAAACCCAGAACATGAATCTAAACTCATCATTGAGGACCCACTGCGCGTCAGACCGGAATGGTAACCGCTCCGCCACGCAGGTCGTCACGATGCATAAAATGAGACATTTGCCTACGCAAACTTACTCAGTTTCAACTTTCTACTAACCAAACAAAAAATGTCCTCTCAATAAAACAGCTACAGTACAATTATGTGCAATTTTACTCAGAAAACATACTTGGATGTAAAGCAAACCGCCGATTAAAAGTTTCACATAAAATTAAAAAGCGCTTCAACGCAAAATCCATATGAAAAACTTCAGCTTGCTTCCTCAATATGTTCTCATTCAAAACGATTCGTTAAAATGCTTTTGCGAGATTAAAAAAACTCAACTCGATAAACGAATCAGAATTTATAGCAAATGTTCCATATTCCCGAAATCTGATAACATGAACTCATTTAATATAAATAGGTATTAAACGTTAACATTTCAAAACTAGTTTCAATCATTGGGTACTGATTAATTAGCTGTAAAACGGACTGCCCACTCACATAACGTAACTTATTTTAATATTTACTTAACTGCGTTTTATTTTAACACGGTTCAAAATGAGCTTACACCTTTCCATAACTGATGTTTAAATAAGCATTTATTTAGGTATATTATTATAGTAACAAACGAGTATGCAGCTCACCCGATGGTAAATAGTAACTACCGCTATAGATGCAGGAAACCTACTCATACAGGGTTCCATACCTGACGCCGACCGTGGATGAAAGATGGTCGCCTCGTACGTCAGTCGACAGTCGTACCCATTCTTCCCTACGCAAGAAGAACAACGACTATACTGTCCTCATTATATAGAACGATTACAAATTTAAATGCAATAATTAAATTTCTTCTGATAATTACGTCAGAATAGAATAATAGAACCGATGTAGATAATTGTGTTTTTACCACAAGAAGTTGTTTAAGACTACGAAAAATTCGATACTGGAGCTTTGGTAGGTGATCATTGTCAGGTAACTAAATGATCAATATTATATTAAATACTATTAAAAGTATCCTTCTGCCAATACATACTGAATTTTCCATTAAGGTTCTATAATTGTTCTCATGGTGTAACCGCCTCGTTTATTTTTACTTTATAGCAGAAGTCATCGCATTGCTGTGAAGATATTCGTAATGCATGGTATTGAAGATGTACGTACTCGACGTTCAGACTTTGTTCTGTCTCAGGTAGGTTGATCAGACTTGACCGTAGAGATGACTTTTTTTAAATGTGCTACGCTAAAATTATTTTATGTTATGACATTTTAAATACGGCCTAATAACTTTGCAATCCTACCATAATCGTGATCATAATATCATAACTCCATGTGACGGCGGTTTGAAAACTATTAATAGGCTCTTCGGTCACAAATCTCTGTCCCCACTAATCCGCATTTAATTACCGATGTCCAAACCTCTAACAATTAGAGGCCGCGGCTTAGGCATGTTAATTCATTTAATGAAAGCAATTTATAGATCTACACTTTATGATCTATGTTTTATAAAACTTGGTGTTTTTTAAGTTCAAAATAATGTTTTACCTTTTTCATACAAGATATATTAGAACTCCTGGCAAAGGAATAAAATTGGCAAAACCCAAATATAGATTAATATGCAAATGGAAAGCTTTTACAGCTAGTGGCCCATTTTTAAAATCACCTTACAGCGTTCAAGCTTTTAAAAGCTGCGATAAAAGCTCAAATTTTACCAAAGGGCCCGTTTTAGTTAACATTTCCCGGTAATATTGTGATTATATATCATATTTAGATCACTATGTAATTTAGAATGCTATTGCTATTAGAAGTTATTGCCTTCACTTTACGTATCATACTTAAACTTTTGTATCGTATCAATAGTCTACCAATTCGCACTTGGCCAGCGCGGTGGACTATGGCCTAAAACTCTCTCATTCCGAGAGAAGACCCGTGCCCAGCAGTGGGACAATAATGAGTTGGCAATATATAGACCATTTTTATTTTTACTAAATATCAGATTACTGACATAGTAAATATAAAGTAAAGTTAATCAATATTAATAGCTCTTATATTTTAATGATATTTCTCAAACGACATCTTCAAGGTGTTTTCGAAGCATGAATGATTGGAAATCTCTAGATATTCAAACTTTGACGCGAGTGTCAAAGTGTCCAACATACTACATAAATTTGCTGATAGAAATGAATCTGAAATTTTGAATGAACATCAAACAGAATTATGACCTCATAAATATCTCAAAGTTTATTGTACAAATGTATTTTGTAAAATAATTTACCTACACATTTTATCGTAATGAAGTTAAACATAAGTAAAAAAATACAAAAAAATTAAAAAAAAAAAAAAAAAACACGCTTTCTACACTCATAGCCCCACAGTAGGATTTTCTCCTGTGTCGTGGGTACCATGGACACACACAAGACGAACACACATACACCCAGACCCAGAACAGGAATCTAAACTCATCATTCAGATATCTGTTTGGCCGGGAATCGAACCCGGGACCCATTGCGCGTCAGACCGGTATGGTAACCGCTGCGCCACGCGGGTCGTCAAAAAAAATAGTTGCATTTCCAAATAAACATCACCAAAAACTATTTATAATACGAAGTAACGATTATACATTACGTACAATATAACAACTTTATTCATTAGTTGAGGTCGTATTCCGATCCTGTGGTAGTGTAAAAAAGAAAAATGTAACTGACAATTTGTAAGTGCCCCCGTAGGCCTATACAAAATAAAGACATTTCATTTCATTAGAAATTAATTAATTAAAATAAGGCCGTATCCCTATCTATGTAGGTTATTTTAACTACCTATAGAACAGCTGTTAATAGGCCGGTAAATAATTTCTGGTGTTATAATTCGATTGTTAAACTAAAGGCAACTAAATTTTATAATTTTATTGTGTCCAAGACACAATAAAATTTGTTACAACACAAGTCTTCCCAATACAAGTATTATTTTCTCAGTGCGGAAATACTAAATTTGGTCGTATAACACGAGTACTACTAACACAAGCGACCATAGGTTATTACAATAAAATGGAAATGAATTTCCCGAAGCAAGGCAACATTAGTTAAAACTGCAACCGGCAAGACTACACAATGCCTCTAAGTTTATTATAGTTACTGCGCTTCTCCAAATTTATTTGTTCTCCTACTTAGTTGCACAAGTTGCGCTCAATATTTTATTTCATACATTGTATACTATTGCTATTTAAGTAAGTGTAAGTAATGATATGGATTGTTCTCAGTAGTAAGAACCTGGGGCTTTTCAAGAAGCATTTTTATTATTCGCTCTTTTTTGGTATTATGATATTGACATGATAAACTCGCCGCGGACTACCTGATTGTAATCTACCGATTTAGTTACAGTTAAGGTTAGTTTTTAGCTTACCATAAAGCTACATATCTGTTACTCGTGATGAATAAGATGGAAAGCCTCGAAAGTAACCCATTTTAACCCAAAAATTTAGCTTAAAACTGCGCTTGTACTTAATTTAATTTTAACGAAATATTTTAATATTTTTAAATGCAATTCATTTAGAATTGTTAACCAAAAAATTGTTAATATTAACGTGATTACAATAAAAAACAGTTTTTTGACATAAAGCTACGACTGATCATTTTTGTAACAAATAATGTAACAAGAGTTTTTCACAGAAATATATTAAAGTAAGTCGTAACAAAATATTTCATATCGGAAAAGGTTTAACAAAGTGTTACGTTCAATCTTTTACTGCTTCTACGTGTCCGCTGTAAGGAGAATATCGAGAAAACATTTTAAACTTGAAAATGTAGCAATAAGATCCAGATGTATATGTTTGTATATAAATTAATATGTACTGAAAACTACATAGTTATATTAATACTAAAAATGTAATTTACATTTCAATAACTGTGTAATTAGTAATATATTTTTTAGTAATTAGTAATACATTTTCAATAAAAATATAAGGGTAAGGGTACTTATATTTAAAAATTCTCATTAATTTACTTTGCGTGTAAAAGTTCTTAGTAAAAGTTTTAGCATAATACAATCCATTATCCAACGTAATACATAACCTAATAAATCCCTAATTGGAGCGTGGGTTTTACTTCAAATTGAAGTACATATTAAAATTTGTTTTTTGTTAGCAAAAAGATTTTGAACTAATATTGGCGGCGTCTAGCTCGGGAATACGGTAAAAATCAAATGAAATTATTTCCGTTTGTTTTCAGACTTATGTAAGAAATGGCTGATCTGCTTCGGATGGTATTATCATTTCACAAAAAAAGGGAAACAGAAATAGTCGTTCATAGCAAGGGCGTAGCTACCGCCGTATCAATGATATGGGGCCCCGCATGGTACGTCCTGGAGGGCGCGAAATTTTCTGACCCTTTTTGGGTTGTCACTTTGTAAAGACATACACATAGGTGTAGTAGTTTTAGCGACTTTCTTTTTCGTCGAAAAAGTTGTGTTTTGTTTGTTTTGTGACAAATCTTTATCTTTCATTTGGGCCCTAACTATATATTTGATATAGAGCCCCTCGAAAAATAGGATAATACTGATATAATATTGCAATAGGTAGAAAAAAAAAAAACAAAAAATAACAAATAAAAATTGTAATATGATGAAAATGTAGTTACTGAATCAATTTACAAAATTAAGTTACATAACTTAATTTGCTTCTAAAACTATCACAGGGTGTTCTGAGCTTACTATAAAATATAATTTTACAATATAAAAATAACGCATAAACAGGCATCAGTACCTTTTAACTGAAGATAATAATAATTTATAAACTTAACTATAAGATTAGGTAGGTACATCACTCACGCATTAAAATATTTGTAAGGATTTATTATCAATTAAATAAAATTGCCTAAAATAGGTACGACATGTGAATAGTCGGTAATTAAAACATTTATTTATAATGTGTTTAATATACCACATTTTGATTACTGACATATTACAATTTGATAGACAATTATTGCATTATAGTTTATGTTAAAAATATATTATACTCTGAAAACGATTTGTGTAGCAAAAAATGGAGAGTGTTAAAATCAAAAAATCTTAAATGTTTTGTTTTTGCCTATTTATAATAGAAATTACATAAACTATTATTAATGCCGATTATCTGTTTCGAATTTTTCAATCGCAAATAAGTATGTCAATATTTTGATTTAGATAATACATAAAAAATAAGTAAACGTCTAAAACTATAACAATGTAACTTATACTGCCAACTTTCAATTATCTATAAAAGTTAACAATCTTTACGCAGGTGAATTCTGAATCTCATCACTAAGCGAAATTTCCCGAAACCCGTTTGAGCAAGCAATCACAACTTTCATACATCGCATATACAAATTACGGAACATTACATCAACAAAAATGTTACACATTTATAAGAAACCATAGTAGGTACATTTACAAAACAATGTATTGTTATAAAGACTTGAAGAATTAAAACATAGGGCATTTTCAGATGTTATTTTCAGAAAATCTTACATACTAAAGCGATAACTCGGAATCTCATTTACATTTGAAATATTTTTAATTGTTAGCATTATTCGGCTGCCTTTCCGTCAGACATGTGAGAAGTAGCTATGAGTGTGTCAAATACACTAATAGGGTCAATCGATTTTCATTTCCCAGGTTAATTTAGCACTGATAGTTGAGTTAGAATTTTTCTTTATATAGATAAGGTTTTAAACTAATGTAAGCTAACGATTAAAGCTATTTATAGCTAAGATCCCCACCTGTACAGCTATAATAATAATATATTCTCACACTCAACTATGTTAGTGTAGCTTTGTTTTGCAGCTTGCCTCTTTTGTAAGATTGAAGTAGCAAACGAGCATGCAGTCAGAGCATGTAGTAAATAAGTGGTCACTGTCGGCCATGGACATCCTGTAAGCAACTTCATATAGAACATAAAGTTCTATCTAAAGTCAATCACAGATGCGTTGCTACTCCCGAGGACGAAGATGTTCGCCTCATATAAAAATGTGCCGGCAACCACACCCTTCCATCGAAACGCAAGAACTGCTTGTCGCTAGAAATATGTGTATTACATTCATCAGACACACTGTTTAGCTACCTTGCATAGCTCTTGAGAGAAAAGCTCCTTTACTGCTTAACATAAGGTAAGCTATAAATAGCTAAGTATTCATAATTTAAATTTTTTGCATCAACCTTATACCATACGCTGATATGAGTATCTTATCACATAAATCAAAGACACTTTGTATTACCAACATTCCTTCTCTACTTGTCATCGATCTTTAGATATAAAAATACAAAAGCCGCCGATAATAAATTAATTAGTTTGATAAAACGCTTTATCAAAAGTTATTTGGCGCCTCGTCAAACAGTTTGCTAGCTCATTATTACGTAATAAATAATTATATGCAATAAATTTAAAAGTAACGTAATCAAGAATTAACTATTCATACATTGATGTCAGGGAATCTTTTTTTATACATTCATCGAGGAAGCTTCAGATCCCGTCCAAAATAATTTTATGTGATCCGATGAAACAAATATACAAATAAGTATATTTATGAACTTTTCAGTGCCAGATTAAGCTAGCGCGGGGCCTGTAGCAAATTCTGACAGGAGGTCCCATTGTTTGCCTTATGTAAAGGTTTTAAATAAAACAAAACTGTTACTAGTAAACTTTTCTGGATTTAATCTGGGAAAATTTAGAGATGACACTTTCTATATCTACTTTGGCTAATCCGGCACTGCAAATTGTGTTACCATTATGTTACAGTATCACCTGGTCGGAAGCCGGATTGGTAGAGATTTTATAGATTATGTGATGAGGAAAGGGTTTCAGAGGTGTTTGGCGTGCGGTGTGGGTATTGGATATCACCACTCTAAAGGACTAAATCCAGGAGATGAGAAACAACATCTGCCTGTGGATTAACATCCACTGCGGTAACCAACACGCATGCCAGTGCCTGACTTTTTACAAAATTATTAGGGGAGACCTACTTCCAGCAGAGAACTCCATAAGTCTGATGGATCGTCCCTGTAGTTCCGGGATGAGAATAGGGCTACGGCATCCCCTGCTTGTCGTAAGAGGCGACTAAAAGGGGCTTCCGGGGTTGCAGGCGGCTAGAGTGGCGGCTAAAGGACGGCGGTATATGTGGTCGCATACCGTCGTAAAGACTAGACGGAGCGGTGGGCCCAGCCACCCATCTGGGAGGAGCCCGATGGGGCAACGCGCTCAGAGGATTCCGGTTGCGGTCGGACCGAGTACCCGGAGTCCTCTTTATAGCGCCGAGGACGGCCACCGGGGGGGTTTTAGTGCGGTAAAAAAAACCACATAACCCTGCGTCGCTCCCACGGCGTCGGGTACCTTTTGAAGGTTTCCCCCTCGAGAACAAAAAAAAAAGTCTGATGGATGGATGAACAGAAAGGAACAAGCTGATAATACACAAGATGCTCAAATACATAGCTAAGTGATTTGCAGAAGGGCCCGGACTTGAAACTTCTGGCGAATGTTCGGATTTAACGAGATATCCCTCAGGCATATTTTTTAAACACAGCTTATATTTTTTATAAGCAAATTAAAATATATATTTTCATAACTACGAAATCCTGTTTACGTTATAAATGTAATAGGAACTCATAAAAAGATATTACTTATAGAAAAGTAGAGCGGCTTTTGTATTTTTTTCTTTACTAAAGAAATTATTGGTGCGAACCATTATACCAATTCGCACTTGGCCAGCGCGGTGGATTATGGCGTAGGTACTCTCTCATTTTGAAAGAAGACCCGTGCCCAGCAGCGGGGCAATAGTTGGTTGGCACCAAGAAATTATTACCTATTGTTTATCCAGGTAACATATTTGTAATTTTATGCGAATTAGACATAACAGAGAAGTCTGTTAAAAACTGCAGCGGTATTAAAATGCGTTTTACAATTAGATTACACATTTAAATTAAACTAAATTGTTACAGTATTTAACGATTACAAAAATAATGGATGACTACTTTGCATACTTATTACTTATATATTTACAACACATAGACAACTTTGAAGATATATACAAACTGTTATATTTTAAATAACAATTAATTTAAATTATAACAAAACACGGAAAAGATTTATAATTTGAGTAGCATTATCAGATCTTCAACCCGTGATAATATTACATGACAGCAACTTTACAACTGTGAATATTTTAAGTAAACTACGCACATAAATATTAAGTTTTAAGTTTCCACAAATAATATACGTAATTACGAGCTCTATCATTACGTTCTATCTTATTTATGTGAGTATTACTTTTATGAATATTATACTGAATACAATTTTCCAATAGTAACATATTTTATATTAAACTGGAAAAAAAAGTTTTATTTATTTTTTAATAATAATAATAGGGGCGAAGAAGGTTTGTTAATGTCATATGGAACGCTTCATATCGCATCTACTCTCATCTCCAGATGTTCTGTGCTTTTATATTTTATAGATAAAATATCCCATAAAAAATATTAGACTGAATGGTGGACAATCTACGCTAACCCCGGAACTTTCTTAAAGCTATGCACTTCGATAAACTAACTAGCAAACGCCTGTCAGTTTAGTAATAGCACTAAACTGACAGGCGTTTGCTACATAGTTTATAGTAAACGCCTGTCAGTTTAGTAATAGCATTAAACTAACAGGCGTTTGCTCGTTAGTTTAGTAAACGCCTGTCAATTTAGTAATAGCACTAAGCTGACAGGCATTTGCTAGTTAGTAATTAATTCATACATTACAATATTTAACTTGTACAAAATACTCGAATTACATTTCATTAAGATAGGTAATTAAATTTTAAACGTCTTCCACGACCTTGTAGTTCAATACATACATAATTAATTTTGAATTTATATTATATTACAAATGTGTCGCCTTCAAATAATTGTGGTTATCTGAGAGAATAAGTACTCACCATATCATATAGTAGACGATGCGACATGAAACCTTGACAAAATTACGTGATTTATACTCGTTATCTCAAAGTACGAGTAATATGGTAGTATCTACAACAGTCTTGATTAAAAGTATTTTTCCGTTGCTCAAAAGAATACAACATATAGATGTGTAAACAAACATACTAAAGGTCTACAGACTGACTGTATTTCGACGGTAAGCTATTTGGAAAATGCAGTTTGACTGCCATTTTCAAGTCGACATAACTGCAGCGAAACTCTGTTTCCACACTTAGTAATTAGCTCGTTTAATGCTAGTTACAAGTAAGCTGCCAGTCCAATCAGCAGAAAGTTGTTGCAGTTACATCAACTACTCAAAAACTGTAATATAACTGCTATTTTTGAGTTACAGTTTTTGTGCCGTTTATATAACTGTTTTGAAACTGCTATCAAACCGCGCATTTCGCTGTTGACCCGCTATTAGGTAAAATTACACACGAACTGCACATAGCCGTTTCTCTGCAGTTATGTCAACTACCCAAACACGGTTCAACTGCTATTATCCAGGTATATCGCTGTCCAAAGTAAGGCCGTCTGCAGACTAACGTAAACAACATGCACGCAGAATACTACTTCGGCTTAGCCGGTTTACTTAAGATTACTTATAAGTTTCACCTTTAACCGAGGAACTAACATTCTACAAACATCGATTATTTATTTACAGTTCAGTGAACGTTGCATCAACTAGCAACAATATTCTGGCACGCGAATTGCTGGCAACTTATTTGCCATCTATATTAATTCGGTATTTCCCATTAACTATGTATGTGGTAGGTATCTTTATGTGGCTACGATATATCGTGATATATATGTCAAGACAGCTACTAAGGGTAAAAGTGAGCTGTGATGCGTTCGAACTGCGCTTCCCGCTACACTGCACTCCTGGCCCCGGTATTCCAGGCAAAAACTCTGTAAATATTAAATAATGTTACTAATATTATGAACATTATATACACAAAATATAATTATTATTCAAGTTTATTCGATATATTAGTGTTGGACATATAGATCTGTCAGAAAGATTCGGATTCGCTCCACTGTCAGGCAGACGTTTTATGATACATCATTTTGGGTGCGTTCCGGATGGCGCTCATAGCGCCCTAAACGCCAAAACTTCGTTCCACAAGACGACCACGGTCGTTGTGGTCGCGGCGAAAACGTCACTCATGACGTCATGACTTACGCCCACGCGAAGGTCAAGACGACCCGTCTAATAAGGTGGGTCGAAGTGATCGTTCCACTAGAGAATACGTCAGTAACGCTCACAACCTATTTTTTTTTTGTTTTCGGGAATCCTTCAAAATCCGACGTACTCGACGCCGTGGGAGCGACGCAGGGTTATGTGGGTTTTTTACCGTACTAAAACCCCCCCGGTGGCCGTCCTCGGCGCTATAAAGAGGACTCCGGGAACTCGGTCCGACCGCAACCGGAATCCTCTGAGCACGTTGCCCCATCGGGCTCCTCCCAGATGGGCGGCTGGGCCCACCGCTCCGATTAGTGTTTACGACGGTATGCGACCACATATACCGCCGTCCTTCCCGGTGCGCCTGACCGAACGGCTCGAGCTCCCACTCTAGCCGCCTGCAACCCCGGAAGCCCCTTTTAATCGCCTCTTACGACAGGCAGGGGATGCCGTAGCCCTATTCTGATCCCGGAACTACAGGGACGAACGCCCACAACCTAGTGGAACGGGAAAATCTGCGGTCGTGAGCGTGGACTTTGTGAACGTCTAATAGAACGCACCCTTTGAGTGTTTGTGGAACCCTAGTACATAAAAAAATTGGACAGTAGAAAACATGATTAAATACAAAAAGTAACATTAATTTATAATCCCTAACAAAATTGTATTGTATACGTGCTCCAATAGTACAAGAGGTGGCTAAAGCGATTACATCTCTCTGGTACTGGCGAATTGGAAGCGATCAGTCAACTCAAGCAAGATCAAGCACTTCACACACTTTACACTATATGAAATCAATAGTCACTTTTTCGCTTTATAGATATTTATTATACTGATGCTGTTACTGTAAAAACGATATTTTTACATGTTTTTTACATTATAATAACGTTAACAGGGAAATTTTATGAAAGAAAATTTTCTAGAATCTAGGATGTACAAAAGTTATAGTCATTGTTTCGTGTGATTTGCTATGACAAAACAATAAATTAGGAGTTATTTAAACATTAGGTAAATAAAATACCTAAACTGAGCAGGTAAAGTAAAGTACAGCAGAACTATGACGAGCGAGACTACCGTTTAGCACAAATTCCACAACATGTAAACGAACAAAAGTTGCCGAGAATAATGCTTAACTCTATTCCATTATCCGTTGTTCGCAACAAAGAAACCTTTTTATGGTTTACGTTGAGTTAAACGCGAGAACAAACAGAAAATAGCCGCGGGTCATTCAACCACTCTAAATACTATTCTCGGTAGAATGTTATGAATACAAAAAGTTTCCCTACTGAAATATACGGATGAAAAAGAATACGTTTTTGTTAAACTATGGCTTAACTCAAGATTGGTATTGTGCTACTTGGTATGAAATCCAAGACACGGTTACCAAGAATCTGTGTACATAATTGTAACATTTTTGTTATTAAATAGAGGTAGCAAAAGAGAACATGTTCATCTGATGGTAAGTGGCCTCTGCCGCCCATGACATCCGTAATCAACCCCAGTTAAGACGTGTTATGTATACATGACATGTATACATAAGATATACATGTCTTACCTAAGGATAAGTATATCTCCCTTGCCACACTCTGCATACTAGAAAATAGCAGCGTTTAACACTGCTGTTAAGAGGCAGAAATAGGTAGAGTGGTGTCGACAATGTCGAAACACACATTAAGATATGGTTAGAGCTATAATAAACAAAAATAGAGTTGTTTCTAATTTAATACTAATTATATATTGAGCCAATGGAGTAAAGGAGTATCGGAATGGTACCTTTATTATTTTGGATGCCATTCGCTTCAGGAATGCGCTCGTGAACAGTGCTGCCTCTTCACCGCATGACCTCTGCACCGTCCGCTCTGAACACAGCAGGTATTCTTGGAATGAACTGCAACAATTATGGTTAAGTTAGAAATTTTAATAAACTCTAGCTCTGCTTCGCGGTTTCGTCCTCTTTTATATAACATTACTTGTCGTCAACTCATTATTGTCCCACTGCTGGGCGCGGGTCTTCTCTCAGTATGAGAGAGTTTAGGCCATAGTCCACCACGCCGGCCAAGTGCGAATTGGTGGACTTCACATACCTCCGAGAACTTTTTTTTTTAAAGAACTCTCGGGTGTGTAGGTTTCCTCACGATGTTTTCCTTCACCGAAAAGCAGTGATAATTAATTTATAATACGCACATGAATCAGTGGTGCGTGCCTGGGTTTGAACCTCGGACCTCCCGATCGAGAGGGCAAGTTTCAACCATTAGGCTATCACTGCTCATAACATTACTTAAATTGTAATAACTTTTGATAGAATAGATGGAATTAAATGAATATATAATTATGTTACCTACTTCAAGATATGCCCTAATTTCAGTGTAATGCCAATTTAAATACACAGATAATTATCTAAAAGTTATAGAATTAATGACATCATCATAACATATTCTCGGTAACTTAAGCAATTAGAATGCCAGACGATAGTGTCTCTGTCTTAGACCTTTTCAAACCAAAACACATCTACGCTTAATTTAGCTATAAAAGAAATAGGAGCAATGGCATTTGCAATCGAACCACAAAAGATTCTAGCACCATTTAATGGCTCCTAAAATTATTAAATAGAACTATTAGTAATAAATATACTCATACCACTGACAATATAAACACGAAAACGATAACAACCAATCACCATAGATTCGAAATATAAATTAGATGTGAAGGAGATAACGAGCTAACACACAGACAGCCGTCGCAGTTCTAACCAGATACAACATACAGTGTAGTATGTCAGTTGGGAGCTTCGTGAATAATGTATGCATATTGTTACGCCTACGACATTCTTCCTCGCTCTCTTCTTCTTACAGTTTTTCGATTTTTATGTAGAGATCCTAAATATTAATACTTAGAAAAATATCTATCTACATATCTCAAGCACTGTGAAATCTCTTCTCATTACATGAGCGGTGGCACAGCGCGTTTTTTCGTTGAAATGGTGTGAATACCAGCTGACTTAAGATGATGACTTAAACATGAGACGACGGTCTCAGTTCTCGTGAGTGGCAGCGCATCTGCAATTGACTTCAGAACTTCTGCTCATGTGGAGTTGGATTACCATAGACGCAAGTGAACACTTATCATCTGGTGGACAAACATTTCTCCCTACTTCAATTTTTTTTTAAATATAAAGAATTATAAAATTTGCGTACATCAATGTTCAATCATAAATTAACAACGAACTACTTTTTTACAAGCTCTCCATTCAATACTGATATAAGTCGGGAAGCATTACTACTGACATAATAAATGGCTGTACATTTTAACTGGGAATCATTTGCTCATATTTCCCCGTTCGCACAATTCGCATTGCGAACGGAATCACAGTTTTTTCGCGGGGAAACACTATTGTTTTATTTATCTTTCCATTGTGCCGGTGCAACGATGTATAAGTCCTGTGATAGTGAATGAATATTTTTAATAGACAAAAGTGACCACGAGTTAATATCACATTGTTACGGGAAAAATTCGAATCCTCTTACAACAAAAATATTTATTAAAAACGTGAATATTTCGTTTTGTTGCGGATGTATCGAGTATTTTTTAAATGTGAGAGCAGACCAGTGAAACAGTTTGCAAAATTTTAGTCAAAAATGAATTAACTCGATAAGTTTTTATCGCCTATAAGATCATAATCCTCGTTAACATAGTTACCTAACACATCCGACGGAAACCAACGACCAGAAGGCATTGCGAAAATGCCTCGATGAGACGGCTGAATATGCGCTGAAAGTATGCCTTACGTGGAATACGGAGCGCAGCACTACGAGTATATATTGAAGGTTGAACTCTTGGTCCCGACCATGGTTCGCGCCATGGTCGGAAGTGACGTGTGGCGAGCTATACGATCCTCTTGCAAAACGGTAATGCATATGTAGGAGGCGGCGGAAAGCCTCTCAGTTCCCGTCCTACGAGGACGGGAAATGAGAGGAGACAGAATCAGGGAAATCCAATTCCGATTTTTAGGCCTCCAGATGTCTAGCCAGAGGCCTCCAGAGATGTATTTGCTTTGTTTTTGCACATCTCTTAAGAGAAGCCAATAAAAGGGACCCCTCCCTCTTAGGCCACGGTTGGCGTTAACAGTTAACAGCGCCAGTCACCGTTGCCGGACCGATAAAGGACGTCCAGAGGAAAGCCGAGGTGTTTTAAACAGTAAAATCCGACATAGCCTTTTTGCTTCCCCGGGTGAAAGGGATTTCATGAGGATTTCTTCGGGATAATAAAGGATTATCTTATACGTAACTACATACGTAATTTTTCGGCTCAACTTGAAACACCTTAAAACATATTGGTCTAAATATTGTTTCATTAAAGAAATATAGAGTCCCGGTATATTTTAAACTATTTCAGTAATTCAGTACAAAGTATTAACAATCTCCTTGGAATTTAAATCGGCTTATGACTTCATTAAACGCTATAAACGGAGTAATTAAGTTTTTTATCGAAGTAATAAATTGAATAGAAATAACGGGCGCGGATAAAGAAGTCATTAACAAGAAAAAATACTTAAGTGAGTCCCTAAATCCGATAGTATTCAAGCTGAATCTTAAATAGGATTTAATGGCTGAAAAGCGGCCACAAAAATGTTCCAAGAAAACCAGAGAGGCACGTAAATACATTCGACTGCGACAAAATCGCGGAAATTTATGTAAAACCGATAAAAGGATACGCCAATTAATTAGCATACCAAGCGTCGGTAAATAAAGACAAAAGAATTTAGCGTTGAAACATTTCGGGTTCCTATTGTAAGCGGAGTGGTTTGTAAGGAATTATTGTTTCAGATTTAAATGGATTTCGTGAGAAACAATACCTAATAGGATTGGTTTATTTTACAAGATATATTTTATCATCACATCCATCAACCTATATTGTTACGTTACTATTATTGTTATGTTATAACGCACCAGCCTTCTCAGAATGAATAGCATGTATTTTTTTATAACATTGAAGTATAAAACGAGCATGGAGTCCATGGAGGTGACTGCCGCCCATGGAGATCTGTAAGCAACTTCATATATGTAGAATACTGGTTCTATCTGAACTCAATCACAGACGCGTTGCTACTTTTGTTGACTAAGATGGTCGCCTCATATAATAATAAGCCGGCAACAACACCCTACCGCTGACATGCAAGAACTGCTTCACGCTAGAAATAAGTGTGGCGGTGGTACCTTCTCGGTCAACTACACTGGTTATTTACCGGCTTAAAAGCATAAATACGTCATAAGTTCTGATTAGACCTACAGATTTATAGAACCTATCCGAACATATACAAATACCATAAAAATACCTAAATGTCTGAGAAATCTAAGAAGCCAGCCAAGTTATTTTATTCCTCGTACACATTCGTTTTTTCCGTCTCTTTATGGGGATAGTTATTTTTATACAAATTCATATATATTTCCTAAACCACTTAAGTGAAGACCACAAGTCTATGTAACACCTCACTACGAAAGCTTAGCTTATAAACTTAGCTAGCTTAGAGGACGCGTAGACCTAATCCTTTTTTTAAGAGAATCATGCCCAGCAAATGGATAGTAATGGCTTGATGATAATAGCGATGACCAAAAAACAACAAAAATGTAACATAAACCTCAACAATACTTATGTTGAGTTGGTTCTCTTTCAAAATGATGAAGACGAGCTAATGAGAAAGCAGCCTTAGACATAATTACTACAGAAAATCGACAGAAGGAAAATATCTAAAGGAAGCCGACATAAATCATTTGAAAGATTGATGAGTAAAATTAATATCAGCGAAATTATGTCTGAGACAAGTATTTAGTTCAGAAGAAACTCGTTCGATTAGTTGAATATTTTATTAACGAGGACTATTCAATATTCAAGGCTCTTTGAGTACCTTATTTGAGCTGCTTCAAATAATTCCCTTTCCCTGACAGTTTAATTTGCGGAACTCATTATGAACGACGCCAGTCGTTATGACTGAAGACAGATATGGCTTGCCAATCACGGTTTTAGGGTTCAGTGTTCACGTGTAAGTAAAATGTTTTGTTTCTGTTTTACACATTTAAAGCTCCCTTGTATGCGAGAAAAGAAGTGACTGTATGACAACACTGTACATTTATAATAATCGAAAATACCGATAAATGGTCGAGTCACTGTTGGAAAGTAGTAATTACGGTATAGATATTAACTTGCAATTTTAAACGAGTAGCGGTTGAAGAAGAGCTCTTGTGAGTCCAGAAGGAAGTTCATTCCGCATCTTGCACATGTAGGAAAAAAACATCGTACACACCAAACTGTCGAGAACCGATACTAATCCAGTTAGTGTTAGAATTTTTGAATATATATATATATATGACTCACCTTGTTTTACATAAATATTAAACGTGCTCGGAATAAATAAGCTACATGTTTTTTTTCTTTTTTTCTCTCTAATATAATTCTTCAGACAGGCGTACAGACAGCCGTGCGACTAGCCGAATCATGGGGAAAACTGAAAATCAGCGTCGTGGAATGGGTTACCAGTCCACGTCTAATTTTGCTGAGCTTTTTCCCTTTTCATGGTTGTTGCAGCACATATTGCTCGTAATTTACTGTTGATGTTTTTCTTTAAATTATTATTTCCTTTTTTTTTCTTTTAAGTTTTTTTTTTCTTTTTTTTTTTTTTTTTTGCTTTGTAATTGTATTGTACTTACTCTATTTAATTTTATTCTATTTAATGCCTACTGTATTTCGTGTGTGCTGCAATTTTACCTGAATAAAATGTTTCTTTCTTTCTTTCTTTCTTTCTTTCAAATGTATAGAGAGACATTTATCTTCGTTTACGTCCTGAGCCTACCACCGACATAGATTAACGGAGATACTTCCAAAACTCAAATGTCATTACATGTTACTTAGAGAAGCTTTTCTTAAGCAAATATTTCAAAGACTGTTTTTTGGTCACGGAAAATTGAGAAAATCGCGACAAACGTCACACAATTATAGAGGATTTTTAATAATTAACGCAAAAATAATCTAGGACAAACATCATTGTTTGAAATTGAAAACCAAACCAACTGAATTCGAATAAGGTATCATTCAGATGAATATATTAGTCCGTAATTTGTTACCGTCATTACTAAATGACGGTAACAAAATAGGTCATTAAAAATTAAAAGTTATTGATTTTAATGAAATGGGCACTACGAGCAATACGCGAGCGAAACCGCGGTCCGCAATTAGTCCTTAAAATAAAGACCGGCCGAACACATACTACGGAATAGTCATACAAAATTTACATAACTAAGACTATACAACAAATAATCGGCCATTGGCCTTAATAATCGCAAAAGAAATACGTCAGTATAGTCATAGGAACATTCCACTATTAATAAGTATGCCATTCCATTCGTAGCAAACTTGTAGCAAAGAAAAAAAACCTACCTATTTCTCAAACTTCTCACAGCGGAGTCATACAAAACTTTGAAAAAGATTCTATGTAAAATTGAAGTTTGAATAAATCAACAATTCTCAACGAAAAGTGACAAACATAAAGATCTTTTGTTACTTTTTCAATTAACTTAAAATATTGTCATATTTCCATGAAATGCCGATAATCAGGAAATTAAATCTAAATTTTAAAGTATTTAAGATGGTCTCTTATACAAAATAATTTACATATGTATATAAATTCAGCTGGTATCTCACAAGCCTGAGAAATATATCTGTAACCTAAGTTTTGACGTAGAATATTGGATGTTAGACGTAGGTACGGTACCCCCATTCAATGTCTGTCTAAACCAGATAGATTACAGTGTTCGCCTCTCACTCATCTTAGAATAATTAGAAAATGAGACGTAAAGCCATCTAACGTACCAATATCTCACATCCATCTATCTATCTATCAAAAAGAGAGTATTATTTAATATATAAAATCGTGTCACAGTTTTTGTTACCATACTCCTCCGAAACGGCTTGACCGATTCTCATGAAATTTTGTGGGCATATTGAGTAGGTCTGAGAATCGGCCAACATCTATTTTTCATACCCCTTAGTGATAAAGGTTGTCCACCCTTGACATTTTTTTTTATTATTATATGGCGAAACAACGTTAGCTGGGTCAGCTAGTTATCTATAGTGAAAGCGTTTGGTTTATCGTATTACTAGCCAAAACCCGCAGTTTAGCCCGCGTTAAAATGATGTATCGATTGTCGAATTTAAATGGATATATCGACTGTCCCGTTTGAATAAGATATTTTCCCAAATTAAAAATTAGCCTATATGTTAATCCAAAGTGTCAGCTCCGTACCAAATTTTAGGAAAATCGCTCAGGCCGATAAACTTGAAGAATAACAAACATACACACTCACAGACTTTCGCCTATATAATATTAGTATGAAGTGTAGGTATGATTGACCGCAATAGAGAAAAAACTTGGATTTTGTTTACAACCTATCTCATAGATTTTATACTTTGATCGCCTTATTTGTCATACATATATGGAAAAAGACAATGGCTATTTATTTGAAAGCGGCTACACCATCCAACTATACTTAAGTTTTACTCAATATCAAACATAATTGATCACTGAATGAATTATCGCTAGTGGTAAATTTTCACCACCACCATGCTGCGCTAATACAGATTAGTGGAAAAAGTAGCTAATTCGTGGGTGAAATCTCAACTTTTGCACGTTAAAGAAGTCACCGTGTCGGTGTGACACACAGGACGATCCGGGTTCGAAGCCCGTAAAATATCGGAATGATGAAATTAGATTTCTTTTAGAGTCTCAGTGTTTGTGCATTCATCTTTTTGTGTATCCATGGCATCTACGTCACAGGAAAAAAACCTAGTATAGAAGCAATAAGTGTAGAAAAGGTTACCTATAGCCAAAAAGACTCACCAACAGACAGTCCTCAGGTAAACCTCATGGCTGGTGACAGCGTCCGTTTGATCTGTCTGGTATTGCACTTGCTTCTGGTGGTTGCTGAGAGTGGTCAGCGTTACCTCGTATTCCTTGCTGCAAGTCTCGTACTCCGAGCGTACATTTTTCACGCAATTCGCATGCTTCAAATACTCATCCTGGTACGGACCCCTGGTGCACAACTCCTGCACCACGTCAGTGATACCAGCGTATATCTTCTTGAACATGTGCTGAACATTCTTATCCATGCAGACTTCAGTGTAGTTGTCAATGCATTTTATCCCAGCGCGCAGTTCCCTGTAACAAAGTTTTTTCGCTAAATTACTGAATTCCGTTTTTCGTGTTAATCTCCAAACAGTTTGCACGATTTGAACGATTAAATCGATCCTGTTATCCGATACGTTGTTTATTTTCACGTACGACAATTTCACATACCTACATAAAACATTGATTCAATATTTTGTTTATTACTGAAGTTCAAACTAAAACCTACGTTGAAACTATCGCTTACTTCAATAATGTTTGCCGTATTTACGGTCAATCCAATTATTTAACTATTTTTAATTACAATATAGTGGTAGGTACTTTTTTATTTTAACTTACAAACAAATTTGAGTCAAACTTTTCTTTGTGCCTTAGTATCGGAGCGGCAGGATGTGAGGAAATCCGAAATATATACTAAATATACTAAAGTTACAGTATACAATTTATTGGAAAAACGACGTTTTCTCTTGTCAACCCATTATTGTCCCACTGCTGGGCACGGGTCTTCTCTCAGAATGAGAGAGTTTTAGGCCATAGTCCACCGCGCTGGCTAAGTGCGAATTGGTGGACACGACGACGCATGGTATCATCTTATTTCACAATTGATTCTTATACTAAAACTAAGTTCGAAAGTGGCCTAAAGATAGAAATTCAAGTACACTAATTTAAACACTTAACCTCCGTAACAGCCATAATCTAACCCAACTACTTACACCAACGCTTTAACAATACGACATAGATCAAAGTGCTACGTTTTCACACTCAACGCCCTAATCAGCGAGTGAAGTTAGTCAGTCGGACAACTAGCTCCAAATTGCTATTTGCCGCAAACAAGAACGCTAAATTAAGATGAGCTAGCGTAGCACGCACGCTTCGTGCAAGTTTCTCGCTACTGTACAAGAACTTTGTAACTTTGCCGTAATAAAATTTACAAAATATAAATACTGCTGCAATAAATCTGTTCTATGAAATTACAGTATTATTTTAACTGCTGTAATAAATTGCAGTATTGAAGCAGTCCACCTGATCCAAGTGATCATTACCAGTTAGAGGCGTAATCAACTTCAAATTGAAAAGGAGCTATACATGAGATTAGCTTTTTTTATCTGTAGCAAAGAAGCATGCAGTCCACCTGATGGTAAGTAGTCCCTGCCGCCCATGGACACTTGTAATTAACTTCATACAGAACATGGCCTCCATCTGAAGTCAATCTCAGATGCGTTTCTACTTTCTAGGACTATAATGGTCGCCTCATGTGAAAGTGTGCCGGCAACCACACCCATCTACCGAAACGCAAGAACTGCTTCACTCTGGAAATAGGTGATAGATACTTCCCCGATCGAACTACATTGGTTCTACTACCTTTAGCTGCAATCACATTGCTGTACCTGAGGTCTAAATTGGAAAGCTTTATCACGTCTTTGCCTTACCGAACTCAAGTCAGAAAACAGCAGTATTGAAAACTAATATAAAGTAATACCATGAATGACGGTAGAGCCACAGCTATTGAAACACGAAATATTCCACCATATTTAATATAAAAACACTTCATAGCATTGGAATAAAAATAAGTAGAATTAAGCAATTGGATAGTTTCATACAAGAAGTGATTCGGAATAGAGTGTCGATCGAATTAGCGTGTGAATTGATGGATTGTGAATGAATACGTATTAACACTTCAAATTCAATTCCATTTCGAGACTGCGATAGCTTTTTACGTTACTACGTAAAATATACTTAAATCGTATAAGTTTTAATTTTGAAACGTTTTTGCATTGGACATTATCGCAATCATCATCATCTAAGGCGCTACAGCCGCGGGTGGACCTTGGCCTGGTCCAGAATATTTCTCCAGTCCAGTCTATTTTGGGCTTTCTCCCTCCATCTTGTCACGCCCACAGTTTTTAGATCTTGCATGACTCCATCTAGCCACCTGAGTTTTGGCCTTCCTCGGTTTCTCCGTCCGTCCGGCTTACCATGTAGTAGACGTTGGGCTACGCGGGTTTCATCCATCCTTTCCACATGTCCATCCCACCGTAGGCGTCCAACTTTTATGACCTTAATAATATTGGGTTCGTCATACATTTGGTAAATCTCGTGGTTATACCGAGTTATATTATCGCAATAACCTATAGAAATATTATGAAAATAATATTATGAATATGTGAAGGCTAATACACAAGATCAAAAATTAGAGTAACACCCTTGAATGATTTAATTAATTAATTATTAAAGGACACAGAAAACACCTCCATTCTTATACAACATTAATTCCCCCTTTAAACCTCAAGAATTACGCGTTAAAAGCCTCCCACATGAAAACGATATTGAAGCGGAAACGCGGATAATTGTTCACAGTTATTACAAAATCTTACAAGAAATTATTATGAAAACAAAAAACCGACTGCGTCAGAAAGAAGGTAATTTTTTTCGAGCGGATGTATATATATATGTATGTCGATATCTTTCGCACGCTCTATAACTTATTCAATTTAATCTATTTTAGAAGTTAGTGTAAAAATAGTAACATAAGGTTATTATTATATTTTGTAATGGTCTACTTACTAACTTTTATTTGGTACCCATACTGTTATGATTAAAAAAATCATCTTTCTCACTCCCTTTTTCTCTGATTAAATATAACGCCTGTGTTATATTTAAAAATTACAAAGCCTATGTCACTTTGCAATCTGAATCAATTCCAATGTTATGTCATATTTTACTATCCGTCTATCCATTATTATTATTTGCAACCGAAACATAAAATGTAAAAGCCGGAAAAATAATAAATGTTATATAAAAGATGTAGATGATAAATTTTATGAATAAGAAAGATTGATATAGCATTGTAATATTTCTCACTTACAACAATTTGATACCACTAAGTAGCAACATTGCGTATTTGTCAGTTACAATATTTCATGTCTTTTCACCAGTTTTTCCGAGTATTTCCCAACCCTTTTCTTGCCGTCTATTGATGTCAAGACAAGAATGAACGAATGTTACGCAGACTGACTTCTTCGAATTACTGTCAATCTGTGAGAATTTATATTGTTACAAGTTGATTTCCAATTTTCTTTTTAGCCTATATCTTCTACTTACATTTGTCTATTCCAGCTATACCTACTGTTTTTTGGGGATGACTTTTGAATGATAATAATTATTGATAGCGGTAATAAAAGCAATAGTTCTTTTATAAAAAAAAAACATGCGTGCGTACAAAGTACACATGTCAGAAGTGAAACTTCTTTGGCGAACTAATTTATAAATCTTGTTTATATTTATACAAATCTAAAACTTTAAATTTCTAAGATTAAGAGGAAGTGAAAAAGGCGTGATACGACGTTCGCTCTGTCTCACTTTTTCTCTCAATCTTTCTCACTCGCTTGCTCCCTACTCCCACTCCACGGCTAGTTGCTCATACTACGTTCGCCCTGTCTTTCTCTCTCAATCGGTCTCGATCACTCTCTCTCTCTTTTTTCCGACACTTCCGTTGCATACCGGCGTGACGTTTCATCTGTAAAAATTTTACCCTCATGCGCCTAAAGAAGTTTCACTTCAAAAATGATATTGATAAAATTCAAAAGAAATAATTTTAAAAATTTCTATTCTATAAAGCTAAAAATGATGTGTAACAATTAAACATTTGAAGAGTAGACTAAAAATAGTGTATGTTAAAATTGAATACCAAATTAATGCTAAATAGTTATGAATAGAAATTGGCTTCTCGTTTTCTTTACAACGTGTATCATTAAAATGTATTTATAGATGCTTTCTAATGTGGTGTGTAATAATAGTGTGTGTTATATGGCAAGTATTAACATCATGTAGGTATAACATAAATTAAAGCTTATAGTGTCATGTAAGAAAACAGACATAAAATGTAATAGACTTTTCCACTTGCCATCAAAATAAAATGTTAGCGTTAACACTTATGATCCTCCCTTTCATATACCTATATAAAATTTAATACATTTTTATACTTATCACAAACGTGTATTAAAATTAAAGAAATAAATTAACCTTGTTTTATTTTAACGCAATTCTGGCGTTCACCTACTAACTTCAGTATAGTTATTAAGCTAAAAGCTCACATCGCATCACAAACAAACACAACACTCCTATGAGGACAGTTACCAAAATAAATTAGAGCTGTATTGCGTATTTCGCGGTTTAGAACCTATAACGTATCTGTGTACGGAGTTTAGGATCGTGGGCGGTAAATGATCAACATTTGCACTATCTTGTAAGTCGCAAGCGCCGCTAATTGGCTCCCTGCCAGCCCCTGAACGCAACTAATAGTGTTGCAAGATACAATGTCACAAATTAAGTCGACTAGAACAATAAAAATAAATGTAAGGCGATGTTCTTTTATGTTGGCTGTTCTTATCATAGCACTTTGCACTTTACTAGTGTACAGGCTACTTAAAGTAATACTACTACTACTTGGACTACTTGACGGGTTTTTAGGTACGTTAGGTTTAGGATAGCCATCTTTTAGGCAAAATGTAAAACATATATTATTTTGAATGGGCAAAAAAGTAATTTAATTATAGTAAAAAAGTATTTTTCACGGTTACCATTTTTTGCTAAAATTTAATGTTCCAACACTTGTTTTACATAGATAGATAACTAGTTCAATATTTAGGTACATAAAGTTTTAAGAGTCATAATTAAAAAGTAAAAATATTTTTAAGCAAAACTTTGAACTATATCAATTGAATTATTCTATTGTACCTAATTGACGTGATACGTGACGAGATTATAAAGTAGGTATGGTTGACAATTCTAGTGAAGCGAAGAAATGAGACTGATATACAAAAATATGCATGAATAGGAATATAACTATTAGAAGAGTTGGACATTCTCAGCTACTACGACGATATTATTGAGAAATCTATATTTTATAATAATAAATATAGGGTATGTATCTATAATTACTTATAATTTTTAAACATTTTTACTTTCTGATTTTGACTTATAGTTTTATTCGCACCAAAGACTTACAACTAACCCTCGTACAAATATACTATTGTTTTAATACAGACATCTTTATGTACATGTCATAATTATTTACGTAGACTTATTGTCATACAAGATAACGAACTAGTTTCTTTGCCTACATCTTGCCTTATTTTTCAAATCAGAATACATCAGCTTAAGTAATAATTATTGTCTTAAGACAGCTACAAGTCGAAAAGAAAATATCTAAAAACCGAACATAAAGCATTCGAACATTGTATTTACGGGTATCAGCGCGTCTTTTGACGGTAGAACTATGGTGTTTTTTTATCTGAAGCTTATAGCAAGTGTCCATAGGCAGCAGTGGCCGCTTACGATCAGGTGGCTTGCGTACTCGTTTGTTACTTCTACATTACAAAAAACACTTACACACAACTCTTTTCCAACTCCTCGCGCGTGACGGCAAACGAGATATCCGGGGAGCTCAGCACGGGGAGCGCTATCGAACACCGCTGCAGAAGATCTTCATCCTTATTGCAGGTCTTTTTAAGAGCACCTGTAGGCAAAAACAACGATGAAGGTATATTATACGTATCTTTATATTTTATAAAATCTTTACATACATAAAATAGTATCCTTAAATTTGTGCCGCATAAAAATGTATAAATTGTTGCAACGTAAACAATAGGTGGTAGAACCAGTGCAATTCGACCGGGGAAGTACCACCGCCACACCTATTTCTAGCGTGAAGCATCTCTTGCGTTTCGATAGAAGGGTGTGGTTGCCGGCACACTTTCAAATGAGGCGACCATCATAGTCCTCGGGTAGCAATGCATCAGTGATTGACTTCAGATGGAGCATATGTTCTGTATGAAGTTGATTATAGATATCCATGGGCGGCAGTGACCACTTACCATCAGGTGGACTGCATGCTCGTTTGCTACTTCAGTCAGATAAATAAAATAGGTATATTCTTACTATATGAGACGGATTAAGGGTTACCATTATTTTAATGGCATTTCTTCTTCAGGATCTATTAGATATTAATTCAGATAATCAATTTGAACGAAGCGTGTCCTTTTTAAGCAAGTAAGGAGAAATAAAATGGTAAAGTCTGTCTGTAACATGGATAAAATGCTTTTCTAAGCACTCTTAGTTATTAATGTTTAATGTTTTCTTAGTCTGGACGTTGTCATGTCTTGACGATTAGGCCGTTTCTTCGGAATTTCACAAGTTAGAGAATGTTCTAGGGGATAACAGAATACTTTGAGCATTATTATTCCTTAGGTTTGTTCGCGATTATTGATAACACTTAAATTTATTTTTTCATTTTTATTTGTAACACGAAATGCAATTCTGTTTCAATGTGACCACTATCCATGCAACTGGGTCGAAATATCTACAAAAATAATTCAATAACCGCGTATCGTGAGTACCCTTATATATTAATATGTTGATACATCCCTGTTAATATTAATCAAAAAAACATGTTTATTATTTAATACTACAACTGTCATTGAACCTTTAAAGAATAAAGATATTCCTACCTAGGCCATTTTATTATTTTATTTATACCTTATATCACACAAGGTTTTTAAGAGTACAGAAAGTTGTTCGCAATACGTAATTAAACGTAAATGAAAATACGCACAAATAAGGTTATCGTATTTAATCAATGCGACAAATATAATAATACCTACTTACTATCCATGAATCTATTATTTAATCATAGATAATATATATTCCTATCAAACACTAATTTAATTGACGTAAGTTTCTAATAAGTTTACCCAATATTCCAATATTGTGGAGAAACAAGTATATTAATTACGTTTTGCTTAATTAAATATATTAAATTAACCTACAATATTATGTATGTAATAGGTAATATCAAGAAATAACAAGATAGGTAGTACCTAGTATAAAATATCAGCGTAAATTATAACAAAGTATATATTGCAAAGCCAATCAAATTTGCCAAAACAATTTATCAAATATACCTACGTATAGTAGCGAATACTTCCATTGATAGACACGCTATCTATGTACTATTTTATCAGTACTTCAATTACGTTGGTATTTAAATGTTTGTTTAATAAGATTTAATTATGTGATAACATCGATAAAATCTGGTAAGTGATAAAATCTGCTAACAGGTAGACATGAAAGGAAATAAAATAACAGATAAAAATATATTTTTTCCTACATTTTATATCAACATCGCAGGCTATAGGATTTGAAAATCTTTTAATGTAAAAATTATGATAGTCGTCATACATTTACAGACACTAACTTGTAATCAAAATACTTTTATTATTACACAAAACTACATAAATACATTTGAATTCAAAATATAACTTTCAATCGTGTGGCCTAAACTGTGGCCAAACTATACAATACATTTATTTACTAGGTATATTAACACAAACTCGATAGGTTTAAGTTTTAACAACCAGTTTCCCTATGTATTCACAGACTCGGTCGAGTCTGACACCAAACTTCAAAGTCAGACAAGCCGAGTATGTCTTTACTGTAATAGGAGCAGTTATTTGTAAGTTATGAAATTTTATTACTTACACACAGCGTATTATCCTCAAATAATATTTTATAATAGTAGATTATAATTCATATATGTGATATCAATTAATTACAATTGACTTTGTAATGAATTACATTTGAAATTAATAAAATTCGATAGCACAAACCATAGTGCCCCCAATTCTTAGACTTTTCGCTTTCGCGCGATGAAAACCTGACATCCAGTGAACGTCAAAGTCGTTTACACATCGCTTGACATTTAGTGAATCTCAAACCATTACATTTACTACCAAAAAGATTTTTTCATAGGTAAACATTATATAAATTAATAAACGTAATGAAGTTATGAATTATAATAATTCAAATGGTGACGAATTAGAAGAATTTATACTCGTATCAAAGGAAGAGATGTGCGTAGGAACTTGAATGGAATATGTTGGAACTTTTTTTATTAAGTACATCGTTTAATTGAATGCGTAGTATGATAGATACCATAGTAGGAAAGTATACGAAGAGACGAAGCGAAAGCGTGCTTTACTTTAATAGTTTTTTACTTTTACTTTAATACTTTAATAGTTTTGGCTTGCTCATATCGTACTATTTGGTTTTTGTAGTTCAGTTTGATAAGAATGAGCTTTCTAGTCTTGCCTTATTGACAAAGGTGTTTATCGCTATGCATATTTTATTTCTCTTCAGTTATTTTGTCATCATTTTAGAATCAAAACAGCTATTACAATTTTACGTTTATCGTTGCAAGTAGACATAATAATAATAAAAAATGTCTGGACTACTAAAAAATAAAAATGGCAACGTATATTTTAACACTGATTGTATTTTGAGCGAAGTAGCATAAACTGTAGCTATTTAGTAATTAATTAACCCAACAAGCAAATATCATTTGTACCTATCATAAAAAAAAATAGACAAATTAATTGCTTAGCGAGGGATAAGCAATTAATTTGTCAAAAAGATTTGTTGTAGGTATTCATTTTTTGATTCACTATGCCGGGCACTAGGAGCATGACTACTGAATATAAAGCCGGGCGGTCAAACGATTATAAGTATATAAACTTATTCGCAAATTCTCTAAATGCTGATTTGAAGGGTGTACTACAAATGAAAGCCATTCAAGAATATCTTTATTTAATATGAAATTATTCTGAAAAAGATTATTATTTATGTTGAACTCCCAAGTTACTAGTAAAATTGCGAGTTCCTGCTTCTTCTATGGTTGTCTTCATGCTGTAGGTATATTTTATTTATGCTGTATATTATTTTCATACTACATGTTGCCTGACGGAAGGTTGACATAACGGAGATGAACATATTGCCAATTAGACCTCATCCAGCAGAGCAAACAATCAATTCTTATTTTAAATAATATGATATTATATGAAAATATAGATTACTAGGTGACTGGCAAACTGCGTTTCGCCAGAGAATGGTCAGATTTTAAAATGAATACAAAATTGTCAAGCTTATTTTTGTTTTCAGATAAATCCAGACACTAATACCATTACTAACATTTATATTTTATGGTATGGTATTTAAGTTCAAATTGACTTTAAGCATAATTATAAATCTTTAAACTTGAAACTAAAAATATTGTCGTTAATAACCAATTTTCTCTCGTCTATGCATTTCACTTTTTAATTAACGGATCTAATAGTCTTATCGCAGTTATAAACCCATCATTTAGAATATAACTACCTATTCAAGGATACTTGTTTTGTTCTTAACATCAATCTGCAATCTAAAATACAAAGTTAAATAATAATAAAGTATCCTTTTTTTAAGTAGCGAAGTTATTCTAACACTTATTATTCTTCACCTGTAAAAATAAAACAGTAATATGTAATGAATTCAACTTTTTTCATGGGCCAATAAATCCCACTCATTTGAATCAAGATTCAATTCCCACACAACGCTACAAGGTATGTTATTACTTTCATCATTTAATAGAATTCTTTTAATATAGCTGGGGATTAAAAAAAAATAACTATTATCACATCTGGTAAATATGCAATGAGAAGAATTATATGGAACTCGCTTTGATTTGGTAACATTATTTGTGTATAATTGTGGGGCAAGTGCTGCATGCAGAATTAGGAATATCTGGCACGCTTAGTAAAATTGTGTGTTCATACTGTATGTTGTCATCATTCTGTAAATATTTGTTGCCAGTTCCTCTTATTAGCAAAAAAAATGTGTGACAAATATCCATCTCTTAGGTACTGAAATATTTAATGAAATATTAATTTAGAATCTATTAAAATCACAACAAATTGTATTTTATGTTTCCATAGTGACAATCACTATCATATTTAAAAGGTTCAGGTGTTACACAATCCGAGTTCTTGGCGAAGAGCCGCCACAGTGTTTTTATGCGGGCTAGACAGTTGTTTGGAGTCACTAATTGCTGGGCCGAGATGGGTCATCATTAGCACTGGATGGCTCGCACAACCAGGTGGCGAAGCTTGATGCTATCCCTAGTGCGCCGGTACCTGCCTCTTCGTTGCAGACAGCTCCAAGCGCTAGTAAAGCCCACGATGGAAAAGAAGTTACTCACACCAAACGTCTCCAAAAATATAAGTGATATGGCTGTTATGTGACTTCCTTCTGTGTTTTCTGTCTCATAAATATTACATTCTTTTTTCCTCAGACTTTATCACCAGTAGGTATCCTTTGTAGTTTTTATGTCATATAGTGCTATTATTTTCAGTTCCTGTCCAGTCAAGAATCTTTATGTTGTATTTCTTTACTTGTGTTGTAAGCGCGGTAGTTTACATGTCTTCGATATCAATGTTTATATAAACAAAGAAAACAATAATTTACAATTTTGTACGTTTTATTTTTTTAAACTAACATCTGTCAAATTAACTTTAGAACGATCTATGGATTCCTACGTTTTGGCCCATTTGACAATCAGTAATATGTTGTATAAAAACCTATATGTAGTAGTTCATATACTTAATATGCCCATAATTACTAATAATTTTTGTGTAAAGTTTGTTTGTGTAAATTTAATATAAATGATTTCTTTCTATACTGTTGGTAGGTAGGAGTTATATTAAGTCACTTATTTATTATATACTAGCTGTACCCGCGGCTTCGCCCGCGTAAAAACGAGTGTATCGCAAAGTTTTTCCCGCAAAAATCTCGACCCCGTTGAAATTATATGATAAAAAGTAGTCTATAATTATGTTATTCCACAACCTTTTCTATAGTGCAAGTCCTATCCAAATGAGTTTAGCCGCTCAGGCGATTACCCGGACATACAAAGAGTAAAGAAACGAATTTAAAGTATGTATTTGTGGTTAGGATCATAATTGTTATGTTAAAATATTTTAAAAATTAGACAAATTAGAATTTTAAAATTAGACGATTGTGAACCGCCTTTCTTTGAATTAATGAACAATCTTAGTGGTCACACAATACCAAGAAGCACCTTGTAAACCAAATCCTGCTCCACATTTAAACCAAAACGCATCGATTACAAAGATTGATTTTAACTTTTCCGCAGTATGTTTAAAAATTTTCAGGGTTATGCTGCAGGGTGAAGTGCAATGTTTGTACTGGTCTAGTACAAAAAACGCTATTCTTACAAACTTATTTAACATTCGTGTCCTACTCAACACTGGACACTATCAAGTGGTCAGATTACTCTAATAATGCACACGCATCGGCGGCCGGCATGTATTAGCATGCGCGAGCGAGACGGTTACCTACCGCTGCCGAGAGACACATCTTTATTATTTTAAATCTCTAATATCTTTAAAAGTATTTATTTGATGCATATAGTGTAAAAGCTAACGAATGCATTTATTTATATAAGGATTAATACCGAACAGAAGAAAACACACTCGAAATTATTAACGTAATATTTTTAGTTGAAATATGGAACATAAAAAAAATATTGTGACTTAACCATAAGTTATAGAGATATACTATCGCGGATTGATTTTATATTTAAGGTAGCAATCCAGTGTTTCGTAGCCCTTGACGCAATTATTAGTATTCAACATCAACATTTAATTTATCGATAGACTTCGTAGTTGTTTTGTAAATAACGCCACCTATCGCATTCAATGTAATTCAACATAGTAGTTCAACATAGATCAGGATAGATGGCGCAAGTATACCTAATATTTAACTCATCGGTAATTCCTCGTAATTTTATATTGTGGGTAAATTAAATCAAATTTATATCACATTTATTTGTATGATAATTAATTGTTATCGATTTATAGGTATCTATTATTTCATAATGAACTAAGGATCAGGATGACATCAGGGCAAAATGGCTAATATGGCGACAAACAAAAGTCGCGATATACCGAGTTTTACAGATATATGTTGTCGACTCAAAATCAATATTTTTTAATGTTTTATTATTGAGATAAGTTTTCAATCAAGTCTATCTTGCCCCTTGACGGAATTTTATTATCGTACCCTTTGAAGGAAGTTATATAATTTGATATCTCTAATGACTTTAAACGTATTTATTTGATGCATACAGTGTAAAAAACAATTTTGATCTTTATTAAAATTACGAAACTAACGAATGCATTTATTTACATAAGGATTCCACTAGAAGTCCACCAATTCGCAAATAGCCAGCGTGGTGGACTATGACCTAAAACTCTCTCATTCTGAGAAAAGACCCGTGCCCAGCAGTGGGACAATAATGGGTTGACGACGACATAAGGATTAATACTGAACAAAAGACAACAGACTGGAAAATAACGTATTATTTTTAGTTAAAATGTGGAACATAAAAATAATTATTGTGAGTTAACCTTAAGAGATATAAATATGCTATCGTGGATTTATTTTATAATCAAGTGTGCAAACCAGTGTTTCTTAGCCCTTGACGGAATTATTAGTAATTCAACATCAACATTTAATTTATCGATATTACTTCGAAGTTGTATTGTAGATAACGCCATCTATCAAATGTTCATTCAACATAATTCAACAGAACAGTGATAGCGCAAGTATACCTAATATTTAACTCATCGGGAATTCCTCGTAATTATAATCGTATCTTTCGCATTATAAATACATTTTCATATTATAAATCCATATTATGGGTAAATTAAATCAAATTTATCACATCTATTTGAATGATAATTAATTGTTACCAATTTATATGTATTATTTCTGAACGAACTCACGATGACGTCCAGGCGAAAGGGCCAATATGGCGATTGTCATTTGCATTGGAATTTAACAAAATTCGCGACATACCGAGTTTTACGGATATATGTTGTCGATTCAAAATCAATATTTTTTAATGTTTAATTGTTCACATAAGTTTTTAATCAAATCTATCATACCCCTTGACGGAATTATTAGTACACCTCCATGCTAAAAGCCAATATGGAGATTGTCATTTGCATTGGAATATAACAAAATTCTCGACATACCGAGTTTTACGAATATATGTTGTCGACTCAAAATCAATATTTTTTAATGTTTTATTATTCACATAAGTTTTTAATCAAATCTATGATACCCCTTGACGTAAATAATAGTACAGCTCTTAGTCAAAAACGAACTACCATACAAACATTTATGCTCGATTTTAACATTTTCAACCCATTTTTTGAAATAAAAAGTAGCCTATAATGGATCCCAAGGTCACCACTATCTGTGTACACAATTTTATAAAAATCGGTTCAGTAGTTTTGCCGTGAAAGAGTAACAGACAGACAGACAGACAGACAGACAGAGTTACTTTCGCATTTATAATATTAGTAGGGATATTTTGGTAATTTATTCATATATACTTTAAAATCGAAGTTCAGACAAGCCTTCTCGAATAGTGCTAATCGCGATGAAATTGGGCAAAGTTATGAGAGGTATTACATATTTATATATATAAGTACATACAGACATAAACACAACATCATAAAAAAATCATAGGAGAACCTTCCTCGGACGTCTAAACATCGAAATTCGATTGGAAACTCGATTTATGTAAAACGGGGTAAAACCAATAACTTCCTGACTATCCACAATTTTTAATTATCTTATCAACAAGTCAAAAAATCTTTACAAAAAGATGTAAAATCCTATCAAAAACAGTTTCACTGTAAAAATAGCACCAAATTCAAAGTCATAAAATTGTTGAAAAACAATCAAAAATTTTACAAAAAGTTATGAAATACAAGCACAAAAAACCCAAGTTATGATTTTTTGATAATTTAATATTGAAAAAGTTTTGTTGCAACCTTAAAACTTAACAAAAATCGAATTTGGTGTGCGTCCTTGAGAACTTCATTTTTTTAGGATCCATTCATAATACTTTAATGGTAAGGTAAAATACACTGTAACTGTTTAGGAACTAGTACCTACCTGCTCACTCCATGTATTTGTATTTATGCATTTGTGAATATAGATATACAAATACATGGAGTGAGCAGATGCGGATTCCTGGGCAGTAACTGAGCAGTATAACTTACTTATGTATAATTATCACGTCAATATTACATAATAGGTAGTATCGAAAACTGAATGGATACGATTTGAGTTAGATGAAGCTGAAAATATGTTGGAATAAATTTTTCTGTGTTCAGTATGTTCTACTTGTAAGAATGCAGCGTATCTACTGACTCAGATGACAATTATCTCGCACTTCCCACGAAGATAAATAAAATGAAAGTAAAGGAATAAGAACGGTATTGAGAAATTACTTGCAATACATCCAAGCAAATTTGCGGTACTGAAGGACGCACGCCAAGTTCGATTTTTGTTAAGTTTTAAGGTTGCAACAAAACTTTTTCAATATTAAATTATCAAAAAATCATAACTTGGGTTTTTTGTGCTTGTATTTCATAACTTTTTGTAAAATTTTTGATTGTTTTTCAACAATTTTATGACTTTGAATTTGGTGCTATTTTTACAGTGAAACTGTTTTTGATAGGATATAATAAAGTCGAGGAGGTCGAGTACACAATTTGGTTTTAAAGGTTTCGCTAAAAGACTTTTGTTAAGAAAAACTTCCAAATAAAATAAAACAAGATTTCCAAAATTCATAAAACTTTAGGCAGCACTACGTTTAATTTCTTTTATAATCAGAAGAAACTTGGTAATTGTTTAAAATACATAATTTCGGCAAATAAAGATCTTCTCTCCTTTATGAAGTCGGTTAAAAAGTTCAAAGAGCCTAAACTCTTAGGCTTAATCCTTACTGAAATCGCAAACCGGTTTTAGCCAGTAATTCTTAAAACAAAGAAAGGTACTTTTATTTTCTTTTGTAGAGATATTTTGTAAGCGGTTTTGTACAATGTTTTCGTATTGTTGTTATATAATCCAGTAAGTTGAAATGAAACAAATATGTACTTGCAAATAAGTTTTGTTTAATTAGCACTCCATATATCTATCACTAGTTATGCCGCGCGATGTCACCTGCTTTATTATTATCACTCTTTTAATAGTCATTAGTAGTAAGAATTACCTCACCCACTGATAATTCTAGATTCGAATACTATAACTTTTATTACTGTTCTGTGCACTTTAAGTTTTTATGAGGTGTGATGCGGGAAGGACGGGTTAAACACTATTTCAGATCGCCTTAAAGAAAAAATATCTGTCCTTTGCCACACCTTTCAAACCAGAATTCGACCGTTATGAGCCATGTATAAGTTTGTGTAAAGTTGCAGTTGAACTAAGAGTATTACGGCAGTAAAAACACTCGCTAACAGTGAAAAATCGCATGATAGCCAAAAAATAGATTCGATGACGCCTGATGTTATCAAACCTATTTTATTTGCGATGCGAAATAGATAACGTTTGTGACGTCACCAAAAATTATCTACCATATAGCACTTATCAAGTAGATCTGTTTACGGCGCAATGTCTCGAAATACCGTACGTCGCGTCACCACTCCCGCGCTGGGTGATCGAGTTACTGTGCGCACGCGCAATCATATGTTTGCTCAATTCATGATTGGAATATTACTGCGTGTATACAAAAAATCTTTCAATTATAACAGGAAATGAAAGGAAACGCCTAAAACTGCTCCATTAGTTAATCTATAAACTACATGTTATTTTTTCCGCAAATAAAAATGTTACATTGTAACGTTACTTTAAAATGTGTTTAATAAAATGAATGTGTGTGATATTTCGGCAGTGGCCTTCGCAATGCATATAGTAATGCGGGTGTCCTGCTAAACAGGTTATTTTTACCAGCACCCGTCTAGTCATACATTCCAATGATGGAGTGGGGAGCCGAGCCCACCACGTCGCCCCATCCCATTGGTTGGAAACATCGTACGATGTTTTTTGATGTGTGCGTGTTGAACAAACACACCACACTCTCTCAGTTACGAGACTTACGACGCGTATCGAGGCCTAATTTAAGAAACGTCGGTAGAAAAACCGCCAATTGACTTGACTGATTGAATTGATCCCGCGGATGCCATAGGAAGTCGCAACTGCCTTGACACAGTGCTATCAACGCTTTTATATCAGATGGAGTTTATTCAGTTTAAACATGCTTTATGTTACATTTTATGTGACACTTGTTCGAGGTCGTTTCTAGTAATGAAGGCTGTGCGCACTTATCAAATTTATACAGGTGGTAAACGTAATCTCAACAAATACAATTAGAAACGAAAACTAAACTCGTCTTTTGCGCATTTGTCACAAGCAAGTAAATATAATATATTGAGTGTGATTTACCATTTGTTAACTATACCTTCCATCCATCAGCCTTTTGAGGTTTACTGTTAGACATATAATAAATGAATTAATATTTAATTTTAGTGTTATCAACGTTAATATCCTTTGATCAGCAATGAGATGCAAAATTTAAAAAAATATTTACTTATAGGTAAATTACCCGTACATGATTCGTTTCATCCGGCTACATCAGAAGAAGTTTCTATTTCTAGACATTTCTATCATTAATTCAGTTATGGCTTTATAATCTCAAATATATCAGTCACTGAATCCGACATATTTTATGCCTTGTTTGGATAATTGATTCTGCTAAGGAAAACTTCAATAAATTAAATTCAGGTTAAACCGGTAACAGTATAATACATACATAATAAATGCCATAACCACTCCTATATAAAAGACGCGACCAGCTGCATTAAATGTTAGCAGTAAAACCATTGATCGCAACATGCGATCTCCATATTTTACCATAATGGTCGCACATGCCAGTTTTATCTCAAGCTGTAATTGGAAAACTGAAATCATATACATTCAGGTCAGCTTTATCGGTCTAGGATAAAAGGACTTTTGATTTATGTGATCTATTATTATAAATATATGATTAAGTTAACGACAATCCGGATGCCAGAACAGCGGTTTACGGATTATACTTCATACTAATATTATAAGCCGAAAGTTTGTGTGTATGTATGTTTGTTACTACTTCACGTCTAAACGGCTGAAGCGATTTTCATAAAATTTGGTAGAGAGTTAGCTAATACTCTGGATTAACTTATAGGCTACTTTTTATTGTGGGAAAATATCTTACTTCCACGGAACAATCGATACATCGATTATTTTAACGCAAGTGAAGCTGCGGGGTTCAGCTAGTATACAATGTACCAGTCTAACACTCACAATCAGAGCGATTCAGATTCGATCGCTGACAGGCTAAAATCTAAATAATGCGTTTAGATTTAATAAGGGCCCACACCCTGTTGCTATAATTTTTTTTCGGAGACCTTAGCAAGCACAACTCGGTGATTCATATAGTAGAAAAGAGACTAATTTATGTTAGTCTTTATTTACATTTTTTCTAAGCTTTATAAACGTATTTTACAAACTTATTTAGAAAACTGATAAACCTATTTATTAAAAAGCAAAAAGCGAGCACAACCAGTTCCTAGGGAAATATAATAAAAACCCACAAATTAAGAACTCAAGATAAAAATTGTTGCTCACCAAAAATGTTTTGTAATATCAAACAATAGATTTTGGTTACAAAACCCAGGATAAAGCTCCGTCGGCTAATGTTCCGTACAATAAATTAATACTTTGATAACAAGCAAGTAATTGAGGCTCGTGTCTAAAATTACGGTAGATAAATTCAGCGGTCCTTACAGGAAAATCTTTCCCTACGTTTAAATCATAAATATGATAGCCTCGCCATAAATCTTTGTAGCAATGAAACAGAAACATTAAAGATTTAGGCAGGACCCACTGTTTTGGGATCTTTGTTCATTAACGTGAATTAATCATCTTTATGATTATGTACGCTTAATGCGTGTGAGAAATATTAGTCTTAAATGATATATTAAGATATATATATTTTTTTATGGAAAAATCTATTTCGTATTCCTCTTAGCAAAGTTTTTAACATGATACGCATACCATAACGATAGGTACATAAAAATAAGAATACTAGATTTATTATGACGTCACCTGTAAACTAGTAATCAACGTCCATAAAATTTGGAAAGAAAAAATTGCTAGTAATAATAAGGTTATTCTAAATCACGATTGTATGTTGATAACTATGTATGTTCACTATTCAAAAAAGAATTTAACTTCTAATAACTGTTGTGCTGCATTAAATCAATTTGGTAAAGTAGGTACGCTACAGGATTTCCTTAATGAGAAGATACCCTCAAAGATAAATGGGTATCATGCTTTTACCACGCTCAGGACCATAACACGAATCGTGGTTAAGCGCTTGGTATCAAAAATCAACACACGTCCAAACTTACATAAAACAATGATTGATATTGTAATCTGCTTATTTCAACAATTACAATAAACATACCATTATCAACGCTAAGGAATAAATATCGGAATTTTACTCAAAGAATATTGCTACAAAGATCTCTGTAATAGCTAATTATGCCACAGATACCTATACCTAAGATGGAGTAGCTGACAACATACAATTCAAACGATACAACAAACCATTTAAAGCCTAGAAATAGAGAACTTCCTTTTATTCATATTTGACGCTTAAAACAGTCTACATAAATAGACACGGCATTGCATATATTGCAATATGGCTATTTATTTCATGGAGAAACACTCAGAAAACACATAGGAGTTCGGATTCAATCTTCCAGATGTCTCATCAACCGTTTATTGGCCCACTACTGGGCACAGGTGTTCTATCAGAATGACAGAGTGAGAATGAGAGAGTTTATGTGAGAGGCCTTAGCCCACCGCGCTGGCCAAGTACGAATTGGTGGGCTTCACACACCTCCGAGAACTTTTTTAAGAACTTCCGGGTTTGAGATTTCCTCACGATGTTTTCCTATCCTGATCTACCATACACGTAAATTTTGAAATACAAATATTTGTAAAGTTAATTGAAATGGAAATGTGAAAACCCAAATATTAATCGAATAACAAATTTATTCAATAATCGGAAGCGGCTATCAGTGGGAGCTACATAAAATTCAAGATATTACCCGAAGAATAGTTTCTTGAAAAATCAAAATAACGAACTACAACGCAAAAGTCCGTTGTTAGCAAACCTGTTTAATGCGACTAAACGAGGAATCACGTTGAGAATGCTGTCGCTGATTATTCTTTTATTACTGTGCTAATGAGGAAGGAACGGAAGACTAAAAACTAACGATGGGAAGATGACATTTGCTATTTCATTCCACTTTCGGAGAAAATTGTTAAAAGATCTATATTTAAACGAGCTAACCCGCATAGCGGGTTCATATAAAATGCTCGCTCGTCTGTGCTTTTAAACAAAGGTAAGATATTTTGGAGAAAAATAGCATATGTCACTCCCAGTGAGTGCTCTATCTTGAATTTATTAACACTTTCGCCCCTGGAATGCATAATCACTTAAAAATATTGTACTCTTATTTCTGCTTATAGGATGCCAAAATAGCAAAACAAAACCCTATTTCTAATTCTCCACTGTCTGTCCGTCTGTCACAGTTGATGTTTTAAGGAATTATGATTATTAAAAATACATATTTTAAAAGCGGAGGCCTCATATAATTGAATAAAATAAATTTAATTCCTATAAGAACATAATTCAATATTTGGTAATATCTCTTTAATGACAACATAATCCCTGGACTTAGTGGTTGCTTCAAGAGCATCACTACTTTGCCAGAAAAATCGCACTGCCTCTTCAGGACCATAGCATGAACCACGGTAAAAAGTGAGAAGTCCGTCCCAACACGGAACTGCATGCACTCCACACCCCACTCAGGGCATATCTTCAGCTTACTCAAAGAATCGTAGTGACTAACTGCTATACGATAACTCTTGTATTAATCTGAGCTATAATTGGATTCCTTCGATATTTAAATCCAATTGGAATTTAAATGACAAAATGTACCCGAGAAAAACATGGATTTATTGGTAAATTGAACAATTACGGTCAACCAATTTATATTTTGATTTCTCTAGGGCTGCCTAACCCCATTTTATAATTTAAAGTCTAGGTTTTTTGTAGTAAGCTTTTGCTAAATTTAAAAGCGGTATAATTCACAATTTACGTATTTAATTTGTCGTTTCTAGAAGTATTTAAAATAAAAATAAGAGATTAATACCTAATCCTGTATTTTTTATAGAACAATGTCTTCTGATTATGAAATGGCCAAGCTAAGATTTTATTTTTTATTTTTCTTTATCTTACTGAAGTAGCAAACGAGCATGCAGTCAACCTGAAAGTAAGTGGTCACTGGCGCCCATGGACATCTGTAAGTAACTTCATATAGAACATGGGTTCTATCTGAATTTAATCACAGATGCGTTGCTGCTCCCGAAGACTATGATTATTGTTTATATTATTATTTCGCATTTAGTAAAATTTAATAGATTTCAAGTGTACACAAATTAGAGATATCTAATTGTCCTAGGTCGGTTGTATATTCAATTATTATTTTTATTTGTATGAGTAAAAAAAATCGTATTATTTTAAGAATGTAGAGCTAAGGCGACATTTTAACTACAAAAATACCCTTCAGGTATATCCGCAATAGATCTTAGCCTTTAAATATATATTTTTTATTAATTTGTTTATTATTAATTACTTACAGTTTATCAGTCAGAAAAAAACGTCCTTGACAAACTACTTTGCCGATCTTGTATTCTAGTCTAGATGGCCTTGCTGATAGGGTTTATTCTTATCATTGTCATGGTGATCGCGTGTTTTTCTGACGCGTCGACGGAAAATTTCTGCCATTCTAATCACTAGACTGACCTATATTTGCGATCAAATAATTAGGTATCTATCCTTGCAGCTATCTTTTATTTATTTTGATGCATATTTTCACCAGTTTTCATACGACGTTAAATCATTTTTTTTATAATAATGAAGTTGCAAACGAGCATGCAGTCCACCTGATGATAAGTGGTCACCGCTGCCCATGGACATCTGTAAGCAACTTCATATAGACCATAGGTTCTATCTAAAGTCAATCACAGATGTGTTGCTACTCCCGAGGACTAGGCAGGTCACCTCATATAAAAGTGTGCCGGCAACCACACCCTTCCATCGAAACGCAATGAGTGCTTCACGTTAGAAATAGGTGTGGCGGTGGTACCTTCCCGGTGAAACTACACTGGTTCTACCACCTCCAATAACTACATATTATTATTAATATATATTAACTATACTAACAGCTGGTCACGGGTCAGCTCTTAGAATCAAGTGTCTCACCAAGCCGATTATAATAATATAATTTATGATTGTTGGGATACGTCTAGTGAGCTCTTACTAAAATATTATGAGTAGGTTTCCTCTCGTAGTTATTATTTATTTATCTTGTTGCGTGGGTCTGAAATCCAGTATCCCTAATGTGGGCAGTTGAAGTTTATAAATTTCATAACACAGTATCATAAATATACGTAATATTTTCAAGGTACGAAAATCCCAAATATTAAATAGTTAGCATGGATATTCATCGACTGCAAGGACATGCTATCAATACATATACATGACCGACTAGCTCCAATATAGAACACCTATTGTATGTGTGCTTATACGAATAGAAAGGCAAATATAGAAATAGAAGGAGACCTTATTCATTTTTCAAAGTTTTAATATTTATTTTTATTCTTTCAAAACTTTTTGGCGAAATCGAATCCCAAAAAAAGAAATCCTGGATTCCTCACAGTAGGAATACCTCTTATCCTCTAAAACAAAATACAGCACTCCAAACTACTGCTATAAGGCAAAAAGGAGTAGACCACGGTAACTTCACCACACTCGAATCACAAAAAAAATTACAATTTTACAATGTTTTGCTTAATTACCGCACGCTTCAATTTTAATTATCACAGACAATTTTTCAATTACTTTGTTATTATGTCGGTTAAACTATAATTAAAAATGGGTAACCGTGCATTACATGTTTTATGCACAATATTTGCACAACCAGTGTGTTGGAAAGTAAACAAAAACATGTCTGCTTTGTGGATTCGGATGGCTAGCTAGCCAGCCAGTGATCTTAGCGCATCTTAGTGTGAGTTAATTAACAGCAATTCTTACTACGCGCAACAGGAATTGATACTGATTTATCTAATTGGGTGGTATCACATACATATAAGCAGTGTAACCCCTCCGTATTTTTAAACTTGTGGGCACCACGATAATAGGAGACGTCCTGTATTAGTTTCCATCCATAGTTAAGTGAAACACATGTTCAAGCTCATAAGTAGAAAAAGTAAAAATTTCTTCTGACAGTAGATAGTTACTTAAACAAAATTAAATTAAATGGTAAAAAGGGTAGCCAACAAGACAATACATTACACGTATAACTAATAACTATATTGAGCTTAAATTAAGTGCTGTCTTAATTACAGGCCACCACGGCATGCATCGTGGTCGAGGATATCTCTTAATAATTGTGTCAAGTTGTAAGCATAACGGAATTATTATACTTTACTTATAATACTACAGGTAATTGTACAACTGTTTTTCAATAAAACGTTCACATCACAAAGGGCGCATATTATCCCTCTATCTCAATAAAAGGCAATCCCTAGTGAATCACGCAGAGACACATAAGACACATAAAACTCGGAATGATCACGAAGCAAATCGGCCATTTCATTCCTTTGTCTCCCACACCGTGACGAGCGATTATACGAGTAATATAAAATACATAGATTTGATATTAAACCACAAGATTTGACATTTTTATTTATCGATAGTATGTTACATAAGAAATTGAATGCATATAAAAATAAGCTAAATTCTACAAGCTTATTTTATTTTATTTTCGTAACTACCCGAGTAAATTGTGTTTAACGTAACCAAATAGAATAATAAAATACATTGTACCTAAAATGTACAAAGCTCTGTGAAGAACACTAACTTAAGGTTTCACTTAGTTACGCAGAAGTTCACCCAGAGATTCACCCAGTTGTGGAGATAATCTTTGCCGAAATGGATTCTATATAGAATTAAATCCTAAGTAGCTATTAAACCCAAAACAAATTTAATCAGTAAACTTTTTCTGCGATGGTATTTGAGCAAAACTTTTTTAAGCAGAAAACAAGTCAGAATAAACATTAACACAGATAGGCGACGAATGACTAATCTATTAATCACAAAACTATTACTGTTAGTTGGTAACAAATCTTTTATTCGCTGCTACTATTTGGTGAGATTATATCCCTATGTCTCTATGGGCGCGCTCCGTCATTTGTCATCGCGTTCAGATGGGATAACTTTTTGTTCGCGTCGCTGACTCCATCCCAACTTTTGTACGGAAATCGCGCCTTATTATCACCCGACATTAATGCCTTCTATTCGGTTCAGCAAAAACTACTGATACGTCATTGTGTAAGGCAGCACGCGCACAAATTGCGATATCTTTCTATTCTATATTAGCATGGTAAATTGGACTAATATCGGCATACATTCGATAGAAATATGGTAAAACCGATGTTGGAAATTTAAGTTAATATTAATTCATAGCAACACCACATACCTACTACGTCGTCAAAATTATGTACATGTATTACCAAGTTTAAAAAGTATGTACCAAATAGAGCTGTCGGAGAAGGAGAAACGATTTTTACCCAATTAATCATATCTTCTCTATGCTATACCATATATATAATATTTTACATAATATTAATGTAATAACATTCCTATAGGTTATCAACCAAACCTTGATTAAAAATAGTAACTGAAACAAAAAAGTACCATAAATTCCACGTGTGCGTACAGCCTTACGCGTAAATTACCCATTCGTTATCAGATAAAACAGTTATTAATGTAGTGTGAAATATTTTAGGTACATTTACGGTTACAGGACGTGGGAATGGAAATAATATATTTCCCATATTTTATCGTTTATCATTACAGTAACCGTTTTCAGTTTGCAACAAAAATATTTAAGCCAGCCTCTGGTGGGCTATAAATTCGGATAACCATTTCACCCCATGCTACCCGAACTATAACTCCTCATAAATCCCGATTAGCCTTCGGCCGAAAGAAAGCTAAAATAGATTATTGCTATAACTGTTTTATACGCGTAAACAATAACAATATCGCTATTCTTCATTTCAAAAGCATTTTCGTTCGAAATTCCGTAATAAAAATGAAAGGGATAAACCGTCAGCTTAACTGGGGGTTTAAGAACATATTTAATCTCCACTCCATCGGACTATGAACTTGACAGAAGAAAGAAGGACAGATAATAATTCATTTATTGTGTGAAACATTTCTAAGTATATCTTTGACGTAGACAAACATAATTAAGGTAATAGTGAAATTGATTTAATATTGCAGATAAATCATACGAACAGCGTCCAGCTTAAGTACAGACTTTTCGCAAATTGACGAGAAGATGAGTAAAATGATAATATTTAAAAAATAAATTAATTGCATTCCTCTTATATTCTAAGCTTTAGAGTTAATATCTGCAGTAAGAAAACAAAAAAAGAACAGTTTTTTACAGTCTGCATGACCTATTATAATTTGCCAAATAAATATTGACAAAACTGAATTAATATTAATTTTTAACACAAAAAACATTTTTAGAATTCCTCAGTAAAACAGAAAATAATGCTTGCACGGGTTTTTACGCACAGCGGCGCTGAACTCTTAAATTCCCTTACGAAACCTTGAGTTTAATAAACCTTAATAAAGTTCGAAGCAAGAAGCTCCCAATAATAAAATATCAATCAACGTTTATTACAGTCTATGTCTACGGACGTATTATATCTCTACAATCTATGATATTATTGTTCTGTATTTGTTTATCTCATATGTATAGCGTAATGAAATCTAAGTACCTAATATTTATTCTTTATTTATGAGTATTAGGATCGACTCTCATACATTTTATATACAAAATTTACCCCACTTTAACCTCTCACCTGCGTTCCACTGAATGTAACACAATAAGACATACGTTTGACAAATCTGTATTCTTATATGAAAACAACGATGTAGATTATATGTATCATGGTAATAAGTGAAGGAAAAACTCTACTAGCCGTATGACATGGCGGTCCACTGCGAATTTACATATGCAGGTAACTTAAATACTCGTATTTAATTGAACTTGTGATCAAAATAACAATAACGGAAGGCGTTAAAATACGTGCCTATAGTAACAGAAGCTTATTGTCAACGCTCCTTAGGAGTCGATGTTACTTATTGATCATATCAATCCTCAAACCTGAGGTCATTCACAGATACGTTACGATGTGTTTGTATGTCTACTAAGTGCCAGAAAAATTATAAGTAAACTTATATCACTGAACACCGTGTGTCACGTATGTATTATTTTATTGTCTATTCTGAGTACCAACCATCAAAACACATATTCACATTGTCGCTTGTGTATTTGCCTCAGATTTCAATATCGAAAAATCCGAAACAAAAAATTTCGTAGAAATTCAGGCAAAGGCAGTTATCAAAATGCATGGGAACCAGGATTTCCTTTATCCCTATCGGCCGTTTGAAGGCTTTACGGACCAATCAATTTCGTTTTGATGAATATGACGTTAATGGATTCGAGATAGTTTCCATTTCAGTATCTACAGTAGGTTAAGCCGATTGATTCTCGTCAACCCATTATTTTCCCACTGCTGGGCACGGGTCTTCTCTCAGAATGAGAGAGTTTAGGCCATAGTCCACTGCGCTGGCCAAGTGCGAATTGGTGGACATCACACACCTCCGAGAACTTTTTTTTTAAGAACTCTCGGGTGTATAGGTTTCCTCACGATGTTTTCCTTCACCGAAAAGCAGTGATAATTAATTTCTAATACGCACATAAATCAGTGGTGCGTGCCTGGGTTTGAACCTTGGACCTCCCAATCGAGAGGGCAGGTTTCAACCATTAGGCTATCACTGCCGATTGATTAAAAGTCTGAAAATAGAAATAAAAAAGGGGGGGACTCGAGGACTGTCGCGGTAAAGCTATTGCATATCATTTTTTATCAACTTATGCATTTACCTATAACCATTTATTTATGCCGTGTGGTGTCGGCCTTTTAGAATAGCACCACTCCCTCTCTTCCCGTGGATGTCGTACGAGGCGACTAAGGGACATAAATCCAAGAGATGGGCAGCAGCATCTCCTTGTGTAATGTACATCTACTGCGGTCACCAACACGCTTGCCAGGCGCGGTGACTATCGGCAAAAACCCCCAATGAAAGGTGCAGAAGAACCCCGGCCCCCAGTCCCCGGCAGCCCCGCTATTCCAGGCTACGGTAGCGGCCTAGGTAACGGCGGGGCAGGGGGTGCTAAGAATCTCCGGCAGAGATCCGGCTACCGCAACCGACGACTTCTGCACCTGGCAACATACAACACCAGGACACTGAGGACCGACGAGAAGATACAGGAGCTGGAAGAAGAGATAGACAAGTTGAACTGGAGTGTATTGGGATTGTCTGAAGTCCGAAGACAGGGTGAGGACACGATAATCCTCAAATCGGGCAACTTGTTCTATCACCGGGAGGGCGACCACCTGTCTCAGGGTGGTGTCGGGTTCCTCGTCCACAAATCCCTCGTCAACAACGTGGTAACAGTCGACAGTGTGTCGTCAAGGGTAGCGTACCTTATACTCAGAATATCTAAACGGTATTCGCTGAAGGTCATACAGGTATATGCGCCGACTTCGACACACCCAGACGATGAGGTCGAGGTTATGTATGAGGACGTAAGTAGAGCCATACATACCTCAAAGACCCACTTTACCGTTGTTATGGGGGATTTTAACGCAAGACTAGGCGCGCGGAACGATGGCGAGCGGAGGCTGGGGCCCTTTGGAATTGGACAACGGAACCACCGAGGCCACTTGCTTGCCAACTTCTTGGAGAGGGAGGGCTTATTTATGATGAACTCTTTCTTCAAGAAGAAGGCACAGCGAAGGTGGACTTGGATAAGTCCTGATGGTTCATCTAAAAATGAGATAGACTTCATTTTGGCAGACAAACGGCACATATTTAATGATGTCTCTGTGATCAACAGGGTGAAAACCGGAAGTGATCACCGGATGGTAAGAGGCACATTAAATATCAACGTAAAGCTGGAACGGTCACGCCTAATGAAGTCTACGCTCCGACCAACACCTGTCCAAATCCAGGGCTCCGAAGAGTTTCAACTTCAGCTACGAAATCGTTTCGCGTGTCTCGATTCTTGCGTTTCTGTGGACGAAATTAACACCAAGGTAGTAACAACTGTCCACGAGGTGGGGTCTAAGTACTTTAAGACCCACTCCAGTGGTAGGTCTCGAGTTCTCTCAGAGCATACTCTCGGTCTTATGAGGGAGAGGCGAGAACTATGTGTGCAGTCTCCAACCTCAATGTCGAAATACAGACTGCTCAATAAACAGATCTCTCAGAGTAGGCGACGCGATTGGCGTGCTCATAACACCCATCGCGTAAAAGACGCTATTGAGCGAAACCAGGGCTCGAGAGTGTTCGCCAGGGATCTGTGCGTTGGGCAGAGCCTGCTGACGAGGTTGAAGACCGAATCGGGCACCATGGTTTCGTCTAACCCCGATGTTCTGAGAGAAATTGAGAAATACTACGGACAGTTGTATGCTTCCGCACGAGTTCCCGCCCGCAACAAGGCGGACGACAAACGTGCCAAACTGACCCGACACTATACTGAGGACCTCCCGGACGTCAGTCTGTACGAAATTAGAGAGGCTCTCAAACAGCTGAAAAACAACAAGGCACCGGGCGATGACGGAATCACAACAGAGCTGCTAAAAGCTGGCGGTAAACCCGTACTAGTGGCGCTCCAAAAGTTGTTCGATTCCGTCATTACTAGCGGGACAACCCCGGAAGCGTGGAGCAGAAGCGTAGTGGTGCTGTTCTTCAAAAAGGGCGACAAAACTCTTTTGAAGAACTACAGGCCCATTGCGCTTCTGAGCCACGTGTATAAGCTGTTTTCGAGAGTCCTCACTAACCGCATTGCGCGCAGGCTAGACGACTTCCAGCCTCCCGAACAAGCCGGTTTCCGAAAAGGCTACAGCACCATGGACCACATTCACACGCTGCGGCAGATTATACAGAAGACCGAGGAGTATAATCTGCCGTTATGTGTTGCTTATGTGGACTATGAGAAAGCCTTCGATTCTATCGAGCACTGGGCGGTGCTGGAGTCCCTTCAGCGATGCCAGATCGACTATAGGTACATCGAGGTGCTGAAGTGTGTATACACAGCCGCCACCATGTCAGTCCGAGTACACGACAGAAGCACAAATCCAATCCAACTGCAGCGGGGAGTCAGACAAGGCGATGTTATATCGCCGAAACTGTTCACCGCTGCGTTGGAAGATTTGTTCAAGCTGATGGAGTGGAAAGGTCTTGGCATTAACATCAATGGCGAACACGTCACGCACCTTCGATTTGCCGATGATATAGTCATCTTGGCAGATTCGCTGACGGACCTCAGCACAATGCTAGGCGACCTCAACAGTGCCTCACAACGGGTGGGTCTTAAGATGAACATGGACAAGACGAAAATCATGTCTAATGTCCATGTCACACCCGTACCGGTAGTTGTTGACGGCACTCCTCTCGAAGTTGTCGACGAGTACATTTACCTGGGACAAACGATCCGGATGGGTAAGTCCAACTTTGAGAGGGAGGTCACTCGTAGAATCCAACTCGGCTGGGCTGCGTTCGGGAAATTACGTAGTATCTTCTCGTCCAAAATTCCTCAGTGCCTGAAGTCGAAATTATTCGAGCAATGTGTGTTGCCAGTGATGACCTACGGCGCCGAAACGTGGTCCTTCACGGTAGGCCTCATTCGGAGGCTCAGGGTCGCTCAGCGTGCTATGGAGAGGGTTATGCTCGGAATTTCGCTACGAGACATGATTCGCAACGATGAAATCCGTAGACGAACGAAGCTTACAGACATAGCTCTCAAAATTAGCAGGCTGAAGTGGCAGTGGGCCGGCCACATCGCTCGTAGGACCGATAACCGATGGGGAAGAAAGGTCCTCGAGTGGCGACCACGTTTAGGCAAAAGGAGTACAGGTCGCCCCCCTACCAGATGGACCGATGACCTGAAGAAGACAGCGGGAAACCGTTGGATTCAGAGGGCACAGGACCGGTTGGAGTGGCGCCATTTAGGGGAGGCCTATGTTCAGCAGTGGACATCAAAAGGCTGATGGATGGATGGATGGATGGATTTATTTATGCAGTATTTTTTTTCTTTGATATTAATTAAGTTTTTTTCTGTGATACTATAAAATACTTTCTCACAAACAGCAGCTAACATATTCTTCCGTTCGATCCGTACGAGCTTCGTACTATTGTACCATATAGATACACTTTAAGGTTAAGCGAACAGTCGGCCGCGCTACGTAGTAGGTGTAGTGGGGGTATTAGGTTTTTTTCGTTACAGAATTTCTTGATACGGTCGCCGTGATAAAAGCTATGCGATAGCTTAAAACCTATCATAAACTATTGCATCCTATCTGAAGCGACATAGTTATCAAGTGGGATTGTAATATAAAATTAAGGAGCACATCTTTCAAACCTTCAAACCTTTCAAACATATCTGCTTTATAAAATTAGTTCCGCTTGTTCCCTATACAGACCGCAATAAAAAGAAATTGAAGTATTAATATTACTTACGTTTAGCGCACACATAGTAAATCTAAGTATCCTAGTAAATGTCGTTAATCTCTTCGAGGGAGGTTGAGAGAAATAAAATAACCTTTGTCGCAAGGTACCATTCCGTAACCGTACGGTCCGATTACTTCCATACACTTGCGGTTACCGTATCACATTCGCTGTTCGATCGTGTCTAATATCCTGTCGAACGTTGAGAAATGTGGTTCAAGACAGCTACAATCGATATCCTTTTTACAGGTGTATTCTGTTTGCGTTAAGTTCTTGCAATAATGTTTTCTTTTATGTAATAAATTCTTTATATAACAATTCTTTTTATATAGGTAATTGCATAAATTTGCGCTTTGATGTTTGGGGGACTTAGTAGATATATGTTATAATTAGACATCGGATTATATGCAATATCAAAATGCCAAAAAAAAGATACAAATATGCACTATAAAGTTTGTAATATGCATTAAAATGGTTAAATACACAAAAACATTTATTTTGGTCGTCAAGCTTGAACTATGGCAGGTGCTAGCGAACTAAAAGAACGAAAGGCGAACTATTATGCCCAATAGGTACTAACGAAAAAGTACCAAAGTGCAATAAAGCTATACAACTGTTAGATATTATATGCACTTACATATGCAAATGCATATAATCCGATGTCTAGTTATCGTACAATATATTTTGAGAATTTTTGCTGATTGTCAGTTTTTTTTAAATCGCAACTAAGGCAATCTACTGAATCTAATTGAATCGTTTCGTATTTATTTCATTGAAATCACGAGACATAGATGGTATTTTATTGAAAAAAATATATATAATCAATTCCAAATTATCTTTATCATCCAATCACTGTTGAGGAAGAACAAGATGGTCATATCCGGATAATACCTTCAAGCACGTTAAAAATAACCCATACGAGGAATCCCAACATTATCGTCAGGAGAGGTGACCAATATAGGCAGCAGTAGACACTTACGGCCATAAAAGTCAGACAAAACATATGGAAGATTATCTACTCTACCAAATATTTTCTATTTATCTTTATCGTTAGAGCAAGGAATGATTAATTTGTAATAAAAACAAAAGTTTTAAAGTTCATTGTTGTTAGCGGAAGGCTGATATGTGCAATATTAGGCTCAGACAGTTAAAGTGTTAAATGATCACCGCCCCCCACCGATATTTATAACCAAATCGACTTATACCTGACCTTAATCGCAGATGCGTTTTTATCCCCCTTTTTTATCAATAATAAGTTGAAACGCATACATTATATACGCAAAAACCAGAAGAATTTCCTTAGAAAGTTCAAACCGCAGCACACCAGAACAGTTATCTAAACATTTAAAATCTTAAATGGAGAACTCCTTTAATAATCCCGTTTATATGTTACGTATTTTTATCTAAATGTATTTCCGTTAATCAAATGCACATATAGAGTCGTGAATAATGTACTATGAAGTCCGCCATCTATATTCATTTGCATAGTGAATCAATCAGCTGCGTTAATTACTAGACAGAATTACAATGATGCGAGTGGATCGAACAAACATGTTAAACTTTGAATTTATTTTGGTATTTATTTTTACGAAATATATTACGAATAGTTTTAACGTATATCTTTGCTCTAAATATACATATATCATTGTAATAATGCAACGTAACGTTCTGATTATTACGAGTAAGTACAGATCTTAAAAATTTAGGTATAACGGAAAATATATCCACCAATTTGCACTTGGCCAGCGCGGTGGACTATGGTCTAAAATTCTCTCTCATTCTGAGAGAAGACCCGTGCCCAGCAGTGGGACAATAATGGGTTGAAGACGCAAAATATAAGACCATGCGGATAAAATACATACAATTATAATAAGACAATAACGGGGCTTGTATAAAACATAACCGTTACACAAAATGAGGCATCGGGCGCGGTCGGCAGTTAGATGAGTGACCGCTAGTGACAATTTTTTTAATGCGCTACATTGCTTAGAAATGCTCGTTAAATTTCGATCTCTGTTGTCATTATTAGACATACACACACATATATTTTTATTTATTTTAAACACCGCCACACACATTTATAAATAATAATGGTTGAAACTTGCCCTCTCAATCGGGAGGTCCGAGGTTCAAACCCAAAGTCCGATTTATGTGCGTATTAGAAATTAATTATCACTGCTTTTTGGTGAAGGAAAACATCGCGAGGAAACTTATACACCCGAGAGTTCTTTAAAAAAAAAAAGTCCTCGGAGTATGTGAAATCCACCAATCCGCACTTTGCCAGAGCGGTGGACTATGGCCTGAAACTTTCTCTTTCCGAGAGAAGACCCGTGCCCAGCAGTGTGACATTAATGGGTTGACGACATAACTTTAAAAGTAATTGGTTAATGATGAGACTGTTTGTGAATGTTTAAAATACACCACAGCTTCGCAATTTTCTAGTTTACGGAGAAGAAGTCCACTAAGAAGACCGTAGCCTATAAAATATCATACTTATAAACAATACTTTGTTGGTCGCAGTCGATTAGCAGCTCAATATAATATTCCTGTTTTTCAATCGATCTACACAAAAGTATTACCGCGACCAATACCTATATGTAATTTATTCGTACGTTTTTTACATCAATTATCGAACCAACACGAATGACGTACTTTGTGTAGTTTTTTAATGGACCGAAATAATCAAGCTTTTTCATTAAAGGTAAACGAGTAAGTAACTTCAAAAAAACAATCGGTACCTACGACTACATATCACATTGTGTATTTATTGTGTATTGTCTTATCACAAATACATTATGTAGAATAGAGCGATAACAATCTTGAGTTAATTACGACCGCAACGTGATCGCTTAACATTCTTGCGGAATTACTTATTTTATAGTTCTACTAATAAGTAGATTGTTGTTTAATATATCCATTGTAAATATAGTGAAAAACCATTAAATACAGGAGTTACAGAGAACAAGTGTGATAGATAGACGATTTTAAAAATAAATCGAGCAAAAGCAGTAATAAAGCCGCATGAAAATTCATGTATAAATATACAGACACTAATTTTAACGCAATTTTAGAGATAGATTAATTTAAAAGTATGTGTTGTAACTACTATAGTGCGTTTACAAACGTTGTACCCGTGGGACAATAAAACGTGAAAATAAAAACGTTGTCTTTTGGTCTTTCTGTAGCATCTACCGGCCCTACGGGAATCGTAGTTTCATACTACTACAACACAATTTTGGCAACACTATTTATACTAAATATATAGACAGGTATAGAGACCTGCATAAGTAACAATCTATATATTAATACGTGAAGCAAAAACTTGTGGTGCATTTTTAAGTATTATGCCGCAGACAGGTTAGTTTGAAATTTTGCACGGTTATAGTGGACGTAGAGAAGGAGTGCAGAATGTTAATATTTTTTTCAAAAAATGCATTTAACATCCATAAAATTAACTAAAAACACATTACACACACTACCATGCATTTGTCACAAACACAAATAATAAATGAAATAAAACATTCAATGTGTTACTATGAAAACACATAACGTCAGAAATGTCAGTGTCTTTGTCAAAATACCCGCGATTGCTTTAAAATGTGGGTAGCTAATTAAACCTATTTTTATATTTAACGGGTGCGTTCAAAATTACTTGAAAATTATTACATTTTCTTTATAATTTGAGAAATATTCGTACTACTTTGAACTATACGAAGTTTAGTTTTTTAATTTAAATTACGGTCGAATTTCGGCCGATGCGACGGGTGACCAGTAAAAGTTAAATGTGTAAGACCGAATAGTAATATTTTAATTTAACTTCGTCTCCCGTACTTATAAATTTCACACTTATTTTAAGAATTTTATTTTTGTAGGAATCCGTACCGGTTAGATGGATCTAAGCGTGGTACAATGCCGTTCCTAAAGCGCTCACAAGTTTTATTGCCTCGCCGGTAAAGTCTTCGTAAAGTTACAAGAGTCTCATAATTCAGTAAGTTGATTGTTTAGAACCCGTGTGTTTTAAGTGTTTCAACAAACCATAACAAACCCGATCTTTATGTGGAGCAACAAACATTTTTTTCTGACTGACGTAGCAAACGAGCATGCAGTCCACCTGATGGTTAACGATCACTGCCGCCCATGGCCATTTGTAATCATACAGAACTTCATACAGAACATGGGTTCCATCCGAAGTCAATCACAGATGCGTTGCTACTCCCGAGGACTATGATGGTCGCCTCATGAAAAAGTGTACCGGCAACCACACCCTATCATCGAAATGCAAGAAATGCTTCACGCTAGGAATAAGTGTGGCGGTGGTACTACACCGGTCGAACTACACTGGTTCTACCACCTAAACAAACATACACAACATATTGTACGTTGTCAACATAGAATAACGCTGAATTAATGCTTCAATTCTAAAATCCTATTGTGAATGCGACTAAGATAACAATCAAAGCAGATTATTTAAGAGAAGCTAAAACGTCTCTCTACATTTTACTTGTCCACTGCAATCACTAACACTTTAGCCAACTTACAATTCGTGAATATATATCCAAAACTACCTAGGGGACACATAAAACCAAAAGTGAATTTAATATACCGAAGGAAAATGTGCCCAAAAGAGTGTATTATGTTTGTATGCATGTGTGTAAAATATACAATATTGCCATATAAATCTTTGCACGTGAATATAATTATGCACGTTTAGCACGTCTATCTACAATGGACAAATAACATACACGTACATATAGGTATTTAACGTGAGGCTTATGATTTGTAATACCGGTTTGAAAACAATGTTGTGAAGCCAATGTGAAGTGAATGCACGTTTAGGAGACACCTGTTAACCTAGCAAGCGCCTGGTACTGTCGGAGTTACTCAACTTTCTTTTTTATTGATACTGCAGGTACTTACTCAAAATTTGAAATAACAAACACTTAAAAAATCATGCCAAGATATATTTATACGGACTACGACTCAGGCCATCTAATAAATTGATTTGCGTTAAATAAATAAATATACACTAATTTAAAACAAAAAACGGAATGAATTGTAAAAATAGTCACCGTCTGAACACCGCCAATAAGATTCCGGTTCAATTAGAATATATGAGAATTGAAAAGAGATTCTAAGCTAAGAAAAAGTCAATCATCGAAATAAACCTGTCAGCAACAGTTTGAAACAACTGCATCAGCGTCAGATCAGAATAGAGCCCATTATGAACTGCATAGTTTGTTTTCGGTACCAATGCCACACCTATTTTTACCAGTATAGCAGTAAGGCAAACATGTGTGGCATTCCAACTGAGCTCGTACAATGAGTCTAGGTATAAATACGGTATGCGAAACTTGTAACTTGTTTTTAATTTTTGAATGACATGAACCACATAACGCCGCTGATTGACGCCCGTTTGCTACATCCATAAGATAAAAAAATACTTAAAACATTTCAACTGCGTAGGTACTACATACATAATGTATGTAAATTATGTTTAACATGTTTACAAGAATAAGCAAATTTAAAGGCGGATTGATACGTCATTATAATTTATAAATTAGTCAAAAATAATGTAATATTGGTTCCAATAAATAATTTTAATCTTTATACTGAGACTTTTAAATTTTACATTCATATTGGTTATTTAACAATAGTTGTTGAGATCTCGAAATAACAATTTATTTTCAACAAACGAAAACAAATGTGGGTGGTTGGAACACAGCCAAAGTACGTCACCTCGTAACTACCCCACATCTTTGAACAGCGAAAAGAAGTCACTGCATCTCATGTCTGTCAAATCTATGGAAGGTGACATAAATGTATAAATAAGTAGTCTCTTCTTCTTGAATGTTATTATTTCTGATCATTTTTAATTATTTTCGTATATATTTTACTAATAATAATATATAGTATATAATGAATCGGCTATGAATATAAAGTAAAAAGGTTTTTTTCTGTATACCTACCAACAATTTTAATTATTTAAGACAATTACTCTTGAATATGTATCACACGTATACCTAGGATACCGCGAGTCCTTTAAAATCTACTTTTCAACTAACTTAACAGGTATTTATGGCCTAATGTTGTAGCAATAATGTACCTATTGATATGATAATATGTAACATTTGTGACAAAACAAATTTGTTTTTATTAAGCTATTATTTATAAACATCGAACTTTTAAAAATTCCCTCTGTCGATATTGTATATTACAAATGAACTTTATAAAAACTGTTTTCTAATATTCTAAAGAATTCGAATGAGTAATTAAGATGGCACTATATAACCACAGTTTTATTAAAATAGGTAAGAACTCAATATTGAGATCGACAAGTATTTGAAATGTTTGGTGAATATTATGTTCTAAAAAGGAAAGTATGTATGTGTTTTGATTGATCCCATCATAATAAATTTCTCCATGTATGTTAATTTAAGTTTTATCAACCTCAATTTATTTTAGAAACAATTTAAATATTAATGTCCTTAAATATAGCATCGATGTTATATACAACATCGTCATTTAAATTTTAATCTCTATCAACCACTCTAGAAACCACTTACCAGTAATATCCAGCGCCAAAAATATTGTAAAACCAAAAATCACTATTTTACACATCGTGGCCGATTTTAACAAGTTATAAGTTATTTCATTAGAAACCTAATAACCTGTTTATAATATTTCCACAGACACTTTAAAGAATAATCACATATACCGAAATTTTTTTTCAAAGTCTGCTTAAAACGCGGAAATTTACGTATTTTAGTACGTAATTTACTTGCAGCGGAAAGAATCAACCTCTCCCTTTCAACGATAAAGTTCGACTACATAAATGACAGATTGAATGTATTGTGTAATGCCGCCAAAATGTAGGAAGACTTAACAACTTTCATTAGATCATGCATAAAATTTTAAAATATAGTTACTGACAACCTATTAATGAAAAATATATGTACAGGTCAGTATTTCATAAGTTAGACACAAAAAAATCACAATAAGCTAGCATTTTTAAAATAAGTTTCAGTATCCTTAAGTTATTATTTAGCTCTGGCGACTCACAACGGAACAGTAAAAATTGGCTACACTGTTCAGCTATCTATCAAAATATAATAATGGCAATAATTCCATTTTGTAAAGAAGTATATGTACTGAATTACCTTAAATAATGCATTATGCATTTTTAAGTAACTTAAAACGCCCTCCTTTCGTAGTTTTGAGGTTCTATGGTTTTTATTCATTTTATTTTACTTTAAAATAAAGCCACGAATAGGAAAAAGTTAACGGGTACTGGTAACACTAAACTAATTTTATTCCTCGAAATGGAAAAATATAACCTCACTTTCTCATTGGACATTTGAATATTCAAAATATAAAGTAATTATTAAAAGTATAAAGACAGTATGAAAAATGTTTTCCTATTAAAGTTACATCATTAGAGTTGCACTTAAGGATTCAACATGTTTAAAATGGCAACAAGAGTTTTACGGAATACTCTGAATACAGGACCTAATAAATATTTGAGGAGATGGAAAACTTCAGAGAAGAATGTAACTATATACGATCCATTTGTGACTAAACCTCAGAAGAATAAGAAGACTTATTTGGAGGTAATTCGCATGTTTGAGGGTCAGGATACAAGGAGAAGAGGTCACGTAGAGTTTATATACGCGGCGATGGCTAGAATGAAAGAATTCGGTGTACAGAAGGACTTAGAAGTTTATAAAGCGCTGGTGGATGTGCTTCCTAAAGGAAGGTTTATACCTACGAATATATTTCAAGCTGAATTCATGCATTATCCTAAACAACAGCAGTGTGCAGTGGATTTATTAGAACAAATGGAAGATAATGGTAACGTATTTTAATATTTATTACATTCTTTTGGTAGGTGGCAGAACATATAAGATTGGTCTGGGGCGGTACCACCATTACACAATTTTTAAGAAAGCAGTCCTTGCTTTTCAAAAGGTGTAGTTGATAGCTTTCTTTCCTCAGAAATAGCAACACATCTGTGATTAACTGAAGGAAGAACCAGTCTTATATGAATTTGATTACAGTTGTCCATGGGAGTTACTAACACTTACTATCAGTTGCTGGTTTCCTTCTTCAGTGATATAAAAACATACACATTTGTTTAATCTATGTGTGATAGTTAAGTAAAATGAGAAATTCCAAGTGTGAGATAAACAAATAATGAATTTATTTGTTTGTATATGATGTATATTTATTATAGACATCCAGGGCAGATGTAGATGGCAGATGCAGGGCACAGATGATGTAATCATTTCATTTTAGATACTGCACCATTTTATATGTGACTTTGTCAGTCAAAAACAGTAATAACTATGATTGTTGCAGAATAGATAAGTTTTGAATCACATATAAACATAGAACTATTTAATTATTTTAATAATTAGCAAACACTGTTATTGTAAATTTACAGGTGTAATGCCTGACACTGAAATGGAACAACAACTATTAAATATATTTGGACGCAGAGGTATCCCACTGAGAAAGTATTGGAGAATGATGTACTGGATGCCAAAGTTCAAGAACCTAAGCCCCTGGTACTTACCAGATGAACTGCCCAATGACACCTTGGAACTAGCAAAGCTTGCTATACAAAGGATAACATCTGTTGATCCAGATACCAAAATAGAAATTATGCAGGTTACACAATATTTACTTTAAAAATTCATGAAGTTAAAAGCTCCTTTTGAAATATTATTGCCCCTTTACAAGTTTTAAATATGTGGTAAATCTTGTACCTTTTGCATTACAATGTTTTCTTAGCAGAGATTACAACACGTCTGTAATAGACTTACGGTAAAGGACTACTATTGGGATAGATAGGTTCAAGCATGATACTAAAATTTTTAAACTGTTATTGAAAGCAATAAATAAGGGGCTGATTGATACTTTTAGAATACTTCTATAATTTCTAGTTTTCTTTTTAATAAATACTTAAACACTTCAATTTTGTCAGACAGAAGAGATTGAGGCATCACTAGACAAGACCTGGATTGTTAGTGCCCAAAGTAGAGCTCAGAAAGTTTTACTCTCAGAGCAGCCGCCTGATGAACCACTAACTATAAAAGGACCCTACATTGTGTACTTGAAGGAGCAATTTGTTACCTACTTTGTATTATATGGGAAGATTAGACCTGAAGTTAAGAATGAGGAAGATTTAGATGGTATGTATAATTATGCACTACAATATGTGTTATTTTAGCCCAAAATGAAAATTGAATAAGGATTTTATGTACAGACTATTTTATTTTATTACTAGTTGACACGGCAAAATCCATTCTGCCTAAAAGTCAAATATCTAAAATTATCACTGTTCCTCAACTATATCATGCATGTATAATAAATAAAAACCTTCCTCTTGAATCACTCTATCTATTAAAAAAAACTGCATTAAAATCCATGGTGTAGTTTTAAATATCTATGCATACACAGGGAGAGACAGCGAGAAGCGACTTTGTTTTACACTACGTAGTAATATATAATATTAACGTTTATTTTAACCCTTCTCTCTACATTGTGTTAGTATTAACTGACGGTAATTAAATTCAATACATTCAATACTATAATATCACATTTGTATATCAATTATATATTTCATTCTAGATGTATCGAATATCAAGAAACCACTAGGCATACCTGGCTTTATTGGTAAAACTACAATACCGGCAGTAAAATGCACTGTTCATGAACAAGATGACGGGACAGTGGTTGCTGTGTGTGCAACAGGTATTTTTTGTAAATATTTAATACTCTTTTTGTACCTACAAAAGATTATTTGGCAAACAAATTATTTGAAATAAAAATCAAGGCTGAATATAAACAATATTAATATAAAAGCCAATTAGTACATTTTAAGTTTAAAATGAAACACCTACATAAGTAAAGATCTGAAATAATCAAATTTTAACATATATCAGTGGAAAGGAAATAATATTATATGCCATTATAGCATTTGTGGGAAATGAGGTTTGAAATTGTGTTTTACAGAAAAAAATCATATCACCTTTATTTTTTGTGAGATCCTATTGAATAGTATGAACTCCCAAGAACAAGATCCCACAAAAAAATAAAGGTGATTAATAAATAAATGATTTTTTTTTCTGTAAAAACAACTGGAAAACCACATTTCCCACAAATGTTAATTTGGCGCTTTATTTCCTTCCCACTAACAATATAAAAATGAAGATTAACTATACTATTTTACCACATTTATTAATATGCATAATATTGCAGGTTCATCATCGAGAGATTCACTACTATCATGGATAAGATTACTAGAAAAGTATGACAACCCAGTTTTATCTCATATACCTGTGATATTTACCCTCATAGCACCGCCATCAGATATTTCTATACAAGAAAAACAGCCGGCTATCAAAGATGAAGGGAACAAAAGCTAATTTTGTTTACTACTAATGTACAAAGTTACGAACTGTTATTTATTTAAGTAAATAGTCAATTTTCTTTAAACTGTTTTATTTACAATTTAACTTTAATACAAAAACATTTACAGGTTAAATTTATATGGGTAACAATTTTTAGAAATACAAGCTTTATAGTCTCTTATTTTACTATGATTCACTTTTGATTTCACATTATTTACAATTTGCTACAAAATCAACAGGTAATATACTAAGTACTTGATTGAGTCCTATCATCACCAATTTTATCACAATTTCACAATTGTTCATACAATGTGCAGCACATCGAAAATATTTAGTAGGTACTTATCATCCTGTTAGGTCCATTCATAGTCTTCATCAACTTCAAATGAAATGGTACCCCACTGTCAGGTGATGTTGTGCCAATCAGCCTGAGGGAGCAGGTATGTCTCATTGGTGCTCCTGACCACTGTAACTCCCGCTCCAAAGTATGGTATCACATAGGCAGATCCATCTGATGGGCCAACAACCTGTAAAATAAAATAAACAGTTGACCTTTTATGAAATAAGCTCAAACTACCTGTTACAGTGTTGTAGTACTAAAAGGTAAAAAATATTAAAACTGACAATTTTAAGTGCCTCTGGAAACAAAATAAATACTTTTTGGTTAACTTTATTCACTCATCTACTAAACCTACAGGTTCGAACATCTGCAGTCCAGATGCGGACTGCAGAAGTTCAAACCTGTGCTGGCAAATATTATAATATGCCTACATATAAAAAAAATATTTTCATAGAACTAGCCATATATTCATGTTTCAAAGCCATGTGAAATCTTACAAAAAAAGGTGGATGATTAATATGCAACACTAAGAATATACTTCAATAAAATTTCAACATCTCAACCCCACCTTAAATTATTGGCTGACCCTTGGTCTAACTAATCGACCTTAGTGTGCAGTGACTACATAATCAGGAGGGCTGTGAGTGCTTTGCCTAAAATTACTACATGAACAATCTAATAATGAGTATGATTTATGTTGCATTTTGTATGATATAAACAGTTTTAGTTACATACCTGTGCAGCAATCAACATGATATCCAGGAGTTGGCCAAGGAACATGAAACCAAGGGTGCATAGTTTTGCTAATCCTATGCCAGGGTAGCCCAGATAGAACCTGTCCAACCCAAACATTCCCAAGAACACAGAGAGCAGTAGTGCGATTTCTAAGGAGTAGCCGTTTCTGTAAAGTAAAATAAAGTACACCATATAGATTTCTAGGATTGAAGTGATTTTGTTAGTTCACTCATGCAAAAATAATGGTTTTTGGTCCCAACACTGATGTGACTACATATTTCACGAGATGTCCTTATCTTACATCTCCATTGATGACCCCTAAATTTATATTAAGGTAAGTTGGGATAGTATCAGAAATGGAGTAAAATAGTAAAATTTTAACTGTAGGTTAATGTAGCCATTTTGTTTAATTGCAATGTCATACATGTAAATTATTCTCATAGCATGGTAAATGAAGTCACCCATAAAAAATAGCCTATTTAAGTCTACAATTTCAATCGTAAGGATTTACCTCATCTCCAATGTTACCCCAACTCACCCTCCACACTATTTTACGATATGAATCAGATCATTTTTTAAATTACTTATGACAATATTTTTTAATGAACATTTGCCATTACCAGATTCAATCAAAATTACAACAGAGGCTCTGTGTCAGTGTCTTAATATTTTCATATTTAGTAAATAGAGAATCTATTTTGGGATGGATTTACAATTATAGTACACTAGCTGAACTCCGCAGCTTCACCTGCATTAAAAAAATCGACATATTGATTGTCCAGTGGGAATAAGATATATGTTAATCCATAGTGTCACCTAACTTCCTACCAAATTTTATTAAAGTCGGCCGTTTAGACATGAAGAATTAACAAACATACGCACTCACAAACTTTCGCCTTTATAATATTAGTATCATATGATTTTGCATTTTGAAGTATAATACTAAATCATACTAGATATGTTGTGACATAAACATCTAAGTAAGTACATTAGTTTTCTAATAAATAGAATCACTTACGTCCATTTACATGGCATTTTTCTCCAGAATGTTGAGTTATTAGTTTCATTGCAAATTATATCATCGGCTGCCTTGCACATCACTGAAAATAATTTAAGCATCATAAGCATACTATTTTTCATATAAACAAATGATGTTACACCAAAAGTAAAATTTCAAGTCAATAATGGAATAATATTTAAATCCACATAATATCAGTACAAAAACAAAACCATAATGTGGGCTAGAATCCAGATGTTTAAAGTAGGGGCTAGAAGTTAGCCCTTTCCCAAGAAAATTTTATCTGATTCCTTATTGCATTGCTGTAACCCAGATTTAGAGTAAGCTCTGGACTACTTTTTACACCAATACATTATACATTCCTTGTTTGTTGCATAATAATAACTAGCTTTAATTAAATACAGGGCATTTGTAATATAGATCATAATTTTACTCACCTAGAGCTTCTCCTTCTGACGGAATTTCTTTTCCTTTCGTACAACCGATAAACTGCTGGGTATCTGGGTCAATCTGATTTTTACTAGGATCGGGACATATGTACTGCCCTAAACGTAAAGTACTGCAATCCACATGCACTGAGTTATCACGTTTAGCCTCGTCTGACTTCACTTCTAAGAAAATGAATAACAAACAAATCTTGATATAAAATGCACTTGACATGATGTTAGATTCCGTGTGTTCAATTCTCTTTTATAAGCCTATCATAATTTCACGTTTTAAAAGATTGCTTACGATTTTGATAAACATGATTTTACTACAATATTGCCGTAGATTTTCATTTAATTAAAAATCTATTTATCACTTACTAACACAAGTGTCAACTGTCACGCAGACAGGCTACGAGCCATAACTGTCATTTGTCATGCAGTGTTACCAACTCTCAAAAATGTATCCCCCTAAAGCCTCTTTATAAAACCCCTAAATTATCCACAAATATTTAGAACCCTAACCCTAAAACCCTAACCTTAACCCTAAAAAATACACCTATGGCGACCTCCCCAATTTCTGTGTCATCACACTGCGCTGCTCGCACGGCATCTGGTGGCTTATTAAGGTTTCCCCGACGTTACCTGCAGACCGAAAAAATAGGTCTTCGGATGACCCTTTCTTTTGCTCTGCATATATACAAGCTCCGAACAAAGACTATAGGACGGCCACTCCCCAGGCATGTTGAAGGAGAAGTTATAAAAACCCTAAAACTAAGTACCTCTAAAAATATTACACCTCTAAAAAACCCCATTCTACTTTTCCCTCCAAAATTTGGGAAATAAACCCATATCTTGGAAACGCTGTTGTCACGTCACCTCAAAAACAGAATAGGTACTAAAGAGTAGGTATATAAAAAGAAAAATACATGTTTTTCATTTCGTAAGTTTAAGGAAGATTAATGAATATGGAACCCGTGTTATATTATGAAGTGAAATGTATATACTTGTCCGTCTTTACTTATGATGTGTTTATTGCGTAGAAAAGAGACAATACCATTCTGTTTCGTCGTCTTGTAGGTTGTCGCAAGTAAAATAATGTTAATGATGTATTTTTTTTTATTTTATGCAGTGGCGGTTGGATGGCCATTGAACTGGTAATATATGTAATTTTGGTCTGGTCTAACATATTTTAAAATAGAATTTTATTTACCAAACCATGTATATTGTTATACAGAAATATTAAATGTTGCAAATTATATTTTTTCCAGACGATTCTACTCGATTGGATTTATTAATGCACTGAATCAATTTATTTTTCTTTTCTTCATCATTATGAAAATAAATCTGCAATAGTATTACAATTATTATCGAACACTATCGTTGTAGGACAGGACTTTAAAATGAGTTTGTAAGAACAGCTTCCTTTTTGTAATGAGCCATCACAATGGCCCACTTCAAATGAGGCGAAGCGTAGCTTAGTAGTACGTTGAAACTCGTTACGAGTTTAAATAAACGACATTTGATTGTTTAGATTACATAATCAAAATAATCGCGTAGATATGCGCCTCCGCCTTATATCTCACTCGCGGTGGTGCGATGAAGAAAAGGTGATGAAGCACCAAAACCGTCAAAAATTCCTGGGAACACTCACCATTGTAAAGCCTGTAGAACATGCAGAGGGAGCCTATGTCTCTCCGCAGGCTTAAGGGTTCTAACCGATCGGTGATCCTTGGGTCGTTGCCGATTCGGATCGCACGTTACTGCACGGAGTCAAGTGGGTTAAGTTGGTAACTGGGCGCCCCTATCCAGAGATGCGAGCAGTAGGTATTTCATGTGGAGTCTCACTTGTGCCTTATAAAGCAGAAGGAGTAGTCCCGCAGTAAAGTACCGCTTGGCCCTGTTCAGAACGCCCAACTTTTTGGATGCCAACTTGGCTTTAACATCCAAATGACTTCGAAACTGCACATCACACGAGATATCAACGCCCAGGATCCCTACGCTTTTGTCAATGGTGAGAGAGGTCCCTTGCAACTTTGGCGCCATGACGACTGGGGCGTTTTTAGCGGTAAACGCGCAGACTTGCATCACTACAATACTAACTTAAACGTTATTTTTTAAAAAATAAACACAAGATATCTTGTCCAGAGAACTGTACACCTCACGGATAAGTTATTTGGAACCGTTCTTAGACAGAAGTTAATAGGAAATTGTCTGATTTTTTTCGTTCATTGATCTATGGACATGCATTGAACATGGAAATTGGGGTCTTTGGAATTTGGAATTTATATGAAAGTAATTTCACAACCGAGATGCCATTATCGTGTAGATACTGCTAAAAAGTTATTTGCAGGGACAAGGCCATTTCCAAAATTAATCAATTGCAGTTATCTAGTAATATAAACAAGAATGATAAATCCCTAATGAACAATAAAAAAGAGCAGCCATAATTTTAAAACGTGTTTTTTGTGAAACACTTCTAAAAGGTCGGTCGTCGGCGCTCTCGAAATGATTGAGAGCCCTCATCCTCTTCAAGCTCTGTAACAGTCACTTACATGTTTCGCTTCAATTAATTGCAATTTGTTGAAGTATTCTGACGAATGATATTTTTCCTGTAAGTACTTTGCAAATTGAATAGTTATATACTAGTGCCTATCCAAAGCACTTTTCAAACTATCATTTAACGTGTTCTGTATAGTTAGTCACTTAATGTTAAACCTTAAATACCTATACTTTTTTATGAAACAGAGATACCAAATAGGAATACATGCATAAGTGCTAACTGTAATCCGACGAACCGCGTGGCGGAGCGGTTACCATACCGGTCTTACGCGCAATGGGTCCCGGATTCAATTCCCGGCCAGACATGTATCTGAAAGATGAGTTTAGATTCATGTTCTGGGTCTGGGTGTTTGTGTATTCGTCTTGTGTGTGTCCATGGTACCCACGACACAGGAGAAAATCCTAGTGTGGGGCTATGAGTGTAGAAAGCGTGGAAGCGTGTAAAGCGGGTAACCTATGATATGAACGTCAGGTAACTCCGTATAGAATTGCCATCTGAGTTCACCTGCAGAATACAGAAGTATTGTTACCTACCTGAGGACTGAATTGCTATACTTCATAAGGTAGAAGTCTTGTACTGCCTACCTTAAAACCACCACAGCAACGGTCAGCGCCGTGGTTAGGTGAAAAATAAATGTACATACGACTATACGACCTCGAAAACTTTCAATACACCTACTATTGCGATGTACATAATATTATTACATGAATATCACTAGCAATGGGATATAAAAAATACAAATGTAACCAGCCTGTTCTGGACTAGAGGATCTAGATATTTAAGTGTTGGGGGTTTTGGGTATTTACGTTTTGTTTCTTCATCAGACGAAGGTAAGCCTTTTTTTGGTGTGAAGGTTTTTGGTGGTTGGGTTCACCTGTTTCTGAAATATTACTGTGATACACATGTAACTAAAACACATTGCATTTACATTAATGACTTCAACCTCAGCTCGGTCCCATCAGGGAAATATAAGTTAAATGTAAAATAAAACGTAGTCCACAGACCGTTAAAGTAGGTAGGTACCTCGTTGGCAGCGACCTATTACGGTAGGTAAGTAAATATTATATTCAATCTGGCGGAAAGTGGTTTCGTTCTAATTGCCGGCGAGACTAATGCGCCATTCCCACAACAACGAGAGTTTTGTTTAATTACCCCTCTCATGGCTATTTCCTGGGACTTATCACATTTATTGCTTTTACTAACGAGCTACGCTAAAACCTCGTATGCTTACATTTGCTGCTACTTTGTTATCATTATAAAACGCTACTTCACTTTAAAAATATGAACGTTTAAATAATATTTACACAGTTATACCCAAAAAGGCCCAATGTATAGGGATATTGTATTTTTACAATTTCATGATGTTTATTCTCGTCGACTTATTTGTAAATGTTATACAAAATGGATCTCGAAGTTTAGAGGCACCAAGGCCTCAGATACATCAATAAAACTGATACGACTTCAAATCGTAGCACATGACACGATAAGTCGAAAATCGTGTCGGAATTAAATTTTATTGAAGTTATGGATATAAAATACAACAGCACAGCGTTGACGCATAATGCTAACATACTTATGATAACATTCATGGTCCATTGAATACTAAGTTGCTTGCAATCGAAGCCAATGTGAGCTTCGTGCAGACGGCTACGTACCGGTTGCAGCCGTTCCGGTTCCAAGTAGCAGGATGAAATGAAATGCGCATGTGTGGGTAGGTATATGCATGACTTAAGGCAGTTGTCCCACCGACAGCGAGAAAACGACTAACTATCGCCATTTTTTTCGCTCAAGAATCGTACAATAGATTTAATATTCGTGTAAGCAAACGAGATGCATATACAAATAGTTGATCGCTGACACTGCCAGCGAGGACTCGGTTCACTAGTTTGTCGCTGAACGACAACAAACATAACGCTCGTTCAGTGATCAGGTTAGCGCAGAACTATAACCTAATAATTCGCAACTGAGTGGTAAAAAATAATTTGCACGCTAAAAAAATCTTTTGTATGTAATAATTTAAATTATATTATTATGTACTATGATGATCATCAAAGGTCCTAGATAAATGTAAAATATACTTAAATCTTACCCTAAGACTTTAGCCTGCCTATTTTCTGCTTACACACTTTTTTTTTGTTTTCGAGGGGGAAACCTTCCAAAGGTACCCGACGCCGTGGGAGCGACGCAGGGTTATGTGGGATTTTTACCGCACTAAAACCCCCCCGGTGGCCGTCCTCGGCGCTGAAAAGGGAGGACTCCGGGATCTCGAAACGACTTCAACCGGAATCCTCCGAGCGCGCTGCCCCATCGGGCTCCTCCCAGATGGGCGGCTGGGCCCACCGCTCCGTCTAGTCTTTACGACGGTATGCGACCACACATACCGCCGTCCTTCCCGGGATTGCCTGACCGAACGGTTCGAGCTCCCACTCTAGCCGTCTGCAACCCCGGAAGCCCCTTTTAGTCGCCTCTTACGACAGGCAGGGGATACCGTAGCCCTATTCTGACCCCGAGGCTACAGGGACGTACACACTTATACATGACAACGTCGCGTCTACGCGACGCTGGCGCGCCATATTCGCAGCACATACGCCTACGCTGAAACCCTTACCTACTCTTTCAAGGAAGTGTCCGTAATGGTGTTCATAAAATAAGTCATAACGACGGCATATAGAAAAAAACACTTTCGATATTTACCCACCAATGAATGCAGAAAAGAGAGGTAGCAATAGGAAGTTTTTCAACTTTTTGCTCATTAGTAAATCGGAGTCGTGGAATTCGTGCAATGTGCCAAGTTCAGATAAAGTTGTGCTGGATTCATTATACTTTCCGAGGCTCGCTAACAAACCGTGATATTTTTACAATTCACGTCCGCTCGGGTGCAACTAACAAATCAACTCTGAAGTTGACCGGCGTGAGCGTGTCATAATTATTATGAAACTATTCTTCGAGTAGTTTCAATACTTTCATTTTAACATCTAGTTCTTTCTAGGTTATGCATAATGCCCCCTGCATATATTATATTCAGCAGGTATTCGTTGCAATGTAGAATGCTGGTGTAGGTTTTTTAAAATCTGATTTAAATAGTATTCGAGCATGCAGTCCATCTGATGGTAAATGGTTGCTGCCGCCCATTGACATCTGCAAGAAATTGTTCATATATAATATTTCTCATAGATTCGTTAATACTCCGGAGAACTAAGATAAAATTGAGCTGGCAACCACGCTTTTGTACCGAAACACGAGATCTGCTTCATTTTAGAAATAAGTGTGGCGGTGGTACCACCCCGGTCGAACTTCACTGTTTCTATCACCTTTTTTTACCCGACGCCGTGGAAGCAACGCCGAGTTATGTGAGATTTTTAGCTCACTAAAACGCCTCGGTCGTCTTTAGCGCTGTGAGGAGAACTCCGGGATCTCCAACGGAACACGACCAGAGCTACATAGATAGTTTGAATAAAATTGCTTTGTTTTGTTGTTAGCAGAAAACCTTTAGAATTGCATGTGCCATTAAAATTATGGCATACTACATTTTCACCACATACCATAGAGAAACGGCGTAAAATAAAAGTACATATGGTTGTCAAGTTACTTTATTATCAAGAAGAAAAGCATGGACAATTTCATTATATTACTTTATAATCTCAATTACATATTCAAGCTTTATATACTTTAAGTTAAATAGCATTCAAGCTTTGTATAATTCGGTCAATTAAAGGTATGGACTGAACTAAACATTCAAGTCTTCCGGTTTTCACGGATAAATAGGGCCTTTCTGTATTAAGTTTTGTCTGATAACATATCTAATTAATATTTATGTAATATTCATTGCATTAAAATAGATATTCAGTTGGAAAATAATAAAGTGTTGTTAAAGTAAATACATATGCAATAATAATACTTTTATATTTACATTCAATATATTCCCTTAATTGTCCGGGTTATACTCTGCAATGTAACATGATGTATACATCATTTTTAAATAGTAATTCACATAATGGAATAGTTGTAAGTTAATACAAAAGCTTATGTCAAATTTTCTTTTAGTATGTAGATTAATTTAATTATATGTTTACAGATATAAGATAAATAATTTAACATTACAATGTACTTTCGTTGTCAGGAAATGTAGATTTTTTGTCAGGATGATACATATTGCAATTTACCATGAACTTGCAAAGTACGTTTAGTCATATTAGCATGTTTCACCATTAAAACACTTAATTCTGTAATTAATTTTGGTATGATCGATATTACTATTTAGTGATGAGATGTTATGCATGTCAGGTTTAATACAAAAATGTTTGACTACTATTTTGCATATGTATTAGTTAAACTCATAGTATGAATTTTCATTACGTAATAGACCGTATTAATGTTTTTCAGGTTTGCGCAAATGTCAAGCAATCCATTTATACTTTACTTTATTCAATTCGGATCTATTAAATATTTTATTTCTATATTTCTATTACACGTGTTTTTATAAGTTATATACGACATAATAATAATAATAATATAATGTCGAGTCAAAGTTATTCATGATTACACTGGTAAATTAAATTATTAAAATATGTGGTAAATAACACTTGGCTTCAATTATGATTGTCCATTCATTGAGTGTGCTTCTTCATTCTAGCACGCTCTTTGTAATGTAGTCATCAGCCCCGCCATCCGGTGAACGATGGAGACCTGAATGAATGAGTGAGCCAAATTATAGTTATCAAAGTAAAACTTAAAAGTGTCTTTAAAATGAGATACCAAAAACGTATGTCGAGTATATGCTCACACATATACGTAATGAAAGAGCTATTAAATAGCGTTTTCTACCCTCGTATATTGCGATAATAGGATTTCCTGCATCCTAGATTTCCACACACAAAGACGAATACACAAAGATAAATTCGAATAGAAATCTAAATACTCCTGCATCCTAGATTTCCACATACAAAGACATACTAGAACACACATCACTAAACATAATTATGTTCTAGAGGTGTTCACCTAATTTAGGTTGGTAACGGATGCATATTATGACCATGACAACAACTATATGTACTGAATGTCCAATTCCTGTCTATATTGGTTTATTTTTTTCATTATTACTAACACATTCTCATATTACACATAAGAAAAAACAATAACCCGTAGAATCATCCTAATAAAAATAAAATAATAAATGTGCGGTAGTTAACGATGTAAACAGTCACCAAAGATATTTTAAAATATAAACTAGGCTTACGCGTTGAAGCTGGGTGGGGACGCGGCCTGCGGCTGGCCGGACTGCTGCGCGAGATTGCCGAACGTCAGCGTGTTCTGGGTCGCTAGGCTCTCGAAGGTTGCGTTCGACTGCGTTGGAGCCGCGAAAGCTGATAACATGGAAAAAATTTTGTTGCCTTAATACAGGTGGTAGAACCAGTGTAGTTCGACCGGGGAAGTACCACCGCCACACCTATTTCCATTGTTTCGATGGAAGGGTGTGGTTGCCGGCACGCTTTTATATGAGGCGACCATCTTAGTCCTTAGGAATAGCAACGCATCTGTGATGGACTTCAGATAGAACCCATGTGTTATTTCAATTTGCTCACACATGTTCAGGGCCGCAGTGTCCACTTACCATCAGGTGGACTGCATGCTCGTTTGCTACTTCAGTCAGCTAAACAAAAAGATATATTCGTACATCTTTCATAATTTTTAAAAACTGTATGTCAGTATGTCTAATTTGAATTATGGTTATAAAAAAATCCGAATTAGAAATGCAGTCTCTAAGTTGGTAAGTGGTTACTGTTGTCTAAAAACAATATCATCATCAAACCAGTAAGGAATATGTTGGAATACCGCGCGGATAATTATATTAATATTACATCGTAACACAAAATTAGAAAGCAGTACCGCTTATTACCGCTATAATAATAAATAGGTTACTATTAATGAATTTGTGACTTTCACGTTCATTCTCAAAGAACGTCTTTTGTAGTAGAAAATCTGAAAGTGGTAGAAACAATGTAGTTCGACCGGGGAAGTACCACCGCCACACCTATTTCTAACGTGAAGCTTTCCTTGCGTGGAAGGGTGTGGTTGCCGGCACACTTTTATATGAGGCGACCTTCATAGGCCTCGGGAGTAGCAACGCATCTGTGATTGACTTCAGATGAAGCTTTGTATGAAGTTGACTACAGATGTCCATGGGCGGCGGTGACAACTTACCATCAGGTGGACTACATGCTCGTTTGCTACTTCAGGCAGATAAAAAAAAACAAGCGAAGCAACGGTTTGTTATATAAGGACGAAGAATGACTTACTTGGTGAGGAGCCTCCAAACACCTTCCCCGGCGATGTGCTCCCGAAGGCAGTACCACCGAAGGTAGCACCACTCCCGAAGGTCGCGGAGCTACCGAAACCACTGCTCGGACTCTTGTTGAAGCCGCTGAAACCGGTACCCGGTTTTGGGGTATTAAATCTGTTATCATAGAAATAAGTGACATTTTGTTCACTAAGACATAGACATGAAGATTAAACTTTAAAGTAAACTAGTCACCCGGTGCAACTGTCGAAATTCAACCTTAATTTAAATTAAAAAAACTATACTTCATATTGTCCAAATAAATTGTAGTAATTTTCAAGTTATTTTGAACCCATCCGTTAAATGTAAAAAGAGGTTTATTTAACTAAGCTGCACCCATAGAAAGACATTGAGTGTTCTATTTCGTATATTTGTGTCAAATATACGAAATGTATATATTTCGTATGTGTTTGTGTCAAATGCAAGGTAGTGTGTGAAATGTTTTTTTAGTTTATTTTATATATGCTTCATGCATTCTTTGAAAAAAATATCACTATTACGTAATCCATTCTCTACATCAACTAATCTTATACTCTTCCGTCTGCGGCAAGAATCTTAAAAATGGATCACAAGTTTTGCTTCGTGTATTATTATATAGAGAAAAAGATGAGATGTGCTAAAAAGTTGTAAATGGTTACAACGAAAATGTTTTATCATACCCATTCCACCTTTCACCAAATACTGGTGCGCCGCCTCCAAACGCCATACCACCAGATCCACCGAACCCTGGAGCTGTCATAAATATGAATTTATAAATAAAACTAAAATACCAGTGGTAGAACTAGTGTAGTTCGACCGGGGAAGTACCACCGCCACACCTATTTCTAGCCTCAAGGTGGTCGAACTAGTGTAGTTCGACCGGGGAAGTACCACCGCCACACCTATTTCTAGCCTCAAGGTGGTAGAACCAGTGTAGTTCGACCCGAGAAGTACCACCGCCACACCTATTTCTAGCATGAAGCATTTCTTGCGTTTCGATGGAAGGGTTTGGTTGCCGGCACACTTTCACATGAGGCGACCATCCTAGTCCTCGGGAGTAGCAATGCATCTGTGATTGACTTCAGATGGAACCCATGTTCTGTATGTAGTTGATTACAGATGTCCATGGGCGGCAGTAACCACTTACCATCAGGTGGACTGCTGCATGCAGTCATACTTCAGTCAGATAACAAAATGCGACTTTAAAAAAATTCGATTGAAAGATTCGGCGAGAAGTATATTGCCCAGCAATGATTGTATCACTAAACATTAGTGGTATGAATTTCACGTTCTCGCTCTCCACCTATGTGTCGCTAAGTGTAGTCATTGGGGACCAAGCTAGGAAGCAGTCTGCTTGGTGTCTTTCTTTTACTCATCCATCAAAACAGAACACGGCAACGGTTAACACTCCTAGGATTAAACAGAAATAGATCATTGATAGCCTAATGTTTGAAACTTGCCATCTCGATCGGAAGGTACGAGGTTCAAAGCCCGAGCACGCACCACTGATTTTTCTAAAATGATGTGCCTATTAGGAATTCATTACCACTGCTTTTCGGCGAAGGAAAACATCGTGAGGAAACCTACACATCCGAGAGTTCTTAAAAAAAGTTCTCAGAGGTGTGTAAAGTCTACCAATTCGCACTTGACCAGCGCAGTAGACTATGGCCTAAAATTCTCTCACTCTGAGAGAAGACCCGTGTCTGGACACGGGTCTTCTCTCAGAGTGAGAGAGTTGGACAATAGTGGGTTGACGAGAGATATGACAGTGGTACTACCGAACTCAAATCATAAAAGTCACCTTCATAATAATTATGATGGCAATGTTCTTTACTACTTACAAGCACCTTGTTGTGGAGTCCCGAATACGGAGGGTTTAGCATCGCCGCTACCAAATGCGCCTTGCTGAGGACTGCCAAATGGTTGACCGGTGGACGGTGCGCTGAAACTACCACCGGTAGTGCCCCCGAATATCGACGAGGCTTGGGTTGTAGCTGTTTGTCCTTAAAAATATATTAGTTACAAAATAATGTTAAAATAAATGCATTTTCATGCCAACAACAAATTAACATAGTTGAAACATGCACATTACAAACAAAATGTCCACCTTCAAACACTAATGTAATAAAAAATTACATTAGTGTTTGAAGAGGGACATTTTCCCGTCAAGCGAGTGAGTTTCACGTAAGAAAATTATCTAGAGGCAATAGGATCGAAACCCTGATACGAACGCGTATACAATCCCGTGTGATTGGAAAAAGTGTCTTAATGTAAAAATTTGATATGAGTATTCAATATTAACCAAACACCTACTCATTAATTATTCTATTAGCAAAGTGAGACTACGCAGAAGTCATTATTATAGGAACAAATTTTAAGGGTGCGTCCACACCTGGCGAATGCGCCGCGAATGCGCAGCTCGCGAGCCGCTCGCGATCTGCTCGCGAGCTGCGCGCGTGCATTTTTGTTCGTGCGCCGCTCGCGCGCCGCTCGCGCGCAGCTAGCGCGCAACCTACGCGCCGTACGCGATCAGCGCGCGGGCGGCGCGCGGGTGGCGCGCTAGCGTCTCTTTTGTTTTCCTTTTTATCAGTATTATAATAGCCAATGATGCAGCAATTATATTAAAAGCACTAGTGTCGTCCGACATCTTCAAAAGTACTGAGCCAATAAACGGAACTGTAGCTCGAGAATTGAGTGCGCGCAGATCGCGCGCGGTTCGCGCGCCGCGCGCGCGCTTTATACGAGCCTTGCATGAGTTGCGCTAAAGAGGCGCACCAAACCATTGCCTTGATGCACGCGCGCAGCTCGCGAGCAGATCGCGAGCGGCTCGCGAGCTGCGCATTCGCGGCGCATTCGCCAGATGTGGACGCACCCTAACGGATTAAATACGGAGTTTTCATGAAATGGGCAAAATATATTTTAGGTGAAATATTTTTTCATTCAAACGTATATGAAATTTAGAATTCTGTTAGAGATTCCATTCTTGTAATAATGATTTGGAAGAAAGTGTTTATAACTTTGTGGTTAAGATTGAATATAAAAATGACAGAGAATTCCTTTTAAGTACATTCCACAGTTTCATTGTTTACAATTATTGTGTTAATTAAAACTAAGAAAATGTAGTTCAATGTATGTAAATTACTGTTAAAAGTATTATTCATACCGAATCCAGTAGAACCAAAGCCAGTGTTAGCAGTGTTGCTAGCGCCACTCCAGAAGTCTGTTGCGGGTTTCTGGCCGAAGGTGGTCCCTCCGCCGAAGATGCTTGCTGCACTGGTGTTGGACTGGCCAAACGTCGTCTTCCCGCCAAACACATTTGTGTTACTGCTTCCGAACACTGATCCCGAAGGACTGTGCAAATGAGAAATAAGAAATATTAATGAAAAGTTTTCAAACTAAGCGTCTTAGTCGCTTCATTTCCAGTGCCGGATTAGCCATAGCCAAAGTAGAAAAAGCTACGGGCCCCGCGACTAGAGGGCGGCCCAACACCTACATGCTAGTTATATTTTACTATCTTTGCTACCCTAAAAATGCTAAACTTAAAGAAGATATCAAAAGTGTCATCTCTAAATTTTCCCAGATTAAATCCGGAAAAGTTTACTAGTAACAGTTTTGTTTTATTTAATACCCTTACCTAAGGCAAACTATAGGCCTCCTGTCAGAATTTACTACAGGCCCCGCGCTGGCTTAATCCGGCACTGTTCATTTCGTATTTCATTTTTCTTTTCTTTTCGCAACAGCGTACCATTATGTTTTATGAACCACCACAATATGGGTATTTATATTATGGTCGTTCGTAAAAAATAATGTTTCACTGGTATATTTACTCACCTGCCCCCAAATATACTGCCTCCACTCCCCTGATTCGATGCAGTAGTGGTTGAGATACTAGCAGCCGCGAACAAATTTGTTTCTGCTCCACCGAAGGGCGATGCACTTTGTGCAGTCGTTGTAGGAGTTCCGAATACTGAAGCCTGAGTTGTTTGTGGTGGTGTTCCGAAAACTGATGCTTGAGTTGTAGGCGTCGGTGTCCCGAATATGACAGAGGTCTGAGTAGTAGGAGTTGGTGTTCCGAAGACAGATGCTTGTGTAGTCGTTGTTGTAGTTCCAAAAACGGACGTTTGAGTCGTCGCAGTACCGAATATAGATGCTTGGGTTGTGGGCGTCGTTGTCCCGAATATGGATGCTTGAGTCGAAGTAGTTGTAGCGAATACAGGAGCTTGAGTTGTCGCTGTGCCGAATACTGGACTTTGAGCTTGCGTTGCTGCAGTTCCGAATACAGAGGCTTGAGTTGTAGGCGTCGCCGATGTACCAAATACTGAAGCTTGTGTCGCCGCTGTACCAAAAACTGGCTTCTGATTTGTCGCAGTGGTACCAAATACTGGCGATTGGGTTGTTGATGTAGCGAACACAGATGCTTGAGTTGTAGCTGTAGCTGTTCCAAAAATACTTTGAGTGGTTGGTGTAGGTCCGAACGAAGCTTTAGACATAGCAGCGCTGAATACACTTTGCGCTGAAGACGTACTACCAAATACAGAAGAGGTGGTTGTGCCAGTTCCAAATACGCTTTGAGCTGTAGCTGATTCTGTTGGCTTACTAAATATTGAGCTCTGCGTTGTTGTAATCGATGCGAATATGCATCCCTGGCTAGATGCTGCACTGAATATATTCGCAGTAGTCACTGTTGTAGTGAAAAGTGATCCAGTTGCAGTCTTTAATTCAGTTGCAGGTTTATCAGACTCTGTCGTTCCAAAAATAGATGGTGTTGATAAAGGAGTAATAGTTGTTGACTTAGAAATATTCGCTGCTGATCCAAATAATATAGATGGTTGGGATGCAACTGCTTGTGGTTTTGAAGCTAAAAACATAACAAAATAATAAATAAGGAGTTTCAGGACGTATTTAATAGATAATAGAGAGCGTTACTTACCAATCGGTGTTGGTGAAGAAGCATTTGCCGCGCCGAAAATGGAAACAGGCGATGTTTCTCCTGTTTTATTTTTATCTGCCGGTTTTTGAAAATCGACTGTAAGAATAGATTAAATTAAGACTTTAGATTTCGCTACAATTAACAAAGTTATTAAAAAGAAATGATCATACCTATGATGATAGGCGATCCAGTCGGCGAAACTGTTGGTGCTTTATTAGAAAATTGGAAAGAAAATGGCTTAGCGTTATTTTCTTTTTTATCACTTGTTGAAGTTTGGTTTTCGGTAGATTTCTCTGGCAGGTTTTCTTTAGGCGTGTCCGCTTCGCTTATAATTGGTGTGATAGTTATCTTAGACGGGTCTAGTTTACTGAAATTGAATGATTTCGTGTTACTTTTTAACACATCGGGAACATTCGCTGTTGATGGTTTCAGTCCAAATAGATTTGTCATTGGTTTTTCTTCTTTAGGTTTTTCTGCAACCTGAGCAGCAGAAGTGGTTTCAGGTTCTCCTGTTTCACTGGAACTTGGACTTTTCACAGGTTGTGGTTGAGTTTGTGGTTTGGGTTCTAGTTTCACATTTGGTTGTTGAAATTTGCTAAATATGCTCACATTTTGAGCGGAATTGGCGGGTGCAAATATTGCCGATGGCGTTGCTGCTGTGGGTGGTTTGGAAACTGCAATAGTGAAAAAAAAAATGTATAACATATAAGAATGTTATTTTTACCTGATTCATTGCCCATAACAAGCCAAGCGCGTCATAAGCAAAGATCATGAGATGCCCGTGACGCACCTGGTGCGTCATATCAAAATAGACTTAAACAGATTTTAAAGAATGAAAACACGAACACTATCATTTTCAAATCTAAACTAAACACTGAAGTCAATATCACGCTTGGCCCTTAATTTTAAAATTATATTTCATAATTCAGGATTCAGGAATAGTAAACCTTTTATAACAAGTTCAAAATATAACTCATGCTACTCAGAATGATGACTATTATTGCAACAAATAACGTGATTTTTGTACGTCATTTATTTATATATAAACAGTTTAACTATTTTTAGGCACCTTAGGTTTTTAGGTATCATTAGCTATTCGGATCAAATTCGATTTTTTTATTACTCTTTCATCTTCAGAATCCATAATGTCTTCAGTACTAGTGTCTAAAATGTTATTATTAATTACATTTCGACTGTTAGAACTTGTAAATTTGTGCTTTTTATGTATTTTTTCTTACCAAATGGATTTCCAAATGATATTTAACTTGCAAATAAGTTAAATACCATTTGGAAATCCTTCTCATTGCGAAAGTAGACTCACTACATTGTGTTATACTCGTATTACAACAATAATGAATTAAACATCAAAGATTTACTTACAATTAAATGCAGTAGGTGAACAAATATTCTGTCCCATAAAGGTGTTGGCGTCATTTTTAGGTTCAACAGTTGCGTTTGCCTGTGATTTGTTCTGCAAAAGATCTCTAAGGAGGCTCTTTGTGGTTGGTGTAATAGTTTTTGGTGCGGGATCGTTTTGTTCAGGCTTTGCGAAAGGCATTTGCGTTGGTGATTGTATGGTCGAAGATGACACTGGTTCTACTTTTGGCTCTACAACAAAAATAAATAAAAACATGCGACACTCGGGGAATGCCGCGGGAACGCTATTGCATGCATTTTCATTTTTTAAATATAAATTTTCTTTCTCATTTTCATGGTACGACAGTACCCAGCTCGTCTCGATCCGTACGAGCTTGGTACTGTCGTACCATATACATACACGTTAAGCGAACACTCGGCCGCGCTACATATTAGGCGGAGTGGGGGGTGTTAAGTCTTTTTCGTTACGGAATTTCCTGATTCGGTCGCCGCGCTTAAATCATGCAATAAATACTATGCAATTGTAGGACCATTAGATTTTTAATTACCATCAGTGAACAAGGTCCTAGCAACACTATTTAATCCAGGTGTTGGCGTGTACACCGGTTTCGGTGACTCTTTTACGATATCTGGTTTCGGCTCCATTTTAATGACTGGTGCTGAAAATATAGTTAAGCAGATGTAGAAATACAGATAGTACTGTGTTAATGTGTTTAGACAAATCAATTCTAACGTGATAATTTCCCGAACATTAATGATATTGATGGAAATAATTGACACTTGTAATTATTATTTAAAGTGTAAGTTTGCATTCAAGTATTAAACAGTTGTATACAATTCTAAAACGTCAATGGTGCTTAATTGATTGTTTAGGTACAAGAAAATGTACAAAAAGTGGTCACATACATTTTTTGTTATTTTTTATAATTTAACCTAACGATAGGGCAGACGGGCTACCTGATGGAAAGTAGTCACCATCGTCTATGGACATTCGCAACACCACGGCGGTGAAGGAGAGCTCTTTTCGCACCTTTCTTGAAGAACCCCGTGTCATAGCGCTCCGGGAATACCTGAGGAGGAAGTTCATTCCACAACTTGCATGTCCGTGGCACAAACGAGCGTGCAAACCGAACCGTGGAGGACCGCCACGAGTCCAGTTGGTGTGGATGGAACTTCATCCTTCGGCGAGTGGTGCGGTGAAGAAAAGGTGACGAAGGCACCAGGTCAAAAAGTACACATATACATGTAAAATAAAACTTAACAAATAAGTTAAATGAAAACTTGCATAAAGGATTGTAGCAAACAAGATAAGATCCTTACCGGGTGCTTTTTCCTGTATCGGCTTTTGAATTAGTTCAGTTTTCACTGTCATTTCACTCTTCACAGGTTCAACCTTTTCTGTTAAACTTTTCTTGTAATTCTTATGTATTGCTGCCAATTGTTGTCTGAGTTCGATATTAATTGGTTTAACTTTTATCGGTTTATGATTTGACAGTATATCCCGGAGTGCATCTAATTTTTGAGAGGACAATACTTGAGTTTCCTTAGTCTTTTCATTGGCTTCTATTTTCATGTTGATAATGTTTTTGGTTAGTTTAGACAAGTCCCTGTAAGTAACATATGTATCATATCATCATAATATATGGTACCATACTATTTCCGTCATAAAATTATTCCCATAATATATCAACGAACAATAAAATCCTTTTATGAATCATATTTGATGACGTACAATTATCAATATTGGTTTTTCCAAAAAATATGACGCTAAATACTGAATTTGGCGTTGTAATATACTTGCCACATACAGTATGCAAGTAACATAAGAAAAATATTTGTAGATACTTTTTAAAGGGTGTGCTCCTTAGTATAGACGTTGATTTGAACACAGGTCCCATGTCGCAGTCCTTTAACGTGTTCTTCAGAGTTTTGAGGACTGCTTGCTGTCTCAGCAGTATCTCCTGTTGTTTCACGAGCGGTTGGTACACATCGTCGAGCACTGGACGCATCATGCGTTTTCCTTGTCTGAAACACAACCTCTAGATAAAAGAACCAATCATGAACAAAACGGAGTAACTATAAGATTAACGAATATGTAAAGGTCATAAACTTTTAGGTGTTATTTTTACAACATCGTGGGCTACCACAGGGGCTCTCCTAATGACTACCGCTTCTATGGTATGTTTGCCTGCCCTTCAAACCTGTCAAACTAAAAAGTACTGACAATCAGTCCGCAATTTTTGTACCGTTTACACCGCAATTACGATTACCATTTCATTAATTAACACGAATTTACTCTGAATTCAATTCGATCCTTCTTCGTTCAGAACCAATTACTGTTTAGTTTACTAACTACCATAGCAAAAGTGTGCCAACATAGACTTATCAGAATTCGAAGTACTAACTTGTTATCCATATCGTTCGATTTCATTTCGTTCCACTTGATGTCGAGGGCCTTTCGCGCCTGATCGAGTTGGTTCTGTACGTAGTATGCCAGTTTCCTCACGCAGTCCACACGCTTCGCCGTCAACGGGTCCGCTTGCGCCCACTGCGGCAGATCTTTTGTCCTGTTGCGATATTGATTAATGAAATGCAAAAGCTATATTACTTTAGTATGAAGGAGACATTGTGAACACATAATATAACTTGAGTTTATAAATACGTAAAAAAGAATTAAGTTTTCACATTATTACTTTTATATGTGCCCTCATTTTTGATGGTGAACTCACTTAATATTTAATTTAAATATAGCTGCAACCTTTATTTTTAACCACACATTGGGATATCAAAGAGCATTAGAAACAATGATTAACGTGCCTTCGAAGCATGCATGACAAAGTACCACGCATTACTAACAGGTAATGCCTGAACATTGTCATTGCACCCATATGAGTAAATATGTATTCGACTTTTAATCCTGTTAGAAATTGCTTATCTTCCTAGATCGGTTAAAAACTATACAAGATGTACTTAAACAATTCTTACTCAGAATGCGACCTCGCCTCAGCTACAACAGCACACGCCCGAACGAGCTCCAACTTCAGTTGATTGATTGATGTCCGCAGTTCGTCTATCATGCACTCTTTGATCAGCTTGTCGGTGTCCAGCGATGTTACGTGGTTGTTCGTGTTAATGTTTTGAATGTCTCTTTGCAACTGCGAATACAACATATTCAAATATAGACTTTTACAAGCTCTAACCCGCGCCTACGTCCGCACGGTTAAGGGGAATTAACATTAGCATTTGATAGCGTGATTCAGAACTTGCTAATCAATTTTACTAACGCCATCTATTAACAACGCCTGGAACTACTAAATATGTATCAACTAATAAAACATGGATATTCTCACGGGAATGAGAGAGCGTGGTAAAAAGTAGCCTACGTCACCCTCCGCCCTCCTATCTCCCAGCATATAGACCATATCACATAATAGCTATGTGGCGACGTAAAGAGGAACAAACAAACGCACTTTCACATTTATAATATTAGTATGGATATTGAGTTTCTCATATATTAGCCTCCTTTTCCAGTATTTTATATTTCGGTACAATGAGAACTTTGATCAATGAAATAAATGTAATGCAAAAAATTAGGTACGCAGCTAAAACGAAACTACACTGGATCATGCATGAAGTTCACTACAAATGTAGAGCTAATTCTCTACACTAAATAAGACTGTCTTATATTATAAAGTTTCACTAAAACCAGTCATCAAACATACCATACCAGTGCTGTTATGCTATTATAAAAATAAATAAATGTAGCGATATTGTCGCCGTACTAACACCGAAAATAATGAACATTCTACTAGTATTACAAGCATTGATGTATATTTACCCGAGTCTCAGTTTCTCTAGTCTTCAAGGTAAACTTGTACAACTCCATTTGAAAATCGTTCACTTCTTTCACGAGCATTTCAGTTAGTTCCTTGTGTATCTTCGCTTTGTTGGCTTTCTCCTGCTCAGATTTCAATGCAGCGGTCACTTCCTCGTTTTGGGGCGGCGTCTGGGGTTGTATAGGTGGCGCTGTTGTAACTGGTTCTTGTTGGGGCTGAATAAAAATGGTTTTATTTTTATTAATTGAAAAAATAGATATACATGTTAGAGATAATTTATCAATTTACCATAGTATACAACCTCATTCATGATGAATATTACCACGTCACTTGTCAATGTCAGGGAACCTGTCAATAACGCTTGTGATGGTTTTGTCAATAAATACGTACTCTGATTTGGAATTAAACAAATATCGATATGTTGGACGACAATGGCGACCATTCAGATAACAATCCATAATACATATAGCTTTAATACACTGCAGAACTAATAAGTATAGAAAAAAACTTTAAAGACTTTGACTTTAATCGACATATAAAAAATGACATTAAATAAAGAGTAAGAAAGTCCTATCTACAACTTTACAGGTGTTATTTAATTTCTTAAAATGTCAATGGGACGACATAGATAACCTCTTTCAACCAAAAAATAACTTATAATATGCACATAAGTGACAAAGAGAAACAAATATATAAAATACAGAATCTTTCGTATTGATGTTCTATGCTTTTTTATAGTCGGATAAAATTTACAACTAACTTTCTATACCAGAAGAGTATATATGCATATGTCAATGTCATGGTTGCAAAGCAATGCAATAGTTTCTAACGAAACTCATATGCAGCAGACTATAACCTGTATCACAAATCGCATATCGTGTACCCGTTACATAATAAAATGTATGAAATCCGCGATAATATTAGTTTAAAATCATATACAAACATACCTGCTGTTGAATGGGTGCAGGTGGTTTTATTTCAGGCTGTTTCGGTTCAAACACAGATTGCGCTTGAGCTGAAATAATAAATAAATTATTCATATAGTACGCTTGGCTAAGCTTCATATTAAGATTCCTTGCCAGGATAGCAAAAACACTAAAAAAACATTTAAATGTTATTTAAATATGTCATTTGCTAGGATTTTTTTTATCTGATTGAAGTAGCAAACGAGCATGCAGTCCACCTGATGGTAAGTGGTCACTGCCGCCCATGGACATCTGTAAGCAACTTCATATAGAACATGGGTTCTATCTGAAGTCAATCACAGAAGCGTTGCTACTCCTGAGGACTATGATGGTCGCCTCATATGATAGTGTGCCGGCAACCACACCCTTCCATCGAAACGCAAAATAATGCTTCACGTTAGAAAAACGTGTAGCGGTGATACTTCCCCGGTCGAACTACACTAGTTCTACCACCTGCAAAATATTCCCGCGGCTCCGTCCGTTTTCGTTGTTTTTCACGCCAAGGAGCATCCCTTGTGATATAAATACTTCACCATGAACTATGTGTACTTGGAGTAGTCTCAGGTATTTAATTTAATTTGGCGAAAACCCGAGGTCGAACCGTTTCGTTTTTACTTTGCGATATGTGACGTCACAAAGAAAATGTATACATACTGGCAGCAAATCCAAAGCTACTTTGTTGTTGAGGTACTTCAAAACTCTTTGGTTGCATAGCGGGCTGTGCCAAGAAAGATGGAGAATTAACTTGAGGTGGTTGCATTTGAGATGTATGGACATCAGACTGTTGCTGTATAACTTGTGGTTGAGGCTGAAATAAGTATTAATAATTTTAGGTATACATCTATTTTATATATGTATATGTTGTAGCAGTGATAGCATAATGGTTGAAACTTGCCCGGTATCGATCGGGAGGTCCGAGGTTCAAACCCAGGCACGCACCACAGATTTTTTTAAAACTATATGCGTATTAGAAATATTAGAAATATTAATTATCACTGCTTTTCGGTAAGGAACATCGCGAGGAAACCTGCACACCCGAAAGTTCATTAAAAAAAAAAGTTCTCGGAGGTGGGTGAAGTCCACCAATTCGCACTTGGCCAGCGCGGTGAACTATAACTCTCTCATTCCGAGAGAAGACCCGTGCCCAGCAGTGGGACAATAATGGGTTGACGACGATATGTTTTAGTGGTGAGCCGGCCGGATCGTCAAAATTATATATCCGCGGATACAGATTATTTACGTACAAATACGCGGATACGGATCCCAACTTGCTTACAAATTTACTTAATACACGTGTCATTGAAGCGACAATTGTTTCATAGACATGTTTTGATCAGTACCCTTAGTACGAGTTTATTATGTTTCCTCAAAACAAACGCTGTTTACGATTTTTCCCATCATTGCAAATGTACATTGTCATCACATCTAACGTAATGTTTAGAGCAGTGATGTTGCGGATATTCGCATCCGCATCAGCAAATGCGGAGCTTCGGCATAGATTTAGACATCTGCATCCGCATCTGTATCCGCAAGTAATCAATGCGAATATTCATGCGGATGCGAATGTAATTGCTAAAAAAATCGGGAAGAGCCGGCGAAGAACGCGTACTGTATGCATGTGATAATAACAAATGCTAGCAAAAAAATTGATGGCGAGATCCGACGCGTTTGTTGAGTGGCATGATTTATTTCTTGTAAATAATTTATTACGAGTTTTTATCTGCAGTGGATGACACATGGTTTAGATGGATATCTCAGGTATGTACTAGGTAGGTACACATATGTGTACCTACTTAGCGGATAATTATTTGGTAGCGCGGGTTTAATTTACGAACCTCTGCGTAACCACCCTGAATCAGAGAGTTATTAAGTGCAATGCTCCTATCCTAACTTTGCATACTTCTGTGAAAATTATTTTCAGTAATATAAATGTCAATAATTGCTTTATCTTTGTTTTAATTCAATCATGAAGAATTAAAACAATAACTACTATGTTCAGACGAGATTTTGAAGTTCCCTATTTTTTTTATCTGATCGAAGTATCTATCAGACATCTATCTGTAACAAACTTCAAATAGAACACGGGTTTTATCTGAAGTCAATCATAGATTCGTTGCTACTCCCGAGGACTGTTGTGGTCGCCTCATATAAAAGTGTACCAACCATATCCTTATTAATATCCTTAACCATATCCTTCCATCGAAACGCAAGAACTGATTCACGCTAGAAATAGGTTTGGTACATGTTTTTATTCAAAATCTACTAGTATGTCATATTCGTATCCGCATCCGCAAACGCGGAGCTTCCGCATAGATTTAGACATCTGCATCCGCATCCGTATCCGCGAATGTGAGCCCTCAAAAATTCGCATCCGCATTCACATCCGCGGATGTGAAAAAATAGGCATCCGCAACATCCCTGGTTTAGAGTTATTATTGTTATTATTATTATTATTGCGCCGGTTGTTATTCGGTATTCGGCATGTTTTTCACTATTTGTATTCGGCCGAATTATTGGAATTTGGTGCCGAATATTTTCGGTTCGAGTTTTTCTATTGTATCGGCTACACGTTACGATATATTATAACAAGAAGACAACTTTTACGTAAGATTTATGTTATAAGTCAAAGAAATCCTATGAACAGTGCGTTGAATAAAGCCAAGAAATATAAAGCAATTAAACTTCGAATCAACATTTTTGAAACCTCAATCAAACTCGCATTTTTTGTAAAAACTTATATCAACATTTTTATGAACATACTTTCGCAGTTGTTACTAAATAATAAATAGTGAACCGAATAATTCGGCAGACTATCCCGTTCGACAATAAATAAACCGAATAGTATTGGGTTATTCGATAATTAACCCACTATTCGGCGCATCTCTAATAATGTTTATTTGATTTTTGCAATATAAATGAGCTAAATATGTTATTCTAATAGACAATTTGGAATTTAATAACAATAAGAAAATTAAAAACGTTATTAATTAATGTGATATAAATTTAATAATAGGAATAAAAGATCCGTTTGAGATCTTTCTTCTGCCACGGATATCCGCGGATACGGATCTCTGGCACATCACTATTATGTTTATTATCATATTCATATAATATTATGTTTTTTTTTATATAAGGGCTGTTATAATAAATATAAAGCAAGCCTTTGATTATACTGAACTTTGATTCAACATTTTTTATCATCATGACTATATTACTGTCTCATTGCAGAATGAGAAAGACTAGAGCTACGGAGACCAATAATAAAAATAACGCTTTTTACACTCGTTTTAACCTTGTGTTATGTCTTTCTCTTGCGTGGAGGGTATCATGGGCACTCACAAATAAGAATATATTCAGACTAAAACAGAAAATAATATATGAAACATATTGATGGATGACATTTTCTGTTCAAGTAACTATAGAGCCAGGGATCACATCCGGAACCTATTTTGGGTAAGACCGATGTGGTGCAACAGTCAACAAATTGCCTACGATTTCTTACGAAAAAATTAAATTGTTTCATACCTTTGGTATAACTAAAACCGTCTGAGGAGCGGCCGCGGGCTGTGCTGGTACATCATCAGGAATATCACTGAAAAATAGTTTTTTTTTGTGAATGAAAAAGTAACAAATGAAAAAAAAAATTCGCCTCATTTTAACCTAATGTCCCTAAATACATTACTAGTATTTTAATTGTATGTCTGCTTTCAGATTTTGAAGAGTTTTGTGCATATGAAATAGAACAGATTTAAACTAAATGGATGTTTGTCTACTTTTTTTCCAAAAATCAAAAGTCAAAATTACATGTACTATGTACGTATTATCATTTCCTATAACTAATTATAGGACATTAAATATTTATTAGATAAATTTCGTTCATAACTATTAAACAACACTAAATTAGATAACCATTTTCAATGCCAACATATGGTGAATAGTAGATCTCAAAGCTATCGTGTTGTAAACTAAAAAATGTTGATTGACGGGATTTTTTTTCTATTTCAATCGTTTTTTCCGGTTTTATTATGTTTAATAAAAATCTAGTCACAGATTTAATCTCCATTAAATGATCTATAAAATGGTGTGCAAATTAAGGAGATTGCATGGATTACCAATCATGTAAATAATGAAATAGTTGCGGAATCGAGGCTAAACGGATTTTTCGGTAATAAAGCAGTCTCTAATGCTTCGCTAATTATGAGTCGTGCAATAACTTGTTTAAAATCAAAATACCATCCTTTCATGCATTTTTTGCAAAATTCTTAAAGAATTATGTATTACAAAGAGAAATCAAGATCCTACCTGGTCATTACATTAGCAGGTAATATCAGTGCCTGGGGAGGAGAGCATATTTGAGGAGCCGCTTTATTCAAATTGATGATATTAAAAATTGAGAGCAAACCAGTCTGCGATACCACGTGTAATAATGGCATTGGTGGTAGCATTTCATTTTCACCTGTAATAATAAATAATTTATCAGAGAATATTTTGTGACATTTCGTTAAATTTAAAAACACGTCACATTAGTGTAACATTTTCATTTCCTTTGTAATAAAGCATATATTTCTTATAAATTTAAATAAGATCAACATTAAAATCTCTCTCTCTCTCTCTCTCTCGTCAACCCATTATTGTCCCACTGCTGGGCACGGGTCTTCTCTCAGAATGAGAGAGTTTAGGCCATAGTCCACCGCGCTGGCCTAGTGCGAATTGGTGGACAACATTAAAAAATTTAAACATAAAACATTAAAATACTTGAAGTTAACTTTCAAGTATTCTCAACTCTAAACATTTTAATATTTAAAAAAATAATTACACAAAATTTTTAAGGGCAAAATATACCTATATAAAAATTTTTATGTATGTAAACAAATAAAAACATTTTTCATAATTTATATTAAGAGACGTAAAGAAAAAAAGATATTGAGCAATGCTTACCCCAAGGTAATTGATGTATGGCACATGTGTCAATAGAAATCCCAACTGGATAGTTTTCTTGTTTCTTGTCCGTTAATGGTAATTCAGGTCTTGCTTCATCAGCCTAAGAATAAATAAGTTTAAGTATAACTAGCTGTCCCGTCAAACGTTGTTTTGCCATATAAAAAATAAAAAAAAATGTTAAGGGTGGACAACCCTTAAGGGGTATGAAATATAGATGTTGGCCGATTCTCAGACCTACTGAATAAGCATATAAAATTTGGTAAAAATCGGTCAAGCCGTTTCGGAGGAGTATGGCAACAAAAACTGTGACACGAGAATTTTATGTATTAGATAAACATGTACTACCTACTAAAATTGATTTGGGTTTATAAAGATTTGCTGCCTTAAATGCGATCTTTAAGATCATATCGATAAAGAAGTTTATTACCTGGCACCACTGTAGCCAACCTGCACCATCTGCTGAACCAAGCGTAGCTATTTCCATACTGTTTGATGATGATGAGAGTATCATGTTCCTGGGAAATAGAAATAAAACAGTTTTTTTTTTAATTACTTTTCAGGTTCCTTCCACAAAGCAAAAAAGAAAAATCTTTAAAGAGTTATGATGAAAACATATTAAGTACTGATTTATTATTAATCACTTTAAATATGTTAAAATTTACTAATCTTTTTTCATGGTGATAGTTCTACTTGGAAGTGGCGTATGAAAAGTATATTTTTTAAAAAATATTATTGTTATAGATTATATGATATATTTACCATTGAGCAATGCCTTGCAGATAATAATACCAAGGTCTGCTTGACCCCAAGCTATAGCAGATATCTTCATAGTTATAACACGCTGGCTGACCTCCTTTAGGTGTATTTACAACTGTGACAGCTGGAATACAATATAATAGTAGTTAATAAGGTATGTGACGATAGGTCTAGTCATCTACTGTATAGAAAATAAATACTTTATTTCCTTATTTTAAAACTTAAACGACCTGTTAATATCTCTCCACCCCTTAGGAAACACGATGGCACTTGGGCCCGTACAGACCTGGAGAAAGCTACTACGTTTTCGGAACACCTCTCGAATGTTTTTACACCTCACCAGTATGAAGGTCCACCAGGTCATATTAACGATATTACGGAATTTTTAGATACTCCCGATGACAGAGAAGAACTACCAGTGAAATTCACAAAAAGCGAGATTACCAAAATCATTAAAACATCTAATCCCAAAAAATCACCTGGGTACGACCTCATTACTAATCGCATTCTGCAGGAACTACCCGAATCTGGCATAACTTTTCTAACATCATTATTCAACGCTATGACCAGACTTCAATTCTTCCCCCCACAATGGAAAGTAGCGCAAATTATAATGCTCTTAAAACCGGACAAGCGACCAGAAGAACCAAAATCATACAGGTCAATAAGTTTGCTTCCTACCCCTTCAAAAATCTATGAATCGCTTTTGTTGCAACGCATTCTACCCATCCTCAGAGACAATAAACTGATTCCTGATCACCAGTTTGGATTCCGAAGTAAACATGCAACGATTGATCAGGTACACAGACTTACAAAGAAAATCATGCAATCGTTAGAAGCCAAAGCTTACTGCGCCAGTGTTTTCTTAGATATATCGCAAGCGTTCGATAGAGTATGGCATGTTACTTGTACAGAATCTTGAAATCCTTTCTACAAGAACGATATTTCATCGTCCAAAATGGAGAAGCACAGTCCGAGCTTTGCCCCGTAAATGCAGGTGTGCCACAGGGTAGTGTGTTGGGGCCTGTATTATATCTACTTTACACCGCAGATTTGCCAACATCAGCCTCAGTCACCACCGGAACATTTGCAGATGATACTGCTCTTCTAACTTCACACAATGATCCAACAATGGCCTCAAAAACACTGCAAAAAAGCTTAAACGACATATCTTATTGGCTCAAGAAGTGGCGAATAAAGGCGAATGAAACCAAGTCTGTGAATGTCGTATTTACATTAAGGAGAGGATCTTGTCCCCCAGTGACACTCAATAATATAGAAGTCCCACAAGCCGACCATGTGAAGTACCTCGGATTACACTTAGACAAGAGACTTACCTGGCAAAAGCACATATTTACAAAGAGGAAACAGCTTGGCCTCCAAACCAGAAAGCTGTATTGGTTGATTGGTCGCAAGTCCCAACTTTCCTTGGAAAATAAACTACTATTATACAAGGCTGTTCTAAAGCCCGTCTGGACATATGGGATCCAACTATGGGGTACAGCGTCCCAATCTAATATTGAAATACTGCAGAGGTTTCAAAACAAAATCTTGCGAATGGTGACCAACGCTCCTTGGTTCGTACCTAACGAACTGCTACATCGAGACCTAAGAATACCTACAGTTAAGCAGGAAATTGTACAGCACACAAAGTCATATAAGGAACTCATATTACAACACCCCAACAACCTCGCCCGGTCATTAATGGATGATGTACAGCAAGCGCGTCGGCTTAAACGAAAAATCCCCCAGGATTTGGTCCAGACACAGTAACAGTAAATTAGAGGGGATGTGACATAGGTCACTTACCCGGCACGCCCCAGGAAGCTCCACCAGACATACTGCTGAATGTCCAAAAAAAGTGACAGATTGCAGTACAAAGAAATACAAAAAAAAAAAAAAATTCCTTAGCAGATAAATCAACAATTACAGTATGCCCAAAAATATTTACATAACACATATATGTCCACCAGACGCAATTCACAAGTGTTCACATTATATTTTTGTCTGTAATTGATATTGTTATTCCTTAAGAAAGTTCTATTCTTAAGTTGCTGACAATAAAAATTTAACAATCTCAGTGCTCCACTCAGACTTCAGTTGTTCTTCTGTATGAAATTGCTTGCTTGTTCATGGGCAGAAATTGACATTAAATTGAACTGTATGCATTTTGCTCCATCCATCCATCTCTGAATCCAGCGGTTTCCCGCAGTCTTCTTCAGATCATCGGTCCACCTGGTAGGGGGCGGCCTGTACTCCTTTTGCCTAAACGTGGTCGCAACTCGAGGACCTTTCTTCCCCATCGGTTATCGGTCCTTCGAGCGATATGGCCGGCCCATATCAGCTTGCTGATTTTGCCACTGCCACTTCAACTTGCTGATTTTGAGAGCTATGTTGGTAACCTTCGTTCGTCTACGGATTTCATCGTTGCGAATCATGTCTCTATTTATAAATGGTCATAACGACTATATATTTTAGCAATAAAACCTTACGTTGTATTGACTTTTGAAAATTAAAAAGCAATAAAATTTTACTACTTGAAATGAGTGCTCAATTTTGAAATTGAGCGCTTTTTTCACTGGACAGTTTAGAGAAGCTGAATGTGTATCTTGGATTTTTCTATATTGATGGGTAAAATCTATACAGTTTACTCATACCTCACGTTAAAAAAATATGCATGGAAATACCTGGACGACTTTCATCAGAAGCATTCTTAAACACGACAGCAAACTGATAGGTCGATATCCAGTATATTGCTAAGGCTTCCACAGGTGCTCCTTCAAACAAGTTGGGTGCGGGGACCGTTTTCATTGGCGACAAGTCCGGTTTAAACTGACAGAGAGTGCCATCACTATTGCCCGTTACTAGCTGTTTGCCTTTAGGGCTCCAGCATAAACATCTGTGAATTATTTGTGTATATTATAGACTCTCATAGAATGTATATAACCATAACCTAAGATTTTTAGTACAAGAAAATTACGTAAAATTATTTCTATTAACTTCCTTTTTAAAATGATTGTTCATTTATATTAGTGAAAGTAATGACAAGATATGATCACACACTTGCTGATATATATTTTAAATATTGCATTGCATTGTTAACATGTATACAAGCTGAATATATCGCCAAGAAAGTTCTTGCCATGACTTTGCCCACTTCATTTACATCTGCCACGTTATTGAATATCCTATGTGAGAAGGTATCTCTGGACCTAATTTCAGCAAAATTGGATCATTTTTGGATAAAAGGCTAACAATCACACATATGTCTCCACAAAATTTAGCATTTATAATATTATAATATGATACATCAATTAGCCAAATACAATATCTCCTATTCTTCCAAATTGTTGGGTCAATAAAGAACCAGCAGTTTAAGGGCCATTAGCAATATGCCAACGATTTGGGCTTTAATGTATTTAATGTTTTATAGGGAATGAGTTTATTTAAAACTCCAATACGAAGTTAATATCAGTGTCACTGGAATTTCTTGTGATGATGATGATGATGAATGACTACTTTCCAGTGACATTATTGCTAATACACTACCTTGTTACAAGAATGGGAACTTCTAACCTTCTCAGTCTTATATGTTATGGTGTTGTTTGGAATTTAATTTGGCCTTCTTCCCCTAATTAGATTGTAAATCTGGTATATATCCATACATTATTTTACCTTGCTGTAGTTTGCAGCTTATTCATTTGCATGGTATCAACATGGCATACAATGAGAGTGCCGTCAAAGAACACAATGCCTATAGCCTTAGGTATGCATGGATTCCACTGCAGCGATGACACATATGTGCCTGGATTTACTTCACACTTGAGTGTTCCTGCTGGTAGTACATTCTGAAATATAAACACGATATTTGCAGTGCAATTTTTTATCACTCATCAAAAGCTGTGCTCCGAATCAGTATTTTAATAACGTTTTATGCATATATGTAAGTACCAAATAGAAAACACTTGTATAACACATTACTTCTAATATGTTTCAGTTAAGGCATTTACCAAATGGAAAGTTTTTACCATTTATATACTTAATTTATTTTTATTTATCCAACTCTGGCTTTACTACATAGTACAAAACAAAGTTGCTTTGCGCTGTCTGTCCCTATGCACGCTTACATCTTTAAAACTATGCTATGGATTTTTATGCAGTTTTTTTTTCATAGATAGAGTGATTCAAGAGAAAGGTTTTAAAATATAAGACCTGCATAATATAGTGGAGGAACACTGATAATTTTAGGTTTTTGACTTTTAGACGGAACGACGGAACAAAGTTCATCCAGTCAACTAATGATGAATAAACATATATCCTTCATTCCTTGCCATATGATTTAATGAAAGTAATATAATAATTTTGGTTATGACAAGAATCTGTTATAAGATTAACATTTTGTTTTACATGATACAATACAGTACTGCCCTTAGGGAAAATATTTGATTGTATCTCTATTATTTTACCTTTTTTTTTATGATCTGACAATACAAATGGATATGTTAGATATGGACTAAGTTAGAACGTCTTTTACATAGTATTTACCTGATTTTGAAAGTCTGACACTTTGTAAATGTATAGCGTCTGGCCTCCAATAACTGCTATCCATTCTTGGTCACAGTTCACTGAGATGTGAGTTGGTTCTACTTCAAGCTTTACAGAGTGATGTTTTGGCTCACATTCTCTGTCAATCAACTCTTTCAAGTTATATGCTGAAAAATGTACACAGTATTGAAGAACAACTCTTATGTTTAAAATTTTAATATGCAATAAACAACTATGGATTACAATATTATATGGTGGGTAACGCAGTTAAATGTGAAGAAACTGACATCACATTATTTTGGTCTAATAGCAGCAGTTTCGCGTAGTGTCAAGCTTGTGGTAAAAGTAAACTTATCCAAGGTTTCAACACTTTAACAACAAGGTTTCAACAACAACACAAAATGGGTAGTAAAGCACCTGTGGCAGAACTCAGTTATGATTCACATTATCTAGAATTGGGTACAAATGGAACAGTAGCCACTTACCATTGGGTGGACTGTAAGCTCATTTCCTAATTCCATATTACTAAAAGAAACAATTTATACAATAATAATCAATTTATAGTCCATTAATTCGCAATTGGCCAGCACGATAGACTATGGCCTAAACTCTCTCATTCTGAGAGAAGATGCCCGTGCCCAGCAGTGGGTCAATAATGGGTTGACAAGAAACAATAATAAGGTACCATACTAATAGTCTTAAAAGCTACTTGGACATTATCCTAAAAACTAATTAATTAAAGTTGATTTATAGTAAATATTTATACATATATATTTTACCTGACAATACGCCGTTTGGTGATGCAACAAATATAATCCCATATTTGCTTGAGCTGGTGACTAGATTGTACCCACGATTCGGCAAGGTGTTATTAGTATTGAACACTTTGATTTTCCGTTGCAATTTATAAAGTAGGTTCTGAAATTACGTTGCAAAGTAAAATCTGTGAGTAGCCTTACATAAATATATTGGTAAAAGTTTTAATCACTGATGTATTTATGATTTGTATGCACTTCTAAGAAGCTATTCAACTATATTTATTTAAGAAATAACAGAAAATTAAATATTTTTGTAACCTTACCGGTTCGTCCACCGAATTTGGGCCGAAATGGACCTCCATGGTATCCTTGCGAAATTGGCACACTTACACAATTCGATACTTTGCGTTATATTTCTAGTTAAATTTGAATTTCTATTAGTTATTTTCTACTAAATGAGAATAATCATCAGTAAATTTGTGAAGACAATTCATCCGTCCAAATCCGACGTTTGAGCTGCTGTGTGTTACCATATCATTTCAATCAATCAAAAAATAGACAATATTGTCTACAACCACATCAATTCTTGGCAATTTAATCAACAATATCACTAGGAGATCAAATTGAATCAGAACAACATAAGAGTATTTATGTAATTAAATTTAAATCTTTATTTTGGTAACCTTTAAACTGTTTATATTTGTGCCGCTAAATGGGGTATACGCATACATCTACGCTGGCAGCACAGGTTTCAAATCTTGTCAAGTAAACTGTCCAGGGTTTCCAACTTATGGGTTTTCCCCCTTAGATTTAGGGGATAAATAAGTCGGATGGGGATTTTTTAAAGGTGTAATATTTTTAGGGGTTTTTATAACTTACACATATAGGTGTTTTTAAAAGAAAATCTCCCGCCAGGCCATACCATCATGCCTCACGTCGAAAAAAAAAGGTCATGCAATACACCCGTAGAGACTTTTTTTTACCTAATTCATTGTGGGGGATATTAAGCGTTTTCATGCATATTTTTTTTTATCTGATTGAATTGGCATACGAGCATGCATTCCACCTGATATTAAGTGGTTACTGCCGCCCTTGGACATCTGTAAGCAACTTCAAATCGAACATTCCAGGGTTCTATCTGAAGTCAATTACAGATGCGTTGCCACTCCCGAGGACTATGATGGTCGCCTCATATAAAAGTGCGCCGGCAGCCACATCCTTGCATCGAAACGCAAAAAATGCTTCCCGCTAGAAAAAGGTGTGGCGGTGGTACTTCCCCGGTTGAACTACACTGGTTCTAACATCTGCGGATATTGTTGATAATGTCCTATGTTGTATAAAGTAGGTACTATTGTAAATAGATGGGATTTTTGCGTTTTCAAAATTTGTATATTATTATATTGAGGTATTCTTTAATTAAATTTAATTTGACTAATTTGACAAAATTTGCAAACGAGCATGCAGTCCACCTGACGGTAAGTGGTCAGTGCCGCCCATGGACATCTGTAATCAACTTCATACAGAACATGGGTTCCATCTGAAGTCAATCACAGATGCGTTGCTACTCCCGAGGACTATGATGGTCGCCTCATGTGAAAGTGTGCTGGCAACCACACTCTTCTATCTTACATTGGTTCTACCACCTTGTAAATTATTGGTGAAAATGATTTGGTCTATGTCGTCTATGACGATTTTATCTATCCCTCACATTACAAAATTCATAAACAAAAATGCAAAGATTCAGAGACAGAAAAGGAAGATTCAGATAAAGGAACAAATTTTTTTTTTTATTAAAATATAGTATGTACTTTACAATTTTCATTACAAAACATTTCATAGAATAATCTTAAAGAATCTCGTATTTATCTAAAAATAATGGAAAGTAAATTTTAATAATTTGTTTGGTTAATAATTATTAATATAATTTGGTTATTGATCGATAGATAATTAAGTTTCTTCTTTTAATAATTTATAGCAAATAATATACCCTCTAGGGCCTAGAGGGTATCTCCAGAGGCTAGGGCAACGGATTATTTGATTAGCAATGAATTTTCAGACCATATTTTAATTTCCTCTAGGGTTAATTACAGGGGTTCATGGGTGGCAGTCATTACTTATCTTTTACGACACCATTAAATTATTATAAAATAATCAACTATGAATTTGTGTTAAGTAGGTAATGAAAATATTTGTAAAGTAAATATCTATATTTTTTTTCTAATAAGTAAAAATCATTGTTAATTAATACAATTAGTAATTATTGTAATATTTTACGACCAGCGCAAATAGTAACAATAGTTATAGCTTATCATTATATTGCTTGTACGTTTTTATCATATGCAATTATATTTAGGAATTAATTGGGAATTTCAGAAAAAGTTTTATTAGCTTGCGATGTACGTTAAGAGGAAGAGGTAGCTTCATTAAATTGTAGTAAAACTTGTATCTCCACGACTCCACTTTATAAACTTCTTTAGGGTTATCTTCATTTAGAGCCTTCATAAAGGTTTCTATAATGTTCTCATCTTTCATTGTATCATATCTCGTATTATTAGCAGCAGCACATAGATAAGATGATAAAGTTTGAATCTTGTCCTCGTATAATGCTTTTTGTTCCTCAGATAAATGTTCCATCATAGACTTGGCGTGAGCTAGTTGGGTTGACATTATGTTACTGGCAGCTATGAAACCACCTGAAAGAAAATGACCATTTAAAAAAAGCAAGTTTTTAAGTTAAAGCGACGGATTTATTCAAGCTCATGATAGGTCATGGTCACAAGTAATTACACGTTTAAAAAACATATTTTAAAGATAAACTTCTCTAGAATCGTTGTCATTATAATCTCGATAAAACGAAAGCAGTTGTCGGCGGTACAACTAGATGGCGCTGCATCCCCTTTCTGAATACAGAAATATTATCCTGAATTTGCATATAAAATTAGGTAAATTTCAAAGTGTGGGCGACTGAAATTTTATTATTTTTATTATTATTAAATGTTACTTTTGCTGTGTGCGATTATATATATTTTTTTCATAACTAAAAAAAAAAAAATCTGATGTAATTTTCGGAAAGGCGCTAGCGAACCATTTGGTCATAGATAAATACTAATATACTTGGTTTAGCGGTTTATATTTTGACATACTATGAGATTGTACTATAGGTACATAGGTTTTTTTTTTATAAATTCATCACTAAACATATTTCAAGTGATAACTTTGTTAAATTAAGATCATATATAGAAATAACGTCGTACTTTTTTTAAATATTTAGGGTGAGAATGTATTGCTGAACATCTTTCTGAAATATGTTCCTTGATTTATATACACCATATCCAACCAATAAAATCCATAAATTATGTGCATAAACGCCTATGTAAATTAAAACTATTTTTGTAATTCAATAAAATACTTTTTTCTGCTGCATAAAAAGTATTCACATAATTAAATAAAACAATTATAATTAATATATTAATATTATACAAAAAATATTATAGTAACATAAAAAGGAGTAAGTAGGTATTAGTATTTAATTGTACCCGAGTATCTAAGTTTTTCTAAGTATTTCATTTTTTCAGTTCTACTTCGTTTACTCTCTTCGGTATAAAATTACAGAAATGTTAGTGATTTATGACATTCATTTTGCGAGAGTGGATATAATTTTTTAACAACCTCATGACTATCCCTGGAGTAAACCGGTTCGTTAAAACTATTCTCGTTACCTGATTTAAAAGCTACAATGTGTAAGCTGTGTTCACACTATTTGGCGTGTGTAAGGCTTTCGTCCACGCAAATTGTCTGCATTATTTGCGCTCACTGGCTTAAGTCAATCAGACTATAAATGCGCAATGATTTTTGATACAATGATTTCTGGACTACATTTATGTATGATGATATAATTCATGTTCATGATGATATAATTCATGTTCTAAAAGAATTATGTGTATCAACATAATTCTTTTAGAACTAAATAAGGAAGATTCATTTCAATACCTGCCTTATTGGGCACCAAATCCAGAATTAACCAGAGCGGCGTGTGCATTAATGTAAGTAACATCTATTCATTTCAAGATGTGTCTTTTTGACTTTTTATTCTTACCTGGTATAAAAGAAACTGCACTTAAGCCATTTTCGCATTGCTCAAGCCGTAAGGCGCGCGTCCAGGCCAGTATACCGGCTTTGCTTGCGCTGTATGGCGCAAAGCCTGGGAGCGGTTGAAGGCCACAATGACTTGCCACGTTTATTATACGTGGCTTTATTGAACCCTGAAAATATATTTTTTTATATTTATTACATTAAATTCATGAGATAAGCCTTGGAGTCTTTATAGGAAGTCGTTTATATATCGTTAATAGTCATAACTGGCGGGTATTTTTCTAGGCTCAAGCCCCTTTAGAACTTATATCATGTACTAATGAGTAAGCATTTGTTGCCGTCTTATTTTGTATTTAACTAGGGGAGGCAAGCTGTAAGCTTAAGCCAACCCAGCATACAGGTTTAGGGAATATTTGTACATTGACCGTAAAGTCAAAAATCTGAAATTTTCAAAACATAAGGTCCTATGTATCACTTTCGGTTACTTACACTAGATGCAGACTTTCTGAGCTCCGGTAAAAAGGCTGAAACTATTCTCATTGAACCAAGTAAATTGACATTTATCGTGTTTTCTATTATTTTAGGAGTTAACCACTCGAAGTCGCCGACAGTCATCACCCCTGCGTTGTTCACCACAGCATGTAATTCTAAAATGTACATAGACGTATTATAAACAGAGCATAAGCCTAGTAGTTCATAATAAGTTTTTCGATAAAGTGGGAAGAAGTGGGATTCTGAGCTAAGCATGTTATATGCTTAGCTCAGATTATACAAAGTGATGAAGGTATTGAAATTAATTAAGACATCCTACAACTCTACTACACAAAAAAGGTGCAAAAGATGACATCGAGAACTATCGACCAATAAGCCTATTGTCAAATATCTACAAAATATTTGCAAAGATCATCTTGGGTAGGATAACAGCGAAATTAGATGAAAATCAACCTATGGAACAAGCCGGCTTTAGAAGGAACTTTTCAACAATAGACCATATCCACTCACTTAAACAGATAATTGAGAAGTATAATGAATTTAACAAAACACTTTACATAGCCTTTATAGATTATGCTAAAGCATTTGACTGCATTAGTCATAAAGCAATATGGGAAAGTTTAGATGAACAAGGTATACCAGCAACTTATATTAATATCATCAAAACGATATATACAAAAAGTAAAGCTAAAATCCAAATGGAAGCCTTAGGCAAAGAGTTCCCAATCAAACGAGGAGTCAGACAAGGAGACCCACTGTCCCCAAAGCTCTTCTCAGCAGTTTTAGAAAATGTCTTCCGCAATCTTGATTGGGAGGATCTAGGGCTAAATATAGATGGAAAGAAATTAAACCACCTCAGATTTGCGGATGACCTGATCCTACTGGAAGAATGTCCAAAGAAGCTTGAGAAGATGATACAAACTCTCAACACAGAAAGCGCAAAAGTGGGCCTAAAAATGAACACAAACAAGACGAAGTTAATGACCAACTCAATAAAGAAACCTATTGGAATTGATGGACAACAACTAGAATATGTCGACGAGCATTGCTACTTAGGTCAGATCATCTCCCCTAAAGACCAAACTACAAAGGAAATAAATAAAAGAATTGCCAGTGGATGGAGACGATATTGGTCCCTAAAAGAAATTGTTAAATCTAAAGATCATAACATAGCAACCAAAAGGAAAGCCTTTAACATGTGTATCCTGCCATGCATCTCCTACGGCTGTGAAACGTGGTCTCTTACACGACAACATAGGGACAAATTAGAAAAATGCCAAAGGGCTATGGAACGAAGCATGACAGGACTAACAAGGCAAGTTAGATGTAGCAATTTACAACTACGGGAAAAAACGAAAGTAACCGACATACTCGAAAGGATCGACCTACAAAAATGGAGATGGACTGGCCATATGATGAGATCAAAACAAGAGAAATGGAGCCAAATTGTCACAAATTGGTATCCCAGAGATGGCAAAAGAGGTCGAGGACGACAATATATGCGTTGGGAGGATGAGCTCAAGCTCACGGTGGGACAAAAATGGAGACGGGTAGCTCAAGATCGCAAACAGTGGAAGCTACTGGAGGAGGCCTTTGCCATGAGGCACACTGAGTTGAGAGATATACTATAACATTACAACAAACTAAAGAAAATGTCAGATCTCTCACTCAGTTCAAGGGCTATATAATAATAATAATAATAACGGTGATAGAAAATATTGTGACGAAAAACACATGTTGGAGAGTTTTTTTGAAAACAAACGTATTTTAGAAAACATGTCGAGAATAATTTACGAAGACTACCAATTCGTAGTTAAGTAAATTATGTATTTTATTAAATTAGTAAGATAGTGCGGCGTTTTATGACCTAAAAGACCTAAAAGGAGATCTGTGCCCAGTAGTGGGTCAGTACTAGGTTAACAACGTGTTAACAAATGAGTTTATCAGGCCAACAAAAGATTTAACACAATTCTTTTCTAACACATTTCGTTTTTTCTTTTTAGATTTTGTTCATAATATTTTAAAGACATTTCCTACAGTTTCATTTAAATAATGGCAGTTTCTTCCTAAAATACTTGGACAGATATTCCGTTTTTTTTCAGACAAATAATTCGGTTTTATACATTTACATAATAAATTGGAGACTTAGTCCGAAATAACTTGTTTTAGTTTTTTGTTGGCGCTAAAATTCGTAGATAATTTGAGCACGTATCTATACTTTAATGAATTTCCTTTACTTACTACAGTCGGGTTTTTCTTTTAGAATGCTGTTCACGTAGTTTTTGAAGTCAGTAACGCTGCTGGGGTCTGTGACGTTGAGTTTATAGGTGTGAGCGCAAACGTCCTGTAGGGCTCGAGAGGCCTCCGTTTCTGTGCCATTGTACATTCCTATAAAATATGTTATTTAATTTTTTATAAAATATTTGTTTGTAGATACTGCAGTTACATACGCTCACGCTTTCTACGCTCATTGCCCCAAACTAGGATTTTCTCCCGTGTCGTGGGTACCATGGACACACACAAGAGGAATACTCAAACACCCAGACCCAGAACATGAATCTAAACTAATCATTCAGATCGAATCGAACCCGGGACCCATTGTGCGTCAGACCGGTGTGGTAACCGGTATGGTAACCGCTCCGCCACGCGGATCGTTATCGCAGTTGTTTGATTTCGTTTTTTTTTTATTTTTATAATTTAATCTAACGTATGACAGACGGACTACTTGATGGAAAGTAGTCACCGTCGCCTATGGACATTCGACATCAGAGGAATCGCCAATGCATCGCCGGCTGTGAAGGACAGCTCTTTTCGCACCTTTCTTGAAGAACCCCATGTCATAGCGCTCTGGGAATACCTCAGGAGGAAGCTCATTCCACAACTTGCACGTCCGTGGCAAAAACGAGCGTGCAAACCGAACCGTGGAGGACCGCCACGAGTCCAGTTGGTGTGGATGGAAATTCATCTTTCGGCGAGTGGTGCGGTCAAGAAAAGGTGACGAGGTCCGAGGCATCAGGTCAAAAAGTTCTTCGGAACACTCACCGTTGTAAAGCCTGTAGAACACGCAGAGGGAGCTTATGTCCCTCCGCAGGCTTAAAGGTTCTAACCAAGCGGTGATCCTTGGCTCGTCAAGTATAATCGTAATATTACCTGCAACAGTAACCATTCCTTCGCGGGCAGTGCGGGCAGCGATTGCCCAGCCCAATCCACTGTCACATCCTGTTATGGCAACAACTTTTTTCCAAGACATATTACTTTCCTTTCCTTATCTGTAATACAAAAACAAAAAATATAATTTAAAATAATTGTTAAATTACATAAATATTTTAATTTCAAACAGCGATTATCCTAAATTTTTAAGACTAAATTTTAAAAGGGCTTAGGACTTACGTATTCAGTTAAAGTGTGTCTGATAAAAAGCGTGTGAAAACATAGATTTACTAAACTATTTAAATGATTATTCAAAGTAATCGTATTTTTGCAGTTAATATCCACTTACTAAACAGCTATAACACATTTGTTATCTTTCATGTACCTACATATGTACTTACATTCCCTAAATAGTTTACTCAATAACTTTACGTCTTGTTTTATGTTATCTTTTCTTTCGGTTTTAAGTTGTATTTAAGGTTACATATTTAAAACTAGTAGGTAGATCTTAAAGTAACACTCACATTCTCGTAAGCTTTGTTTGTCCGCGCGTGTGAACCGTCTAGGAAACACTGGCGGTCGCGAGATCCTCGACCCGAGTGCATATCAAGCGGCATCGGATGCGTTGCATATTTATAACGAATTTCATGTTTGAATTACTTCATCTTACGACGAGAAGATGGGATGTATCATGTATAAGATTGACGTGAATTTAGATTCGATTTTTTTGTTATTTTGGGATTGGTAAATACCAATCCCAAGTTTATGGTGTTATTGTTCATCATCGCAATTAATTCAGTGCTATTCTTTTTTAAGTTTTAATGGTGCTCTAGGTTTATAGTTTATTTCTAGACATGACATCGGAAAATTATTCGCGCTTTCCGTAAAAGGACGAATTTCGAACCTTTATCCCATATTTTTGTTTGTTTTTATATTTATATTTTAAATTAGTTTCATAGTCCTAACTTTCTTGCAAATTAGTCTTTCAGTGTGTATCCATGAATATTTATTAAGACGAGTTAGAAATACCCAAAACTGAGGCAGCTTATCCAACTCAAGCATGTTTACCTGTGTGGCCTAAGCTTCTATAAAGAGGTCGATATTAGCTACTTTTCTTGTCAAATATTAATCAGCTAACAAAGTTGTCAACCCCCGAAATCGGGTGTTGTGCTGCCGAATGAAAACGTCGAATATTTGAACAAAGGGACGCCAATAAAAGAGGATCGTTTCAGCACGAATACCCAACTGAGAGATTAGAGCTATTGAACGGAAACAATCTTGTATTTCTGGTTCACTTCACAGGGGATCCGATCCTACTAAGTGTTTGAACGTACCGCAAATGTCATAGCGATTAATCAACTATTTTGTATAATTTCACTTATCCGTAAAAGTTTATTGTAAAAGTGTTCTCGATTGGTGATCTTAGCATATTATTTTTTTGATAATGTTCATTTGTGTGTGGCTAAAATGCCTTTACGTTGATCTCCATTCATCAGTCGCGGGTTTACAGCGCAAAGTGTAAGAAAGCGTAACGCCTTTGTTTTCCTCATTCAATGAAATTTCAACAGCTTGAAAACTTGTAATATAAAAAAATTGGGTCGGAATGATGCAGGTGGCAGGTATCCTTACGTTTGTTCCCGACTGGCTACTAACACTTGAGTAGTAAATAGATAGATCGGTAGATTTTCGTATTAAGTAGTGGTTAAACCGACTATAGCCCTTTAAACGTTGCTTGGCAACTATTTAGTTGTTTATCTATAACAACCGTGATGTGTACATGTGAACAACCGGTTTAGAAACAGAGTTCTTATTTACACTAAGTACTCGTATCTCATCCAAACAACAAATTGACAGTCTACAAGGAGCGGTATCCTAGCGGCAGTTTACAAGGAGGTAGAACGTACACGTTTCGACCGGAAAGGTACCACCGCCACACCCATTTCTAGCGTGAAGCAATTCCCACGTTAGGATGCAAGAATGTGGTTGTCAGCTTACTTTTATATGGGGCGACCACCTTACTCCTCAGAAGTAGCAAGCTGTCTTTGATTGACCTTAGAGCCCTTGTTCTAAATGAAGATGCTTACAGATTTCCATGAGCGGCAGTAAGTTACCATCGTGTGTCGTTGCATGCCCGTTTATTACTTGAGTCATAGAACGTGCGGAACTCGGGGACTGCCGCTGTAAAGCTAATAATATTACATAGCATTTTTTAATAACTTATGCAATTATAATTAGCTATTTATTTTTTTCTTTGATATTAATTCAAGTTTTTTCTTTGATACATATAGTATCAACATACAGCTGCTTACATATACGTCCGATTTCGATCAGCTCATCTCGATGCGTGCGAGCTTCGTACTGTCGTACCATATACATACACGTTAAGCGAACGCTCGGCCGCATTACATCGTAGGTGGAGTGGGGGGGGGGGGGTGTTAGGTTTATTTCGTTACGGAATTTCTTGATTCGGTCGCCGCGATAAAAGCTATGTATTAGCTTAAAAGTCTTATAAAAAACTGAAGCTAGTGTACTCTGCAGGTTGCGTTTGTAAACTATTGTAATGTAGTTTAAGTTGGTTATATTGTACCTGTAGACAAGATAGCCAACGCACAAGCCTAAGGGCGTTTAGATTTACTCTTTGTTTTCCTTCATATATACCATTTTTCTTTATAAGTCATGGGCATAATAAAATTATTAAATTTTAAAGCAAAGTTTTACCAAGCGGTACAATCAAGGTCTCGGGTACAACCCATTATTGTCTCACAGCTGAGCACGGATCTTCTCTCAAAATTAGATAATTTTAGGCCATAGTCCACCGCGCTGGCCAACTGCGAATTGATGGACAATCAAGGTCTACTAGTCAATAATAATAAAAGTGTGCATTTATTAAAAATTCATGTTATTCTCTCGATGGTTGTAATATGGAATAATGCACATTCCACGCGATTTTTCGTGAAAATGTACGCATATGGATTTTAAAATGAAATGCATGGTAAAATATAAATACCTTATTATTGTTATACCTAATAAACTGGTTCGTAAATTATTGCGAATTTATCTGTTATATAACTGTGGCAATTATATACAGGTTTATTCAAAATAGGTAGATATTTTCCATATTACACGTTGTTTGTGGATTCCTAGTCAAATATATAGTTTTGTCAACCTTACGATGGTCTCTGCCGTGTCATCTGTTGCTAACTAAAAGTTTTGCAAAGGTGAAACTAATTTGGTTCAACTTAGGAGGTAGTTTCACCGATCAGTGCCGAATTAGCCACAAAAGCAAGAGCAGCAAATGCTACGGGCCCCGCGACTGGAGGTTCCAAGTGGCCTAAAACCTACTACATGTTTATATTTTACTATCTTTGCTATCCTGAAAATCTTAAACTGAAAGAAGTAGATATAGGAAGTGCCATGTCTAAATTCTCCCAGAATAAATCTACACAAGTTTACTAGTAACAGTTTTGTTTTATTTAATACCCTTATTCAAGGCTATATGGGCCTCCTGTCAAAATTTGCTACAGGCCCCGCGCTGGTTTAATCTGGCCCTGTCACCGATCCTTTTTCATATTTAACTTCTTTAGCATGGAACCGTTCTTGCGTTTCGGTGGGAGGTGTGGTTGTCGGCATATTTTCCATCGTATCCAGCTTTACACTTTGCAACGCATCTGTGATTGACTTAGATAAAACCCCTGTTCTATATGATGTCAGCAGTGCCCATTTATCATTAGGTGGACTGCAAGCTAGTTTGCAATTACAATAAAAAACACAAAAAAACTAACATAAAACAATGTGGTGTTCCAATGAAATGTCAACTTTAAAGCGGAACAAAACAACCGTAAGCTCTTGTTATCGGTACCAAATAGTGTATTTACATACTGAAATAAATATAATGTATGTCACCCCTTTATGTGATCATAAAGTGTAGCAAATTAATAAACAACACAGCAACGAATTCTTAATTTAAAAAGATTATAATAATAATTAATAAAAAAAATCTACCCTCAAATTACTAAAAAAAACCATGAAGGATTTTTATAAATAACTCCTTTCCGGCCGCTCAGTAAATGCATTCTTGAAGTATGTATGTTAGTGTCATTTGGATATGACATAATGTTTTCTTCTTTGTCATCGCCTCATACTATTGACTTTATTACTAAATAAGTTTCATTTACTAAAATAGGTAGGTATCATGATTTATCTAATAATATTCATTTATTTATTTACTAAAACGATAAACCGCAATTTGGTTTAAAGTATAATATAATATATTTTTATTTTTTAATTCCTTAATTCGTACATATTTAACATTAATTCAGTCACGATCACATTTTCGATGCGCCACGTGGTTATACTCTCAATAGTTTGGCGTGTAGGTACTATCAACCAAATTGAATCATGACCCACCTTGCTGACAGTTCGTTTGTAATTTTGGCAAAGACAAATTCGTTTTCTTGTCGGGCGTGGCGTTGCACTTATGACGTTTTTAATATTAATAAACAACAGAAACATCACTCAGAATGACTTTTTAAGAAAATTAAGGCGCTCCCTCACCGGGAGCGTTCGCGTGTAATGTAACATTATAGATTCCACTTTGAGCATTACATTACACTGCTACCTCCTTGACCGTATCAAAACTAACGCATTGATGTAACAAGTTGTACAAGATACTACATATTGTAACATTAAAATGTTCGGTTCTGCTCGGTCATTAATATATAACGTTACAATCTGTATAACGTTACATTCCATGCGAATGCTCCCTATGTGGGAGCGCCTTTAGAGTACGGATATTTATTTAATTTTTGAAGGCAAGGTTAGAGACAAACCCGGCATAAGCAGGAAATTACCAAAATTTTGTAAATATTATCAATCTACATATTATTATTAATACAATACGGCAAAATATGATTAGTGGGATGAATAACGAGAATTACGGATATTTCACAATTGAAAATGACTTGGGAAATCTTCCCAACAATAAGTTATATATATATAAAGATAATTATTATTGGGTATTGGCAATGTTAACTAAATTTTCATTTTAACGGTGTCATACAAGACAATAAAAATATTTATAAAGAAAGCACGGTCAGTGAAATCAGTAACTGTCAGCGTCATATAAAATAATAACAAGTCGGTTTCCAAGACAACAAATGTTGAGGCAAATTTCGACCTAATTGCGTTTGAATGGCTGGAGAAAAATAAGCATATGGTGGGTCATGAATCAATTTGTTCGATAGTACGTACAATCATTTTCTCTTGAACATAGTAATTTTATAAAAGTAAATAAGTTTTAATCAATACAAGGGCTTTTTAGTTACAGTATTTATCGATTACAAAAGAGCAGACATTTCCTCTCTGTGATATTAAGTATTAGGTTATAATATTGCCTCAATTTAACAAATATTTTTTGAGGACCTTTACAGAAAAAAATCTTCAGAAATCACTTTTTATAAACTAACTCCACGAATTTGTGTGTAAGTCAGAATAAACGTGATTCAACCAACACTTTTAAGGCGAAGTGTCCTCCAGGGAAATCTAGTTTCCGCCCTGATAATAGTGTTTGCTCATTTGAGTGTTCTCCTGGATTGTTCCGTGACGGTTAATGGCATTCTACTCATGTGTGGCTTTAGACACTTATATTAAAAGGTTGGGAGTAACATTTAAGTACTCGTGTTGTATAGAAATAAGAAGACCCTAATGTGTGACATTTTACAAAACAAGTTTTATTTTTTAATCTAAAGCAAAAATTAAAATGAAATCAAAGTATTTTTTTTCTGTATCATGTGAATACGTGTATGACTTATTTTTTAAGCTATTAAAATATTAAAATAAACAAATTTTATAAAGATGTCTTGGCCAAACAAATTTTATAAAGATGTGGCCAAATTGTATAAATATCAATTTTCCGGTTCCTTAATTTACCTAAAAGTCATTTTTGCGGACACTTTTTGCGAAAACTACGCGCTTTGTAATCTCACCATTATCAAACAATTTTATTTACATGCTATGCCATGAGCTCAGGCGCTGGTCAAAATGTTTTCGTAAATGCTATTCAGTTTGTAAATAGCTGTTAGTAGAACATCGAATTCTTTGCCAAATCATTCAGCTATAGAGCCGGTTTGCGCATGCCAGAAGTCGTATGTAAATTAGACGAATATGTCACAACGTTTGTCCAAAAGTTTTATCTTTCAAATATTCATGCATTTAGGTAATATTACACAGTTATTACAAGGATTGGTTTATCTTTTGTATTTGACTCGATAATATTATTTGGTGATATTATTGGATTGTGGGAACCGTAAAAAAAAAATAAAAGAGCATATTATTACTTCTATATCAAAATTAGATTAATATGAAATAATAGAAACAAATTATGATAATCTGTCGCAAGCCTATAGTATGAATATACAACTGTAGATGACTAATTTGAGGTTAGCTTATACGAGCAGATACTTAATCTTAATTTATGTAAAATAAAAAATAGTGTTAAAATTATTTAATCTAACATAAGATAAACAGAACTTTGACGTAATGTTCTTATGATTATAACTCCGTGACAAATTTAACCTGTGTAATATCTTATCCAATTCAAGTAATTGAACACATTGGTGTACAACGATGGTACTGGCGTTCCGCATTGGAATGCCGACGTCTTGCCGCTCACGATACCCACCAGGTAATATTTTCCTTGGTACATCATCATGAGTGGGCCGCCAGAGTCTCCCAAGCAGGTATCTTCGGACTTCCTACCGGACGCACAAAGATGGCCTTCAGTTAAAAGAGAGTAATGTCTCTTGCATTCATTTTTAGGCACCATTTGCACAACTGTGAACTGTTTGATATCAGACTCGACGGACACGTTCAAACCCCAGCCAGCTGTCGCCAGCGGAAGATTCGCAAACTGCGGGCTGTCTATGTTAACCGGTGGCAGGCATATGGGACGAATGTACCCTGGAATATTCGAACTTTGTTTAGGAAAGTTTTCGGTTTGCGGCGATGATAATTTCATTTATTTTTTCATTGGTGTGAGTCAGTTTGTTGATTAGGTAGAAAAGTGTTTTTGAGTATTGTTTTCTATTTATTTTTACTTGTTAACAGTAATGTTTACCGCTGTGTTCTGCTTTGAAGGGTGTAGTAACGAAGATATACGAGGTATTCAAAATTGGTATTTAAAGCGAGCAGCGTCGTCGTCAACCCATTAATGTCCTACTGCTAGACGCGGGTTTTCTCTCAGAATGAGAGAGTTTAGGCCATAGTCCACCGCGCTGGCCAAGTGCGAATTGGTGGAGCAGCTATATGTTTCATCTTGTGTAGGACTTCAGCAGGTAGGTACTATTTGAAATTCACAGACGTTCACGGATGAAAGCAGCCGTTATCATATCAAATGATACTGCACTGGACGTCACTCTTATTTATTCCTCTTATTTCATTAAACATATTAATATCTTACTTGTAAAAGGCACTGCCTCTTCAAGGCGGACCAATGCGATGTCATTAATGAGGAATTTGGGATCGTAGGCCTGATGGGTTAGAACAGTGTCAACGGCGACCCGTACGTTATCTATGCATACTGGGTCACGGCCTGGGAACGCCACGCAATCCCTTGGGAACGTTCTCCTATCATACTCTGCTAGAGTTACTTCGACCCTGAAAAGTAAGCACCGAAAAGTAGTTTTAAGCTCATTCACTTACACTAATCGTTAATGACGAGTTGTCTTTGAAAGGATTACTAACTGTAAGATAGTCTTATGTTATGAAGGTATACATAATATGGTTGAAAAATTAATGTGTACAAATAAAATTGTATCTATAAATATAGTAAGGGCACTTTTTTGCGCATTACTTCAGAAGCATATTTCTTTTGATATCGTGACATGATTATTTTTAACTTATATGAAAAACAATTGGTTACCGTGGGTACACAATGACTTATTCATCATAAAAACTAAGTTTAGCATATACTTACTCATCCAATTCACTATCATCATCACTGATGAAACAGTGGGCAGCGGAAAGAATGATACGGGAACTAATTAAGGAGCCGCCGCAAACGAAATAGGTCCTCTTATCGCCGTCTATAAATCCCATTCTGATGAACGCAGTCCATGGGAACTGGTTCAGATCTGCCTCTTGACCACCTGTTTTCAAAGTTATAATTAGTTGGCTCTCTGGCTGATTGGTTGGCTACAACTTTTTATGTACGACTCCTGGGCACGCCACTTTTTATAATTAGGAAGGTCTGAAGCGTATTCCACGCTACATCAATGTGTACCTATTGGTGGATGGTGGTATGGTAGTGGTAGTTTTATTGAAACGTACGTTTTACGTTTTTTTTTTATATAATGCATCGCTAGAATTTGACAACTATTGTTGTGCTTTTCAATAAAATTACACAGATCTTACTTTTAATTATTATCTTCGTAACTGGTATTTAAATACCTACTGGTATTATTCTAATAGTAGGTAATAACATGTCATTTAAACCAATCCGCAACGGAGTAGCGCAGTAGAGTATTTAGACCTCCCCAAGTTTAAAGAGAACAAGGGTTGCAACCCCATAATTATACTATTAAATGAAATGTATATTTAAGGTAGAATCCTTTGTGGTTAATAATTAATAATAGCCGTGTTAATTATCGCAATGTTCTGGTTTAAAGGAACAAGGTGATAGAAGAACATACTTAATCAAGGTATTTCAAACTCATCTTTTTTTCTATTTGACTAAAGTAACAAATGAGCCGTCGCTGGCGCTCATAGACAGCTGGCTACTCCCGAGGACTATTATGGTCGCCTCATATAAAAGTGTGCCGGCAACCACACCCTCCCGTCGAAACGCAAGAAACGTTTCACTCTAGAAATAGGTGTGGCGGTGGTACTTCCGCGGTCGAACTATACTGATTCTACCACCTTCATCTTAGGAAAAACAAAGCGTCTGTGACCAAGCTTAGTCCCTTCCATAAGATGCACTGCATGATCATATGCTGCTGATATATCCGTAAAAAATTATATCTTCATGAAAGGACCCTATATGGATTCAGTACAGTAATAAATATTCAGTTTCTACCTTACTGCTTTCTTTGCATAAATAGAAAGTAATGACATCACTATAAGGATTTATTGCCAGTTACTTCTAATTTACCTGCTATTCGGTCCTCAAATGTCACATCGGAGGCGGGGACTTCTGATTCACGGGTTCTCCTTAAGAAACCTTGTGTTAAATAACGGGGAAACGTTGGCTGAGATCTTGACTTAGGATTAGCTTCTTTAAGCTGCAGAAATTCCTGAAGATCTAAAAAAAAATATGAAAAATGTTACAAAGTTTGTCAGTGAAGATATATTTTTTAAATTACTTGGGTCCAAACTGTATCCGAATTTTAGTGAAAGGTAACTTGTGTTGAGACACAATAATAAATTAGAATAGAAGAAATCGGTATCGTATTTTTTATGAATTAAATATCAAAGAGCTGCGTCCAAGAGTCCCTGGAATGCTGGCAACACTACTTCATTTAACAGCATGGCTAATTCATTGGCCGAGGCACGTGCTAGCTTTCTGATCATTCTGTGATTCTATCAAACGTTTCAACAGATGCTTAGCAGTTATGAAATGTTAAATAGAAAATTATAGCTACGGATAACTACAACTGATTACATAGGAATTTTATGATGTAACATCAGTGATCCGGCTACAACATAAATACAAAAGATTTTAAAAATATGTCTCCAATTTACATGTTTCGTTGCGAGTATCGCTTTTGTCAAAGTTTTCCGAATTATCCTCGAATATTGTTGGAATGTGAAATTGGATTCGAATGATCGAGTTCAGTAACGATCGTTTTAGGTAGGATAGTTATTTTTAGATTGATTCTAAATATTAAAAAGGTACCAAAGAAGTGGCAAGGCTCTGTCATCGGTTAAAGTAACCATTTGTCACGTAGCTTGCATGCGTGTTTGCTACGTCAAACTTTTGTTTAGGAAGCAGTTAAGGTAATTATAAATTGTTAGTATTCATTGATAGGCAACAACCAACAGTACCTAATCAAGTTTTACTTAAAGTTGCCCATCTATGTGTAATTATCGCAGAGGAATGGGCTTAGCGTAAATAAGTTATATAGGACACTTGTCCAAGCCTTACTACACAACAAATTGGAACACAATCAGCGCTTGATCAATTCGTTTTATACCTTAATAGGTACTTATAGGTAATTGTGCTGACGTGATGCACCACAAGTTGTTTTCTATTTTTAAATGTATTCTATATCACCCCTTTCTATATATTTTTTTGAAGTCTACTTATGGATATCGGCCTCCTTTTGATTATGTTACTTTAAAAGACAATAAAAGACAATGCTTTAAATGCAATCGTCTCCTACTTTCATCTGAACATCATGATTGTGGGACGACTTAGTAGTATTCAAATACTTACCCGTTATCCTAAAGGCTTCAGAGAATTCGACTCCACAGCATCCGGACTCAGGTTTCGGTGGAGCGTATTGTGGGCTACACTGACCATTGTTGCCGTTGTTATTATTGAATAACACGTTTTGGGAGTTACTGAAACTTGGTCGGCCCATTGGTCGGTTTTGGTTGGAGGAACGGTGCCTATTGCCCTCATATTCGCTTTGTGTAGTTGAGGCTCTGTCTTGGCCTTCCTTAGGTCGAAAGTTGTCTTCACTGACTCCCCAAAAGTCAGATCTGGGGCAGCATACCTAAAATGAAGCAAAAAGTAAATACTAGAAAATATTTATGATCGATGAACTGGTTTTTCAGCTAAAAATGAATTTTCGGTTTCAGTGCAGGTGTCCGCTTATTTAGAATTATGATTCACAATAATATTACACGAAATTCTTGAAATGAAGAATATAATAAAAAATCTGATTTATCAGACACGGTATTTTAGCGGTAGTTACTGAAGGTAAAGTGGACATATAACGTTTTCTAGGTAAACACTTGATTACAGTCAAACGTAAATCTAAACGTTCAAGATAGTATTACTGGCCGAAAGCGAAACTCCTACCGAAATCACTTTTTTGGCCGATGGGAAGCCGAAACCGAGATTCATCGGTCACTTACGTCAATATATTAGGCACCAGCTCTTAGCCGCGGCTTCGCCCGCACGGTCAAAGGGAATAGCATTTGCAATTCCATTGATTCAGAACGTGCAAATGAATTTTACTAATGCCATCTATTAACAACGTCTGGAACTACTAAATATGTATCAACTAATAAAACATCGATATTCTCATGGGAATGAGAGAGCGCGGTAAAAAGTAGCCTACGTCACTCTCCGCCCTCCTAACTATCTTCCAGCATATAAACCATATCATAGGATAGCTATGTGGCGAGGTGAAAGAGGAATAAACAAACACACTTTCACATTTATAATATAAGTATGGACTTATTTATTAAAAAAGCTGTAACGCACATAATCCCCTTTAGCTATAGTAGAAAATCCTGGAACAGTGTTCCTGCTTGTTTCACCACACGGAAAGGTCCGAACCCACTGTTCCTGCTGTTCGTTTGTCATGATTCCAAACTGCGGGCATTCTTCCAAGGGTTTGCATGATTGACAAATATCTGTGGAGATATACTTATGTTATGTAACTACGCTAGTCTTACTAAATATGACTTAGTCTTATACGCCGAATAAATTGATTTAATTAAAGCAAAGTTGATTTTTTTTATTTGACTGAAGTAGCAAACGAGCACTCAGTCCACCTGATGGTAAGTGGTCACTGCCGCCCATGGACATCTGTAATCCACATTATACAGAACATGGGTTCTATCTGAAGTCAATCACACGTTGCTACTCCCGAGGACTATGATGGTCGCCTCATATAAAAGTGTACCGGCAACCACACTGTTCCAACGAAACGCAAGAAATTCTTAACGCTAGAAATAGATGTGGCGGTGGTTCTTCCCCGGTCAAACTACAATGGTTCTACCACCTTCAAAACTTATGTTATGTACCTACCTACCTACGTTAATGGTTTTAAATATACTTAGTTTTCTACGCCGAATAAATTTATTTAATTAAAGCAACGTGGAATGCTTTTGATTACCAACAACCCATTTGTCGGCTTAATACCTTTAAAAATATCTACCTAGGCTTAAATTTCACTATGTACCTAAGCATATATACAAATATAATTATATAAACAAATAGAATACTTCCGAAATATCTTAACGGCAGGAATCAAGCCAGTCTGTACAACAAAATAAGGGTTTGCTTAAAATTTAAAGAAAAAAGTGTTTTTAAAAAAATATGAAATTTGTGGTCTTTCTTACGCTTTGGTACAAACGGCTGAACTAGTATTTTATTGACGCCATGATGGAATATTTGTTAAGGGAGAGACAGAGAAAGAGAAATTGTTTTTAAAAGAACGTACCTTGGGATGCCACTTCAGTTAAAAAAACTAAAACCTTAATTAAAAACACCAAAAAAATTGAGCTTCTATGTACTACCATTGTAGTATCTTTTACATGACACTGTTTCTTATAATTTGTAAAAAGATTCTATTCTCTCTTGAACCCAAAAGGCTACTGATCGTTTCATATAAACGAAACATCTTAAAAATACCTTACTAATTATAATTGTCATTTGATGATACTACGTTTCTTGATTTGCCACTAATTGCGTGACGTAACATGACTAACAGTATCGATGAATAGATAAATACCCTTAGCAATTAGAAGATAGAACAATTCTTAGAAAGGAAACACTGCGGCTTGACACGACTTGAAAACAATGGAAACCTAGAATTCCTTGATGTAAATATATTTACTCTGTCGAGGAAAATGTGTAGGTCGAAGTACAAAGCGAAAGTCGTTGACATCTAGGACTAATTATTCATAAAAGTTAGTGTAATAAGTAATGAATACTTTCCATCCATTGATCCACTAGCCTTTTGAAGATCACTGCTATTAACTGCTAGACATAGGCCTCCCCCAACGACGCCGCTCCATCCGTCCTATGCCTTCTCAAACCAGCGTTTTCTCGCTGTTTTCTTCAAGTCATTGTTCTCCTTCGACAAGATTGTCGAGGGAGACCATGCATTTGGCTTAACGTGGCCGCGATTCGAGGATCTTTCTTCCCTATCGGCTAGCTATCGGTTCTTCGAGCGATGTGGCCGAATCATTACCACTCCAATAAATAGTTGTTTTACATATAAGATTAAATATTAATTCATGTTACACAATAATATATTTGATCGAATTGAAGATTCGTGTCTCCTTTTACATTTTAATATTAAAATGCCAGTTAAATGAAAATTTCCATGCGTCAGTATTTGCATTAAGAAACCTTAGCAGAATCTGACGAAAGGTTCCATCATGCGAAGTTTAGGTTGCTTAAAAAAAGACAAGTTAGTGATTTTGCACGTCACTCTCAACTGGTACCAGTGTTCCGCTAGTTTCGAAATTCGCAAAGTGAATTGCAAGGGGTAGTTCGTAATTGGTCGGTTGAATACGAAAAGGAAAACGTAATTTACGCGCACGCAAGCTGTACGTCGAGTTCAGAATTCAATTAGCAGGGAAACATTTCCTTTGCGTTGACACAACGTCAAATAGTTACTGTTTGCCACCCTCACATGTCGTTGAAGCTTTCACGATCTAATCATACTGTACTAATGTTATAAAGTGATAAAGGGGTTGGCTTTGTTTGCGCCGGAGATAATCTCTCATGTACTAAACGGATTCTATTATTGCTTTTACTGATAAATCTGCAGGGATTGTATATCAGAGAACGAATATTATTAAAATGTCTATACTGACAGTTTATTGATAACTTCATAGTTAACACATAATCATAATCTTAATTGATATTTGGTTGTGAATATAGTGACCACTTAATATCGCATAAATATCTGCTTAATCCTGTCCGTATAGGTATGACTCTAATACGAGTATCAATAAATATAATCACTTGTTGACTTATGAAATATGTATATGGATGCCAATATGTTCCTTAATAATAATTATGGGCTTTCAATATTTCGTATTATGTAAAAAGTACCTATTATAAACGCGGACATAGTATAAAACATAAACCGCTTGGATCTAGTATTGTGTCTAGAGTCTTTCTAATCCGAAAACACAAATTTATTATTAGACAATTTACATGGGTATGTTACTTGGAAAAAATATAAAACTTAGACTGCGCTACACTAGTACTGAAGTACAGAAATCAATTAGCAGAAAGTATTCTCTTTGAAGTGAATAGGACAAACTGTTATCGCTTCCACTGTACAAAGACCCAATCGTCATTTCTAAACAAGATTAAGTGCACGATAGTGTGCAGAACGAGTTTATATTAATGGATGTTTGTTAAAGACGAAATCAATGATAAAGATGAAATTAATGTGCATTACAACGATGCTCATTAGCTTCTAATTTTTATTTCTTCTTGGAATACAAATTGGTTACGTATTTATACTACTTTTTTATGTAACTGAAGTAGCAAACGAGCATGCAGTCAACCTGATGGTAAGTGGTCACTGCCGCCCATGGACGTCTGTAATCGACTTCATACAGAACATGGATTCCATCTGAACTATTACAGATGCGTTGCTATTCCCGAGGACTATGATGGTCGCCTGATGTAAAAGTGGTTTATGGTTATTTAAAAATATATATTATTTAGTGATTATTGTGTTTTGCTGTGCGTTTTATTGCAAATATTCGTTAGTCAATCGTATAAACGAATAAAACTGAACAGCAAATTGCACACGTGAACTTTCTTTATAGTTATTGTATTTATTTCAAATTCTAACAAAAAGAAATAATTATAATGTGAAGAAATATGTTATTAATTTGTTAATAACATATTTATTTATTGATTTAATTATATTTTTGAAACTGTGAGTTTTACAATATCAAAAATATGTAATCGTTTTTCATTTTAATTTTAATGATTTGATGATTGATGAAAATTCGGAGGGATCCGACCCGATTGAAAATGAAGCCACATTGCAATCCTTAGTTTGGCTTACGTAGGTTTCATTAATTAATTACATTTTATATCCGCCGATTTATTAATGACATTTATTAATAAATTAAGGCAACAAAATTTTTATCATTATTTAAAAAAAATGAGAACATACACATATCTTAAACCTCGTGGATTTCCCACGCGGCTTAAGATATGTTATTACCAGACTTTATAATGTACATCTATGGTTTTGTTAGAAAAATTAAAGTGTGTATGTTTCAAAGTTTTCTTTTACCATAATAGAAGTTATAATTATTTTCTAACGGCACATGTTTGTAGGAAATATTTAGGGAGTTCTTCCAGCTGTGAGGACAGACTCCTACCCAGCAGATGAAGTAAGGGTTTATGATTCGAACATACTTATGAGAATTTAATACGAAGATGTAAAACCTTCGTGCTTATAAAATATTCTTTTACTTTTCATACTTTTTATACTATATGTAAACAAATGGTTTGTGAAGGAAAAGAAATAATTTAAAGATTGTAAAAACAATCTTTATTCACAAAAGGGCTGTAATTATAATGGTCCCGTGAATTGGAAGCGTCAAGTAGCATTCAGTTTTTTAAGACTCACTCACTCTTAATAGAACATTTTGGGTGGCGAGGTAAAGAGCTATTCTGAGCTATGTACTATTGTGTGCTGGTACTGTTGTAAATTACCTCTTAAAGGGGTTTTCATCTAGAATGAAAGGTAAAGGTACAATTTGCCGAAATTCGTGTTTGTGAAGAATTGTGGAGTTGACGAGTATTGGGAGTTAACAGGTTATTATGTAACTACATTATATGAACATTTTTTATGACCTAAAAACCGATAGCTGGACAACAGCCTCTTATGTATCAAGTCTTTTAATCTTCATAGTTTAGTTTAAAGTTGCGTTTAGTTTAAAAGACCCTTTCTACACTCATAGCCCCACAGTAGGATATACTCATGTGTCGTGGGTGTCATGGACACACACAAGACGAATACACAGACACCCAGACCTAGAACACGAATCTGAACTCATCATTCAGATACCTGTCTGGCCGAGAATCGAACCTGGGACCCATTGCGCGCCACGCGGGTCGTCTTCTTAAGTTGCAATAGTAATTAAAAATTGGATATAATACAAGTTCTTTATATAAGTATATACCTACCTGCAACCTTTTCGAGGCAGTACATTTTTTTCTCGTAGGGAAATGCGTCATGGATACTCCTTTCTCAAGGGTGTGACAGGATATGTTGGTCTCCTACCAGCTAGTGGTGTGGTGAGGTTATGGGGTTTGAGGAGCGCACGGTAGATCCTAAATGGAAGCACCACTGACAACTCTATTTCTGCCTAACAACAAAACAGTATTCTCAAAAGAGTGTTCTAACGCGCCAGACATTTTAACTTTCGCATAAAATTACTCAAAATAAACTAAATTTCAGATAGTCTTCATCAACCGTGACGTTAACATAATTCGCATCTCGGGTACCTCCGCCGCTAACCAGATCTGTCTTAATCGGAACCACCCTAATATCCATTTCCACAGCTAAATACATTTTCGCTCCACAAATTTGAGTAATTACCGGCTTATCTTCAATTCCTTGAACTCCGATAACAAAATCCACCGCATTTTTAACATCACAAAATCTGATCCCTTTTTTGTGCATATTCATGCGTCGTATTTAAATTAAAAATAAATTTGCGATCCGGCGTCAGGCGGTCGGGAACACGTCGAAAACATATTGTGTGCGAGTGGACATTTAAAAATATAAGTTAAACGCTAAAATGTGTTATGATTTTACGAAAATCGAAACGCTTGTGTACCGAAACTCTTCTTTTGTGTCTGTAAATGCTTCCGTGCTGTCTGGAATATATTAAAAAGTTTTTTAAATGGTATCGGGATTCGGCGATATTTAATATCGACGATACAGCGTGGCATCGTGACACGTGACTCATGATAAACGTCACGTAATAGTGTGATGCGGAGTAAAAAAAATATAAGTTCATAATTAAAATGAGTAATGGATGCTTTTAGTTAAGGATTTGTTTGTTTCTTCACTATCACTACATAGTATAAAACGAAGTCGCTTCCCGCTGTCTGTAGGGACAGAGGGATGTATGCTTAGATTTTAGAACTACGTAACGGATTTATTTGCAGTTTTTTAATTGGTAGAGTGATTCGAGAGGTAGATTTTTATTTGTATAATACATGTGGAACACTGATAATTTTAGATGTTTGACTTCTAGGCGGAAGTTCGCCGGGTTTGCTAGAACTAACTAAGCTAAAATGCCGATTGACTGTGAAACACTTATCTTTGATGTATAAAACATTTATTTCAAAAGATGTTTTTTAAAGGTGCTATTATTCACGCCTAACTTAGATGGCAGTTAAAAAACATCCTGTATTTAAGGTTCTAAAGTTCTTTAACGGGCAATGACTCTGTTGTTTGCTACTTTTCACACTTTTAACTGTAAGTTCGTTGCTGTAGGTTTGCGTCTATTTGAGATTTCATCCCTACCATAAACCTAATAAGACATCTTATTCACTTACTGCAAGTTTAATACTATTTTGTATTTGCTATAGATTGACTTTGATACAGTTTGTGGTGATAGTACATTAAATCTTCATATAAACATTTATGTATGTACATACAGTAACACGACAAAAATAAACTGTACAAAAGCAGTGTTTATTTATCTGAGAATATTTCTCTAATAGATCGTCGAATGAATACTAGGTAAAGGACAAAACTATTGGTAAACAAAAGATGGAAAATATAAAAATATGAATGTTTCATATGTTTATATTCTATTACATAATAAGCTTATAAATATATAATTAAGCCATCAAAATAGACATGTGAATAGTAGGTACATTATATGATATAGATATGAGTTGTCATGGTCGTAGTTATCTTACAAAGAATTAATATTATTATTATTAACCCTATTAACCACACATTATTAACGCTAATAACCCAATATACAGATAAGGGACCATTAAAGTATTACGTAACTAAATTTTGGGAGGAGGGGGGGGAAGTGACTTTAGATTATTTTTCTGGGTCTGGGTGTTTGTCTATTTGTCTTGTGGTGTGTATCCATGGAACCCACGACACAGGAGAAAATCCTAGTGTGGGGCTATGAGTGTAGAAAGCGTGTGTGTGTGTGATACAGGACAGGAAAATGGGGGGGTTTAAACAACGCATAATGTAAAGTGTTGTTTTTACTCTAAAATCTCCAAAAATTGCGTTTCGTAATTATTGAACGCTCCCTAAGGCTATTACAGAAAGTATACCGGCTTCATTATTAATTATTAATAAGCAGAAGTGAGCAGTGATAGCCTAATGGTTGAAACTTGCCCTCTCAATCGGGAGGTCCGAGGTTCAATCCCAGGCACGCACCACTGATTTATGTGCGTATTATACATTAATTATCACTGCTTTTCGGTGAAGGAAAACATCGTGAGGAAACCTACACACCCGAGAGTTCTTTATAAAAAAAAAAAGTTCTCGGAGGTGTGTGAAGTCCACCAATTCGCACTTGGCCAGCGCGGTGGACTATGGCCTAAACTCTCTCATTCTGAGAGAAGACCCGTGCACAGCAGTGGGACAATAATGGGTTGACGACGAAGCAGAAGTGAATAGGCGCAATACTATCATACTAAGCATGGCACATCTTGAATGTTCATACATTATTACCCATTTCCTATTTGTAACCATGTTTGGCATTTATTCGTACAGATTTCTTAACCCCGGAGTTAGCACTTTGCGCTGCTCGTTCAAAGGGCGTTTCATACCGTCGACACAATGATCTTTTCACTGGCACGACGCGACACTTAGAAACGTTTCTGTATAGCTTGTTTATGCCAGAGTTTAACCTCATGTAGGTATGGAGCACGATATGTACTACATTTTGATAAAAAATGCTTTAAAATGGCTGTATTGGTTCTTTACGTTGTTTGAAACCGCTGTGGTGATTGATATAAGTCTATTGTACGTGCTAGGAATATATATATATATTTTTCAAAAAATACAATCGACTTGAAAGTTTCAAAAAGTAACAAATAACTTAAATAAATTTTGATTTACTTAAACTCCCGAAGTCCGAAGAAGTATTTACTTTCATACTAAATATCGCACATCTTTAATGTTCATGAACTGTTACCCATTTCCTATTTGTGACTATGTTTGGCATTTATTCGTACAGATTTCTTAACCCCGGAGTTAGTAGCACTTTGCGCTGCTCGTTCAAAGGGCGTTTCATACCGTCGACACAATGATCTTTTGACTGGCACGACGCGACACTTAGAAACGTTTCTCTACAGCTTGTTTATGCCAGAGTTTAACCTCATGTAGGTATGGTGCACGATATGTACGAGTTTTTGATGAAAAAGTGCTTCAAAATGGCTGTTTTGGTTGTTTACCTTAGAAACTTTGTGGTGACATACGAGAATTGTATATACATGTACATGTTATATATAGGTTTATGAAAAAAACTGTGTTTTCTTCAAAATTAGGTTCATGCTTGCTTGCTGACATGCTTTCAAATCAAAACAATTCCATTCCTATTAGAATCCTTACCGCCTTAAAGCTATGATTTAACTGACAGACACGTAAAACTGATAATACCACTCCTTTTGCTTTGGGGATTAAATATACCATCATCCCTCCATCCATCAGCCCTATGAGGTCCACTGCTGGGCATAAGCCTCCCCTAAATGATGCCATTCCAACCGCTCCTGTGCCTTCTGGTTTCCCACCCTCCATAATATATTATAATACTCGGATATGAAATCTGCATTTAAAAACTTCGTAGTGATTATTTTTTAGAAACAACAGAAATACATTCATTAACAAGTAAACAAGTTAAAATAGAATTTTCTAAAAGATTAGCGCCAAAAATTGAAAGATAACAAAAGGCGAAAGAAACGTTGTTTGAGACTGAATTCATGAATATTTTTACTCTGTACACATAGTTGGGTACTAGGCTCAACCCACAGTAGACAATACAATAACTTTTCAGACAAAATTGTTTTCGATCATCGGATATGTGCTGAAAACTCATACCTTCCTAATAATGTTCCTGTTTTCCTCAAGCAATCTATTTTACGTTCGTTCTCTTCAGTAAATAAGGGAGATTACTTTCTTCTCGCGGTTATAAAATGGGTATAATAAAACATTATGCGTCCCTACCGCCGGCGTTATTTGTTGCACTCCAGCAGAAGGGAGGCAATAAGGCAGCAACACACTGGCGCAATAATACGACTACGTGACAAATACGTGCTTGTGGTCGTTGCACAGAAACGCGTTACGAACCGAACGGAGACGTTGCAGACTATGGAAAATGTATACCTTATGCAAATCGAACACAGTTCAGTTTTGAGTATGCGTACAGGGTCAATCGTAGTTCCGATGTGTTCAGGCGAAATACTTAAACGTCGTCCTTTCGTTTGACTTGAGATCTTTGTGCATGGGAATAGAGTTCGATACAGTCGACTATTGAATGTACAACTGGTTTTGATAGGGGTATCTATCCGCCAAACGCCGCGGCTTGTTTCAATGGCTCTTGCGGCGTTGCGGCTATGTGGTCGTATATGCAGTGGCCTTTACAATGCGTGAGTGGAGCCTACCCTCAGTTTAGTTATGATATTTGCGAATCTTTAATAATAAATGCGCAATATGCAGGAGACAACACGAGATACTCTGTTATCGGTTACCGACAGTGTTTGTTTGCAGAAGAGCCACTTAGTACTTGGGCAATATTATTTTTTATGAATATTTTTAAAGCATAAACAGCACTTACATCGAAATGAAAATAAAATGGTGTGATGCATGCATGTGATAGCGTATTATAACTATTTAAAAGTTTATAATATAGATCAGTAAATGGCCACTACCGCACATGGACATCAACTTGAGGTTGGACATAGCTACGTTACTACCCCTCGGGTATATATTTATATCTTTATCGTAATTATATCAAGTGATGATATATCGAATCTTAGGAAATAAGTAACAGAATCTTAAATATTTCTGTTATAAAGTGTAGGGAGAGGAATGGATTCAATTCAAAGTACATGCCCAATCGTAAGGTTACATTATCGAAAGGGCTCGGAAAATTTGATTAAAAGCAGTTAGTAAATGGGTTAGCTAAATTCAAACCCAGAATTTATATTATTCGTGAAGCAAAGTCGTATTTGATTAATTTAACAGTTAATATTATATTACAATAATATTTACAATATTTACATGTATTTATGTAAGCTGAATTTTGCGTAATTGACGTTGTATTTTCTCATTTAAAAATAATGTTCACTTCGGACATTTTTTGTGCCATTTTAGACCTGACAATGATTTCTCAGTCTATTTAATCAACTTCCAAAACAATCATCTATGATTGAAGGCTACGTTTGGCTAGTCTGCGCCTAAAAAGCGCTTCGGAATCGACAGTTGTATTTTATGGCATTCGTCGGTTATTGTCCCACTCGCATTCGCCAAGAGCACTTCTGCCGACGCCAAGTTCCAGATTGCCAGTGAATGGCCGCATGCGTGATTCGTAGTCGATCGCGCCAGATTCAGCGTTTTTCGACATTTTTAGATATGTCGTGTCACACGTTACGAAAGAAGTTCCTAATGATATATAGCGTGTAATGCTACTCTTAATTTGACAACTTTAACTTCCTTTAAACGTACGTTTACATGAGCATACACTGTAAAGCAAAAAGATAAAGTAGCAGTACTTATTATTGGTCAGAGTAACAAACCAGAAATAAACAGTGCACAAGTAAAAAAATATATAACTACGATGTATTACTAAACTTCGTTAATTATGTTAATCTTGTATCGTATCAACTTCCCTAGAATTCGTTGCTTGGATACGCAATTGCTATGCGAAGCATATTTTCTTCGGGTTTGTTTTCATCGATTTATTAACAGTCAAAAAATAAATTTATTTCTTGGTTTATAAACCTAACTATTCGAACACTACTTGATGGTTTCCTTTGGCTAGTATAGCGCAGAGACAAGCGCTACTTGCAAGCGACAGTTGTATTTTATGACATTTGTCGGTTATTGTCACAGTCGCATTCGCATTCGCCAAGAGCACTTCTGCCGACGCCAAGTTTCAGATTGCCATTGAATGGCCACATGCGTGATTGCTAGTCTATCGCGCGAGATTCAGTGCTTTTCATTTTTTTTAATCATATTATGAAAGGAGTAGTAATATGGAATTTCTAATTATTTCCAAGTACAATCTTTAATTTATTTGTGAGTGGATTCATCTCTTCGCAAAAGTTAATGCTTAAACTATTTCCAATTTAAATTAGTAAAAAGAAGCGACATAAAGTAATAAAAGAGACAATAAGAGATTACAAAATAAAACGTAATAAAACGGCACATTGTAGTAGTATAGAAAGATTTAGCATACGAATCTTTTATAAGAACGAAGATCAATATTTAAGCTCAGTAAACATAACCGCATATCAGATTTAAAACAATGTTCGCGCCATGTTTGTTTGCACACTTTTTATAAATGTATCGCGACATAACACTAAACAAGGTTTGTTTAAAAGTATCGTATCCCAGACAGACCACAAACTTACAAACTTTGAGGTCTAAACTGTGGCGGTTCAAATCTCATACATATTGCATAAGCCGCAGATTTCGTGGCGCGTAATCCGCTCACCATATTGTTTGAGCTTTATACAAAAAATGTAGCGTCAACAAAAATAAAAATAGTTTTTTAAAAGCCTGGTGATGTTTTTGATTCATGAAATAGGTCTCTTGTTAAATAACAGAGGAATAAAAGCTGTGAAAACACTTTTTATATTCATGCGTGTTCAAATATTTTTATTGTCATGAGAAATAATGAAAAAGATATTATATAAAGAGTTTAGTACTGTGACTTGTTCTAGTTTCCAGACTTTCTCTTTGACTAGGGATTCTAGGGAATGAATATATATATATATGACAACTGTTTTATATATTGCGGTGTATTCGACTTATATAATAAATGGATCTATTGACTGCTTATTACTATTAATAATGACTATTAATTATTTTTGCCTGATAACAAATAAGACAGAGATATTAACATAAAAAGTGATAGAACCGTTCGAAGTCAAACTTCCGAATACGAGCACGCATTTCGATAGACGGTAAATGATGAAACTCGTTGATAATAATTATTATTGCCGTTTTACTTGTGGAAAACAGTCCGAGATAGTTTTAAGAGACAAGCTATATGGCATTTATTTTATAAATTTCTCGAAGATATGTGTGCATCGCTACCCACTCTCTTTGCAGGGTATGGAATCCATCATTGTATAATACCTTAGTTTTGTGGATCTAGTAGAATCCGAAAGAAGGCTTATACTGGAACATAATGAGGAAGGTAAAAACAATTAGGTTACAGGTTATAAAAAAAAAACAATAAAACTTTCAATTTGTACAACGTTTTTGTAACAAAATCCGTTCTGAAACGAATATGCTTGTTGTCTCGAGTTTCGCCCATAGAGTGCCAAACCATACATATTCTAGCAGCTTTCAGTTGGCAAGATTTAAGTTTTATCGATTTGTATCGAAAGTACTTTAAGTTTCTTAAATCCTATGGAGTACGCGCATTTCTGACTCACTTGTAGCCAATCTCGCGACTTTTGGTGAATTTTTAAACTACTTCACAAATCTATTTTGAAAATGCGAGAGTGTGCGGTTGCTTTGTTATTGTTATATTGTGTTTTCTGTACTCTTTCTACGGTTTGAGAAGTTGTATAAGTTTAATGTTTAGAAATGTTGTTACGGTAACCGGTTGGCACAGAGTTGAATCTATTCTTCACTGAAGCATAGTTGTTATTTATTTTTCACATATACGTTTTCTTAACAATCAGTACCTATTTCAGATAACATTGTTATTTGGCACCTTTAAAATATAAATTTAAATTAATATTTCAGAAACTGTAACAGTAATTATTTTTTATTGCACTGTAATGATTATTAGCGCTTATAATAATAAGACTTTCGACAAACATAACATCTGGGATGCCATAAATACAAAAAATATATACATATATAGGCACATAGACCCAGAATATAAATCTAAGTGATTTGATATTTATTTGTATGTATTAGTTTTTATCAGATTATTTTTCATGAGTGTTATGGACACACAAAACAAGTTTTGAAACATTAAAATAAATTCAATATTTTAACGAATCTTATACGTCACGAAAGGGTTAGGCGATTCGAAGTTGGTTGAACAACTTTTAATTAACAAAAGCTTTCTTAATATTTATTAGACATAGAAATTAAAACAAGTATGCAAGTTGTGACCTTGTGTTGTGCTTTTAAAGGTTAAGAAATTGTGTCACCACGACTAATTAATTAATTAAACCAAACGTACCTACAATATGTCGGAATTGAAGTGATTTAAACCAGGAAATACCACCATATATCCTATTTGTACGTGCAGGAGTTCTTGCGTTCCGATGGGATTATGTGGAAATGGAATTATGTTTCATACCAGTAGACCGTTTTAGTATGTAGTTAGAAAACTGTGTATTATGGAAAAAACCTACATATCATAAGCTGGACCACATACTTTTTTGCTACTTCAATCTTATAAAACAACGTCAAACTCCATATAATATACTTCATATTTATAATGTTTATCGAAAGAATAGTCCTTATGAATTTAAAGTAATACTGTAATGTAATGGGTACCTACTCACGATATGCGAATTTTGAATTTGTTTCTGCCTATATTTCGACCTAGTTATAGAACGAAATATCGGCAGAAAGAAATTCAAAAATCACATATCGTGAGTACCCATTGCTTAATAAAATGAATAGTCCTTAACTTCTATCTATCAGATACACAAGTTTCATTTTGTCTAAGTACAGTGAGTACTTCACAAAATATATTAAAGGGCCTCGTCAGGGTGCTAGAGTTTCCTACGATTTACGACCTAACCCTCACTTAAACAATGCTGGGCGTAAGGGCCTCCGTCCGGGATATGACTCCCGCACTCAGTTATGCCCAAATGTCGTCATTGTTCTAACAAGTTTTAATTTAGTGACCTTGTCTGTGCGTTCATAATTCACGAGGTCCGTTAATATTTCCATAGGCAAAGTAGGCGAAAATGTTATTATTAGCCATTAATAACTAATTTACTTAGTAAGATAGAGAACATTAGTAAAACTCCCGCACTCAGTTATGCCCAAATGTCGTCATTGTTCTAACAAGTTTTAATTTAGTGACCTTGTCTGTGCGTTCATAATTCACGAGGTCCGTTAATATTTCCATAGGCAAAGTAGGCGAAAATGTTATTATTAGCCATTAATAACTAATTTACTTAGTAAGATAGAGAACATTAGTAAAACTATTAGAAGTAATAAGATGTTTACTGAGAACTATCTTTATATTTTTGTGTTCTTTTCAGTTTAAGGATATTTTGGATTTATAATACTTAAGTATATTAAAATAATTATTTTTTTAAAATTACACAGTAACTTCGCCTTGACGATATTTTTAAAATTAGATTATGTATTTGGCAAAGTGAGGTCTCACGCCAGGCGAGGTGATCATGCCTGGGAAGCGGCCGTGCTCCGGCAGTCGTTGTTCGGAACTTGTATATATGCGGGGTATTGAGAACACTTCGATAGCGTGTTTCAGAATACTAGTAGCGCCATCTCTTGATCGCCACATGTATATGTAGTAGTTATGTAACGATTGTTATTATTCGAACATTCGCGAAAGTTCACGAACGCGAATGCGAGTGAGAATGCGAATGTGTATACATAACGCAATGATACGTTATATCACTAGTATGCCATAACATAGAGCAGTGATAGCCTGATGGTTAAAAAAATTCTCTCTCAATCGGGAGGTCCGAGGTTCAAACCCAAGTACGCACCACTGACTTATGTGCGTATTAGAAATTGATTATCACTGCTTTTCGGTGAAGGAAAACATCGTGAGGAAACCTACACACCCCAGATTTCTATAAAAAAAAGTTCTCGGAGGTGTGTGAAGTCCACCAATTCGCAATTGGCCAGCGCGGTGGACTATGGCTTAAAACTCTCTCATTCTGAGAGAAGACACGTGCCTAGCAGTGGGACAATAATGGGACATTACAATGTAAAATTATTACTACAGGAGCATAATCTGTGTATCAATCTGAAAATAGAAATAGAATATAGAATTCAGTACTATAATAAGTAAAATTATGTGTAGTCAAATATAGGGTATTTAATAAATTTAATATACCAATATGTAATATTATCTCATGGAATTTCAGTGCCGTATAGTGCACGTAACTTCAGAGGCATTCCATATGAAGTCTACACTTTACCGGCTATCTGCCTTCTATCTCATGCTTTGATCGTAGCGTCTTTGATAGCGTTGAAAATTCGTCGAATAACCTCTATAAATACCTAATAATATTTCATCATGTTTGACTTCACTGCAAACCTTTCAGTCACAAAGTACTACATTTTAGCTTTAGCTTAATTAATTTATGAACGTAGTGGGTGCCTAATCTTACGTTAATTATTTAAATAAGCTAAGTACAGTATATCTTACTAGAAATCTAAATTAACAAACATTATAGTTCAAATAAAGAAGTATAATTGAAATTGAAAAAAGTACTTACTTTTCTGAACTCCATCGACTGAATATAAAGTAAGGTACCAAGTGAATAACAGAATCACCGTTAATATTCCACTTCATTCAATAAATAGGTTGAGCTTAGTGGAAAAAGAAGTGGAAATCGTCTCCTACTTTACTTGAATAGATGTTAACGACGTCCGAATCGCTAGGGAAATTACAAGCCTGAAAGCGTTTACGCACGCTATCTTCGCTATGATAATTCAGGATGTAAATCAAATCTGGAAATAGTGCTTACATCTCCTGAATATTAAACTACTAAGATGTTTTTATTAATGTTGGAGTAGGAAATGACGTGCTAATCTTCAAATTGTAATGTCCAATACGGTCCAATCTTCCTATTTTTTATTTCACCAATTTTTTTAAATGTGGATCAAAGAAAAAGGCATGAGTTAATTGTTGATCGAACGTTTTCAAACTGCCCTTTAAGATTTTCTACGAAGTTTAACGACTGTTATCTTGTGTTATCTTATCTTTTGTTTGTGACTGTTATCTCATGGTAACATAAAGCACTAAAAGATTAACAAGCTCTTTAAAAAACCACTTGAGGTATGTAAATAAAATGTATCAATATTTCATTTATAATGTTTACGTGGTGAAGTAATGGGTACAAATATCGTGGAAATATGTCCTACAGTTGAAGAAATTGTATTATTAAGTATTTCTTATAAGTCTTCACCAGCTTGAATGTAAAATGAACACCAAAATAAAAATTTAACATTATTAAGTGAAGATTATAAATTGGTCGCAACAGAATCCCGAAGGCCCATCAGAGGGGGTGAGTATTGCCTCCCCAAAAAGAGAAGTAACGAGTCAATCTGCTCGTTACTGCACGCTTCGCGTTGACTTGTAAACGATCGTGCTATGCACTTTTGAGACGCTGGAAATATTATCTCTGGAGACAATAAATTTAGTCGGAACCCGTTCCGCCGACGGAAAATTAGCTCGAGCAACTTTCAAGCACGATTACCTTTGTGTTCAAGGAATGCTAGCGCTGCCAACGTCAAAGATGTTCGTGTTATACATTTGTATGCTCCTAACTACGGTTTATTTATTGCTTATATTTTTGTAGTTAGAAGAATAATTTTTGATTTTAATGAAAAATTAACAACAAATTAAATCTTCTTCTCATAAGCTTAGCTTATCGTTGAAATTGAACCTCCTCTTACGAGCAGGTTAAATTTCAGAATTTTAACGATTTTTGAAATATTATTTTATTACGAGTACAGGAAGACCTTCTTTTCATGTTAGGATATATATTTAAAAAATGTTATAGAACATTGAGAATATGAACTTTGAGTTTGATCTCACAACAATATATTGGCAACGTTAAACAAAATGGAGTCGGTAGGTACTAGAAATTCCATAATATTATATCAAAGTACGTCGCCGCATTCGGTATTGAAGGAATTGCTTCAGACACCGCGTCTATGAATATATAACATCCCGCCGTATAACATGTTAACACGATGAATAGTTAAGGATCAAACTTTGTGGAAATTGGAAACAGATGCAGTGCCAAACTTCCGAGTTTTCACGCCGCCCTAGACGCCAGCTTCGTCTTAATGCCTTTTAGCCAATAACTTTACATTAATGTTTAATGCTATAATACAATACTTCGATACTAATACTACAATTAAATACAATTATATTTTATTTAGAAATTATATTATTTTTGGGAGTTAATACTGACGACCATTTACTTATAATCAGGGGTTGTTAATGAGTTGCTTTGCTTGTTTTTGGTGACGAGGTAAAATCTTGTAAAAATACGAAAATGATGTAGGAGCGACACCATTGGTGACTTCCTCGATATTATGTAGGCTGCTCCTGGAGAAGGTCTGGCTCCTTCCAGGTGAGCGGCTCCACTACTCCTTCTGGTCTTTACACGGGTATGCGACCACACATACCGACGACATTCCCGGGGTCGCCTGACCGAACGGTTCGAGCTCCCACTGTAGCCGCCCGCGACCCCGGAAGCCCCTAGTCGCCTTTTACGACAGGCAGAGGATACCGTAGCCCTATTCTAATCTCGGAACTACAGAGACGGCTCGGGACAGGCGCAGCCTACTTCATAATACATTTAACAACAAAATATCTCAGAAAGTTGTAGTGGAATTGATATCAGTGGAAAAAAACATATTTTTCAATAGCAAATCGAGAATAAGATGTTGAAAAACATGGGTTGATTTTTTGTATCAAGGTAAATTGAAACAGGCTCTTAAGATACCTTTGTTACACTTCAACGGGTACACATCGTGATCACCACCCACCTTAACACGAAACGAACGAACTTACACGAACCCAAATGTTTCTAGAGATTGTCATCCACAGAAAAATCTAATAAAAACACCTGCTTTCCCTAGGCCACTCCAAAACTACTGCCCGATCGGGTCGTAGGTATATCCAAAAATAAACACAATACCAGTTAAATCCCCGAGGGCCTTAAACAAACGTTAGTCGCCTGTCACTGTATCCGCGTGATATTTGAAATGTTTGCTAACCGTATTGGTTAAATCTCAAACAAAAAGAAGACTATGACGCACGCAATGTTAGATTGAAGCACAAATTGTACTTGTGTGAGTGACAAATGGAAATGGTACCTAGGTATATGGTTGTGATTGATCAGGCATGAAAATAAGCAAAATTGTCTTGCTTGATCGTGATATGCTAGTTTGCAAGCGAAATTACAGGCAAGATTCGAATTACAGTACCGTATAAATCGCCTTTCAAACCCGATGTAGAGTTTAACACCACCTTAACGGAGTAAAAATAACAATCTTAAGTGAAAATACATTGTGCCTCAAGTTGTAAAATCGTGCAAGAATCGGGTCTTTATATAATTGAAGACTGAAAATAGTTTCACAAAATCTAAATTTAAGCACACAAAATTCTTCTTCTTCTTTCTTTTTTTTATCTGACTGAAGTAGCAAACGAGCACGCACCCGATGGTAAGTGGTTACTGCCACCCATGGACATCTGTAATCAACAACAACATACTACATACAAAACATGCGTTCCACCTGAAGTCAATCACAGATGCGTTGCTACTTCCGAGGACTATGATGGTCGTCTCATGTGAAGTTCTAATGTCTTAATGTCCGTTTTACGGATAGTGTGAATGTAAGCATATCACCACTAAGTTAAATGTTGAAACGGAAATAAATTTGAAACCTTATCTAGGGACCGAGAGTTATGGATTGGACTCATCGATTAGGTCGCCAAGATACGTTCATTTACTAAGATACGTTTATCTTGTGAAGTGTGATATCATATATTATGTGGAGGGTGTAGGTATATGTACAAGTTCAAGTAGTTGAGTACTTATTATTAGAAGATATTAACAATCTGATTTTGTGTTAAATGCTGCAGTGTTCTAGTCTAAGAGTAGCATAAGTTGTATATACTTAATACGACTTATTTAACTTATTTTCTTAAGGGATGCACGTGCAATGCAGGAGATGCGTGTTGCGTTACTTAGTACCTAATAGTGTATAACTTAGAATTTGCATTAATATACTCGAAATATAGAGATAATTCTAGACAGTATTAGGTAGTTTACGGAAGCTAACTAGGTTACAAGAAAACTACTTAATAATATAATATAATAAAGTTAAACGTACCATTTTATTTATTTCCACAATAAAGTCGCGAAATCGTGCTAAAATGGAATCTACGTTGGTCGGGAAATTAGCTAGATAATCTATTCAGAATATCATTTCCTTTCTTACACCATGCTCCGCCTTGGAGTAAACAGATTTCCTTTTGCTTTCCAGTAAGTGCGGGACTATGAAATACCAATTTCGAAGATGCAAAGGACTGGAAAATGTTATATTTCAAGTTTTCGTACCAAGAAGTTTTAAATTGTATAAGTGACGACATCTATTTAACTAAGACTTGAATAATAATGATTTGATTGAAATAATAGGTGTTTAAAGTGTAAATACTTTTATAATGGATTTTCCATCACAGAAAATCTATATATTAATACGTGATGCAAAAACTTGTGATTCGTTTTTAAAATACGCATGGTTAGATGTAGAAAAGGATTGCGCAATGCTAATATTTTTTTCAAATAATGGCATTTGTAATTCGTGAAGTTTATATATGTTGAATTTTGGCAAACGTAGTAGAATAATATAGGGAGATTCATTTAGAGGTACTTTTTGTGGTGGGAATTTAATTGCAGATTGTGCAGTAATCGTGTCCACTACAGTTATATTCTTGATCAATAGTGTCTGACATTTCATAATTGAAAGACTTAGCCCGACCCTTTTTTAAAAGCCCACAAAATTTAGCTAGTACAAGAACTGACGCCAACCGACCGTCCAAATCGTTTACGTTTTTGGTATTTGGGCTCTTGAGAAGCTTGCAGAAGATCCAATGTTGTATTCGACGAAAAATTTGTCATGATAACAGACTATCTAATAGCTGAAATTAAAGCCCGTGGCTCGACAGAATTGGGTTTCAACAAGATAGCGCCACTTGACATATAGCCCATGAAACCATGGCTTTACTGTCAGAACGATTTGGCAAACAGATCATTTCAAGCTTTGGATAATAAATTGGCCGGCTATATCATTTGACATAACACTTCTTGACTTTCTCCTTTGGGGCTATGTAAAGTACAAATTCTATATGGATAAGTCGACTACGATTGATGCATTGGAGGCCTATATTACTCCAGTGACTCGACGACCCGCGTGGCGGAGCGGTTAACGTACCGGTCTGACGCGCAATGGGTCTCGGGTTCGATTCTGTTCTGTTCTGGGTCTGGGTGTTTGTGTATTCGTCTTGTGTGTGTCCATGGTACCCACGACACAGGAGAAAATCCTAGTGTGGGGCTATGAGTGTAGAAAGCGTGTGTGTGTTTAGCCACTGGCCAAATATCACTAGGAACACTCCAACGCGTCATTGAAAATTGGAACTTCAGAATAGACATGTTAACCTCAGTCGCGGGCAACATTTGCAAGAAATAATATTTAAAAACTAAATGTAAAGAATGGTTCTTTTATATGGTTATAAAGATTATAACATAAATTTGTTTTTATTTATTTTTCTTTATTAAAATAAAAAAATACATCTAAATGAATCACCCTTTATAACGTACAAGATATATTTTTATTACAACAAAATATATTGTTCAAAGCCCCGTGCACTACACATGTCACGCTGACTACAAATGTAATATATCGGTAAAAAATATAATATAAACTTAACGCAAATAAGTTTATATTATATTTTTTCAAAAACGAACTTCCATACAAACTTTTATGCCCGATTTAACGCTTTCAACTCATTTTTTAGGATAAAAAGTAGCCCATGTTCTTTCTCGAGGTCAAGACTATCTGTGTGCCCAATTTTATAAAAATCAGTTCAGTAGTTTAGGCGTAAATATGTAACAGACGGACAGAAAGATTTACTTTCACATCTTTAATATTATAGTAAGGATAATTTAGAAAATACACTATGTTTTCCTTAAGTGAACGCCATTCCCCCTTATTACCCTACATTGGTAACTGAAGCACTATGTTCGAATCATTAATTCCTTTCATACATTTCAAATTGAACATACGACATCTTGAATTGGTTGCTAATTCAGCTTTCAAAACAACATGATTTCTAAGCAAATTGCTTATTTTTCGCCGTAGCACCGAACGCTACGGAGGTCTATTCATACGAGTTTCGTTTCACACATTACCTGTTTGCAAGTCAGATGTTAGTTGCAACTTAATGCTGCACAAACACTACCCTAGGCCACAGTAAAGTTAAAACGGTAAGACAGTTTACTCAATTATTTAATAAGGATATGACCTTAACTTAATTTTTCGATTGTTGACGCAGTCGTAGCCCTGAATATTAAAAACTTTAACCTACTGGGTTAAAGTTTTTAATACTAAGATTACAACAAAAATAATATGTTGAAAAAGAAATCCTTTAGGTGAATTAATAGAGTCACTTTAATTAATAGCAATAACATATAGAATATACTGTTCATCTGATGGTTAGAAGTCAATTCCATCTATTGACATCTACCAATTCCAGATAGTAACAGAATCATAACATAACATAACGCGGGCGAAGCTGCGGGGTTCAGCTAGTCTTATATAAGAACGGCCACAGGTGCGTTGCACTATTTTAGAACTCGTATGTCTCATAGTAGTTTACCTCTCTTAGCACCCGTGTCAAATCACGTGGAAAACAGTGAACATCGACGTCTTTAAGCAAAATGCATATGTTAATGATACCCCTGGATTTCACCCTGTCTAATTCTACCACCTCATAACTACTTATTTGTATATAGTAAGTAGCATCCAAACTTACTATTATTTTTTACCATGGCACGGAAGCCCCGGGTGTTCGCAATCCATCTAATTAGATAACGAATTAACGTCTTTTCAGCACTGAAACGGTGTTTATTTTCTCCATCGAGGATCCTTTGCGCAGACTAATTGCGAAATATTTTGCAAATTTATCAAGCAGATGAAGTTTGTATAGTTTAGCTTAGTTAGCTTCTTCGTTTTACAAAACGTTTTTTGTACGAATCAATTGCCTTTCGTGTGTCATAATGAAATGAAAAACGTGAACTTAATTTAAAACAAACGAGACATATTACTTAACCTATTTTACTTTTGTATCGGTAAAAGGAAAACGGTTACTTGCCGAAGATCCCTTGCATAGCTTTTATTGCGGGCTTTCAGCGCGGCGACCGAATCAAGAAATTTCGTAACGAAAAAACCTAACACCCCCCATTCCGCCCACCATGTTTCTACATAAAAATGATTAAAGAATAAGTCACACTAAATTAGCTAACTAAACGTTTCACAAAGACTACAGACTATTTTAATCACGTATTTTTCAAATTACTACTTTAAAAGTCTCGCTATGAACAGTAAATTGCAGGTTGTATAAGTAAACCCACGTCTAGACGTTTTATGGCTCATTTAAGGATACAAATATTTTAGTGTAGTTTTAGGGCAGTAAAATTTAGTTGCCGGAAGCTGTTGATAAATGGAAAAAATGGAAACAGTAGTCTGTTTTATTAAAATAAAGAAAAATACTTAAAGTTTAGTTTATGTTTAGTCCCAATAGCCGCAAAATATGTAACTGTATTTTTGTTTTACAAGTTAACCTTTTTGAGTTTACATAATAGAATTCCATAACCGACATACATGCTATGGAAAAGTATAAGTAGGTCTTAATAGCTACTTCACTGAACAAGTAAAATTGTTGATTCACATTTTAATCGCTACTCGTAATGTCATTCACAATGTAATAAAACGATTAGCATACGAATTCCTACGGGATTGAGTCAAAGGATACACAATCACGTACAATAGACGTTTCACATTACTTCGTTATTTGATCACCGTTCTCACAAACAATTATAAGGCAAGCGCTCATGCATGTGAACGGCTTTCAAAGCGTATAGTCGGTGCGAGGCAAATTGCAGGTTGTATAAATAAAGCCGAGTCTAGACGTACAGGCGTACCGTAATGCATGCCACAGAGTGAATGTGAAACTCGGTTTCTTAATCTGCGATATGCTACCTGCCTACTAGCTTCATTATATTATATAAATATAACTTTTAGCTGACTGACCAGAATAGCCCTACGGTATCCCCTGCCTGTCGTAAAAGGCGACTAAAAGGGGCTTGCGGGGTTGCGGGCGGCTAGAGTGGGACAAGCGACCCCGGGTAGGAAGTTGGCATGTGTAGTCGCATGCCGTCGTAAACACCGGGAGTATGGTGACCTCAAATTCTCACTGGGAAAGAACCCGAAAGGGGCATCGCGCTCGGGAGACTCTGGTTGTGTTCCGTTGAAGATCCCGGAGTTCTCCTCACAGCGCTGAGGACGGCCACCAGGGGGGTTTTAGTGTTGCTCACACGGCGTCGGGTACCTTTTAAAGTTTTCCCCCCCGATAACAAAAAAAGGGTCAGATAAAAGTAACTGATCAGTACTGGAGGGTCATAATGCGAGCCAGGTAAGATATGTTTCGAGCATGTGTCTTGTTGGTTTTACATCCATCAATTAGCGTTTCGAAGTTCAGTACTGCTCATAAGCTACCTCTAACAGGTGTTTTTCTAATAGCCATAGCTCCTTGGCCTTGATGACTATAGTGGGTTTTGACAATACCCAAAAGACCATGTTGCTTAACTCCTGGACTTTGTCTTTTAATCGGCTCCTACGACAGCAATGCAAGGAGTGGTGATAATGAAAACCAATACCACACTGTTCAAGTAGATCCCTATTTCTTAAAACGACTTGTTATTTGTATGAATAATATATTTATGTTGAAATTTGTTTCATGATTTACTATAGCTTTAAGAACCTACTTAGGTGTGTCATAACATTATATGTCTATAGGGCTTTTAGAAATCATAGAGCCATAAAGGGGGCGGAATATTGTAAGTTGCTCTCGGAAAGGTAGACCCTTAGCATCAAAGGTTAAGATCAAAAAGATAATGTAAGCTGATATAAGCCTAATTATATTCTCTTTGTAGAAGTTTCTGAAGCTTTAGTATATTATTAAATATATTTTATAACTTATTATTGTGATAATAATTAGAATTACAGCGGACGGTGGGTCAGACAATCAAAATGAAGTAAATATAAGTACTAAGAATATATAAAAGTATCTATGTTATGTTTATACCATGCCAAAAACCGCTAATCGTGAGTACCCGTTATGCATTAAAAAGTATGTTATATTTCTTAAATACAACAATACTATTAGCATCGTGATGAAAAAGTGCACTCAAAGTAATCGACTCACTATAGAGTGTAGAGTTGTAACAATGAATGGTATACTTATTAAAGGGTAGCGTCTGGTAGACTAAATTGCGGGTTGTATAAATAAAGCCGTGGGTAGACGAAGAAGTGACGCTATAAAGTGCATCTCCGGATAGATATCAAGGAGCACTCTGAATTATTTTATGTGTTTTAGTTTATTTTTTCCTTTTTATGATGTATATATTGTGTTGGTCTGGGAATTATGAACTTTGAAGAATCGCCATGTAATTTGAGCTTATTCATACAAGTTTTGTATACGTAATATAACTTACATACTGTGTACCTATTTTTTTCTATCTGACTGAAGTAGCAAACGAGCAAGCAGTCCACCTGATGGTAAGTGGTCACCACCGCCCACGAACGTCTGCAATCGACTTCATACAGAACATGGGTTCCATCTGAAGTCTATCATAGATGCGTTGCTACTCCCGAGGACTATGATGGTCGCTTCATGTGAAAGTTTGACGGCATCACACCCTTCCATCGAAACGCAAGAAATGCTTCACGCTAGAAATAGGTGTGGCGGTGGTACTTCCCCGGTCGAACTACACTGGTTTACCACCTAACCTATTAAAAATGATACCAACATTTCAATTCGTTATGTATGCGTTACCGAATATCTACGAGTACAATATATAGAAACTGTAAACAAATCCGTAGTAAAGTGTAATTTGCAAGCAGGTAGCCTAATTGGTTTTGTTAAATAATAATATATAATGTTTTACATTTAACAGTCTCCTTCACAGTGCGGCTCACTTTGATGTTTTTACAGATGAATGGAAGACGATTTTATCAGTATGTCTGCAGTATTGTGAAATGAATGCGTGATGTATGCCTGAGTAATTAATTGTAATGTGTAATATAATTAATTCTAATTATTTAATTTATCAACATTATATTATAATAATTAGTGTAATTGGTTGTCAGTCGACCGTGCTAATTATAAATAAATAAATAATGACACAGATGGTCCTTAACTTTCACACTTATATTGAGCATGACTAATGATCTATTTTAGAACGTTTGTAGAAAAGTCAAAAGGAGTGTAGTTTGAATGCCTAACGTCGCATAGAGTACAGCAAATTGCGGGTTGTATAGTAAACCCGCGTCTAGACGGAGAGAGGACACAAAGCGCATGATAGGTTAGGGATAAACGTGCACTTGGTTTCCTGATCTCCGACTACCGTGAGAATCCTTATGACAAGCAACGAGATACACATGAATGGCGAATATTAAGTATTATATACTGAAATAGAGATACTGTAGTTTCACCAAAGAGGGCGTGAATTTGTTGTGACTATTTTTAACATTGCGTTACTAAACTAAATATATTGATAAGACATGTCTACTAATATCTGATTTTATTAACATGTTTCCAATATTTTAATTTTTTTTTCATGCGGTTTAAAAATGGAAATAAGTCGTCGTTTTCAAACCATTATTGTCCCACTGCTGGGCAAGGTTTCGTTCTCCAAATAAAAAAGTTTATATATTATGATATATTATTATATAAAAGATTATATTTTAAAGTCCCTTCCGTTGAAAAGCTGGTCGAGAGTGGTTTGACATAGTTCGGACTAGGGATGTAACGGAGGTCACTTATCGGAACCGAAGTCGGAATCGGAGTTTTTAAATTCGTTTTATCGGAATCGGAACCGGAATCGGAATCGGAATCGGAGGTTGTATCAGTCAATAAAACATTATGGCAAAAAAAGTGTTTCATTCGGGCAAATTTGTACATGTGAAAAAAAACTGACTTAAATACAAGCACAACCCAAACGAACGTAATTAGAAATTTGCATTGTTTCCTTTTATAGTGTAGGTAAGCACCAGGAAATATTTTTTTGTAAATTACTCCTTAATGGGATAAAAATTGAGACCACAGTTTGCATGAAAGTTCATCAATTTGATGCAAATTTAATGAAACTTAGTATTTAGCTTTGTGGTTCAAAATATTGTTGACTATTGACAAAATGGTAATGGATGAAACATATTGTGCTCTGTGCGAATGAAGTTGCGAGTTCTGCTGGTACATTCTTATGCTAGAAGAACAGTCCCCTCTTTCTAACGCAGTTTAATAAGAAAGGTGAGGAAGGAACGTTTTCTTTTTAAATTAATCCACCATTTTCTCTTCGTATTTAAAAATTATAGCTTATTTCATTCTGTAAACTGAGACGATTTCAATGATACATCATTGAACTGCTAGTAACAACATGAGACAGTAAACCTTTTCAACTTTAATTACAAAGTAAAAAAAGTGTGAGTAACACGATGACAACAAGAATTGGCATGTTTCCTATTAACATTTTCCCATAAACAGTTAACAAATTACCTAAATCAAATTCGCTTCAGACGACCTCCGATATAAATCTCCGATATATAATTTCGGAACCGGAATCGGAACCGAATGTGCATTTACAATCGGAAGTTCCGACTTATCGGAATCGGAATCGGAGCTCCGTTACATCCCTGGTTCGGACATATAACGACGCGAAATAAAAAGTGCGTTGTTAGAAAAGCGTTAAAAAAGAAGAGTAAAGGTGATCGCCAATCACGTAGTGGACAAGTATTGTCAAAGCTATGGATGGAACAACTACAACTGAATACACAGACAACCTCGGAAAGAGATTTGGCGCATTCGTAGTAGGGGGCTGACCCCAAATAAAGGGATCAGGTGAGAAAAGAGAAAGAAAACTTTATTTAAATATAATATCGATAAAATTTAAACAACCGGAGACGTGTTATCTATATATTAATACGTGAAGCAAAAACTTGTGACGCATTTTAAGTAATATGCCGCGGACGGATTAGTATGAAATTTTACACGGTTATAGTGGACGTAGAGAAGGAGTGCAGAATTTTAATATTTTTTTCATATAATGCATATATCATACATAAAATCAACTAAAAACACATTACCCACATAACATAACACACACTATCGTGCATTTGTCACAAACACATAAATAATAAACGAAACAGAACGTTCAATGTCTTACCTACTTTGAAAACACGTAACGTCAGAAATGTCAGTGTCTTTGTCAAAATACTCGCTATTGCTTTTAAATGCTAATTAAACCTCTTTTTATATATAATGGATGAGTTCAAAATTACTTGAAAATTATTACATTTTATTTGAATTTGATAAATATTCGTACTACTTTGAACAATATGAAGTTTAGTTTTTTAAATTAAATTACGGTCGAATTTTCACCGATGTGACGGGTGACTAGTATAATATAAACAGATCTAATTTAATTTTATGACTTTCTTTGAATTAGTTTATTCAGTGGGGATACTTTTACATTGTTTGCTTATAATTTTTCTATGAAATCTTCATTTCCTTTGTACTGTATTGCTAAGATCCATGCGTAGAATACAAAGGCTTGTAAAAGCTTCCCTAAGTGATACCTATGCTCCGTGCAATATTACACTAGGTTCTTCGTAAATCAAGTAAAACGTCGTATATTAAGTCACATAACTAGCTTTACGTGTCGCTAATACCAAGAAACAACGGTAAATCGATTTGACTACACACAAATAAAATTATAATAAATTTGTTTTTTTCCGTGAACTAACGTTATTTCACAGAATATTGCGTGCTGCCAAAAGGTTAACAGTCTACAATATATAATTATTTGTATCTTATTCACGTACAGAAATCGTAATGAAAAATTTAATCGAACAAGTTCCTATTAATAATGGAATGTGGACGCATTTTAATTTTTATAACATTTCAACTTGAAACAGCGGTCATGAAAAGTATAGTTTAAAAATATAGTTTAAAAAATAGTTAAAATATTCGGTATAAAACCTTATACATCTATATTATTATATGTATATGAGACCAGTAAAATATGTAAAATAAATTATCGTTCCCTCACCGCAGTTTTCATATGCAAACAACCTTCAAACTCCTGTTGCACGTATGCTTTTCAGCTCAGACTAATCCCTCCCGCCTTCTAGTGGGCTGTTCAGACGAGACGTGGGATTAAAATATATCAATTTAAATATTTGAGTGTTACATTAAAAGTGCAAATAAATATTATGAATATATTCCTAACATATTATAAATCAAAAGCAGACTGAAAATATTGTTTTGTAATGGGAAATTGTAATCGGAAATAATGAATTTTACTAATTTCCATAATATTGAAAACGCAACAGTTTGTGAAGGTGGATAGTTTTTCATAAAAAAGTTATGAAAAAAATGTATATGTCGGCGCGACACCGTGTATTTATGAAAAAAACCAGCGTCGCCGATAATAATTATTTTAGTTTAAAGATCGAAAATTGTTTGTTTATTGAATTACCAACATTTATATGATTTTTAGAATTGTAATTTAGTTTACCCTCCATAAATTTGTTATTGTCACACCACCAAACATTGTTATAAAAAGGCGAGCGAACGCCGGTAGAAAAAGATTCTTGTTTAACCGTCGAAGCGATCGGACCTCCTCAAGTGTGAATAAATCGAAGAAGTTTACTCCTGTGTTTTACTTGAAATCTTCAAGAAAGGAAAATAATCATCTCACTTCGTTATATATATTTTTGTTTCATATTTTATCCTTCATACACATATCATGGGCGTGTGAGAATAATAAATACATACTCCGCTAATCTGGGACACCCTCTACATTAGATGTAAAATTTAATCACTAAAGTAATTATGCATTTTTAACCAAACTCAAAATGTAGCAAACATTTGATATTTACCGTTCGAACTAAGAAAACAACTACGCAATTACACATAAATTCTATTTATGTATATTACAAGTATCAATATCACGTATAGGTACCATATTTTCCGTACAATAGCAAACATAAAACTCCTGTTGATTGAGTACTCTTCGGCTCAGACTAATCCCTCCCCACTTTCAATACTTACATGCATCTCAGACGTGCAAAACCAAAAATGTATCAGCTGGGACTGCAAAATATCTTAAGAGGGATATTATTAGGAATAGGGAGGGATAAATAAATCTATGATGCTTTCTAGAAAATGATTTAGAAAATATTTTATACCTCGTAAAGAAACCCATAATATTCTTGATGGGATTTTAGAAAGGTCCGTTTCAATCGGCTATCTACTCGTATTTATAATTATAATAATATTAAAGACGATCCGTGGGATAATCTGATATTCACCTAAGGAGGCACCAACGCCACACCGCTTTCTGCCTAGCACTGTTAAGATTTAATTTGAAGGGTGTGGTCAGGGAGAGACACTATATAACATATTCCAACATTTTTTTTTGTTTTCGAGGGCGAACCTTCAAAAGGTACCCGACGCCGTGGGAGGGACACAGGGTTATGTGGGATGTTTACTGCACTACAACCCCCTCCCCCCGGCTGCCGTCCTCGGCGCTAAAAAGAGGACTCCGGGATCTCCAAAGGAACGGAACCGGAATCCTCTAAGCGCGTTGTTCCATCAGTCTCCTCCCATATGGGCGGCTGGGCTCACCGCTCCGTCTAGTCTTTGCGACGGTATGCGACCACACATACCGCCGTCCTTCCTGGCATCGCCCGGCTGGACGGTTCAAGCTCCCACTCTAGCCGCCCGCAATCCCGGAAGCCCCTTTAAGTCTCCTCTTACGTCAGGCAGGGAATACCGTAGCCATATTCTGATCGCGGAACTACAATCACATATTTCAACTGTTATTATCACTAGCATCTGTGGAACATAAAAAAAAAAAGAATTCAATTTCAAATCGTAGTATTTACAGATACAATTATATCACCATGCTAGTTTTTATTACTCGGCTTAAAAATCGTAAAATCCATTGAATTGTTCAGTTTGAGGTGTGATATAAATCATAGTCAGCCACACCTGGCATCGCCGGTGAAAAATATAAAACGTTCGGAACGGCCATCAACAAGTTCTGATGCCTGGGACTTTTTCTTTCTATTATTAAATCTGTGTGATCTGTTCAACTGATTTTGAAAAGATTTATCTGGGAAATTTTATTTATTACATACCTTTTGTGTGGTTTTTCTTCGTATGTCTGAAAGTTATAAGTATAACGTATTTAGCTAAAACTTGTTTTGGTCAAAAGTTCTTTTACTCCCACATTTCTACAAAAAGATACCATGTGGATCTTGGATCTTTGAGTCTAGTCTAAGTGTTAAAGTTATACCAAACTGTAACTATTGACGTACACATACATAGTAAGTATATATTGTAATAGCTGCGTTTATAGCAGTTCAAGACAGCGGGAAACAGTTGGACTCAGAAGGCACAGGACCGGTTGGAGTGGTGTCATTAAGGGCCTATGTCCAGCAGTGGACCTCAAAGGGCTGATGGATGAATGGATGATTCTACAAAAGCTAGTTCTTAATGTATGACTATTATGCGTTTTATTATTCTCATAGATCTATAACCAAAGTAAATAATAAATCCTCAATGCTAGACATAAACTTTAATTCTATTCATATTTTATTCTTTGCTCTATTTGTATCGATATTTGTATGATTACTATGAAACAATGTACTTGATCTGTGTTGGTTTATTAAAACGTGAACAGATAAATTATGAAAATGGCTAATACCTTCTACATATTATAGAAAATGCTTAAGAACAGGTACTATTTGTTTAGCTGGCGAAGATTGAACGAGAAATTTCAGGTATGATTTATATAATATTTTTATTACATTTAAATAGCTAGTCCAAACAAGCTAGCACTTTAAGGATTTGCACAAACTTTTATTCTTATCCACACATTCATAGTTTAAACGAGGTAAGTTAGCTTTTACTTAACGAAAGTAACGAGGATACTCATGGAAGTAACTAGGAATCAGTTATACTTGTTTTTAAGACCTTAATTTTGTCTACTTTCTATAATAAGCAGGTAAATGTAGGTATAGAACCATATAATATCCGCTTATATAAGGATATAAGGATGACAAACTTTATATTTTGGTGGACTTCAACATATTTGTCTTTTGACACCAAAATAAAAAAAAAACTATTTGGGGTTTACCATTCCTGTACTTATTATATAGACTGCATTCATTTGCATGAACGCGAAGAAAAAAGTAGGTTGGTTATACCCACCCGAAGTTACATTTTTTTAACGTAGAATAGCCCTGCAATCTTATAACAGTTACGTAAGATGCAGGCCAACAATCTGCGAGACAATTAATTTCTCCACTGCCAGTCCAATATGCTATCGCAGAATAAGTTTCATACCGAACTGTTACCGTTCGACCGAGACTTCGAGCTAAGTGGCGAGCGATTCGACAAGCGGCGCGATTTTTACGAGCGGCACGTTGATATTATCACAGTGAATAGAATATAGTATCTATTTTTAAAATAAGGAAAGCTATTATATAATAAAAAAAAATATTATTATAAGCCTGAATAACATTGCTTTATTTTTTCTTAAATTATTTTAATTTTTTTTATTGTGATAAGGAAGTTGTGCGATTGTTTTTAAATTTAGGTGTCATAACTTATTTTGTTAAACTATAAATTAAACAGATATAAATCAATATTAAACGTATATAGAGATAAAAAGCGTCTTGCTCTAGTTTTAGCTACAGTAATTTATTACTACGACCTCTTAGCCTTACCTATTCTTAAAATTACAATATCTATACTAATATATAAAGCTAAAGAGTTTGTTTGTTTGTTTGAACGCTCTAATCTCAGGAACTACTGGTTCGAATTTAAAAATGCTTTTTGTATTGAATACTCCATTTATCGAGGAAGGCTTTAGGCTATATAACATCACGCTGCAACTATTAGGAGCGAAGAAATAATGGAAAATGTGAAAAAAAAACGGGGAAAATTATTCATCCTTGAGGGCTTCCGTTGCGTGCGCTGCGAAAACGGTACAAGATACCAAAAATATATGTATGAAAGAATTATTTCTCTTCAAATGATCTAAAAAAATGTTCAATGTCCAATGTCCAAAAATTTCACAATTTTTTTTTTTATATATGAGCTATATGAGCTAGCTATGTTCTTTTCAAAACTAAATTGTCTAAAATAATAATAGAAAATGAAACGGACAAAGTCGTGGGTAACAGCTATAATTTATAAAGCTGAGGAGGTTGTTTGCAAAAATAAATTATGCCCAAAATAACTATTCCACGCGGACGAAGTCGCGGGCACAGCTAGTTCGTTATAAACTTGATATAGTAACGCATAGTCAAATTCGTAAAAACTCGTCTAATGTTTTTTTTAAGTTGTTTATATTTTGTTTTAAGAGACAGACTGCGCAGAATTTGTTTTCGTCGCAATTGTATTGGCACTTATATACTGCACTAATTTGTTTTATTTATTTTTATTTTATAATTTTTGTACACAATCAATACATAAAAAAAACAGACAGTTGTTTGTTTCTTAGTGTTTTATAGTGCTGCTACCAGTCTTTGAAGCGATTTGCAAATAAATGTCGCCAAATTTATCCAAAGTAAAATTTAACTGCATTTAGTTAACCAAAAAAAAGGAATATTTGCATTCGTATTCGCGAATGGCAAATATCAAAATTCGATATTCGACTGCATACATATAAACGGGAATTCTTTTTGGTTTGTGATCCAGAAGTACCAACGCTATACACTTTTCTGCCCAATAAAAGCCGTACGTGCGTACGTCTTCTTCAAATTGTGGGAGTAGGGAGACATACTTCGTCCTTGTAGTTTCAGGCCCAGAATAGGGCTACGGCGTCCCCCAGCCTATCGTAAGAGATAACTAAAAAGGGCTTCCGGGGTCGCGGGCGGCTAGAGTGGGAGCTCGAACCATTCGGTCAGACAACCCTGGGAAGGACGGCGGTTGCAAACCGTGGTAAAGACCAGACGGAGCGGTGGTCTAGTCACTCACCTGGGAGGAGCCCGATGGGGCAACGCGCTCAGAGGACTCCACTTCCGTTCCTTGAAGCGCTAAGGAAGGCTACAGACCCGTTTTCAGTGCGGTAAAAATCCCACATGACCTTGCGTCGCTCCCACAGCGTCGGGTACCTTTTGAAGATTTCCCCTTCGAGAATAAAAAAAAGATACATACTTATTCGGGGCGTTCCAACCCAGTGGTTAATGGTAGCGATGTATTTGTGGCTAACGTTATTTAAGACTCTGAATTTATTTTCGGTTGCTCACTACCCATCGGCGGCAGTGGTCACTTAACATCGTCACTTAACATAGTCTTTGCTACATCCATAATATCGAAAAATACATAGGTAAATTTGTTATTTAACTTTGTCGCTCCGCTCTTGACCGTTTGCTGGCGCTACCGCGACGTGCCGTGACCGAGCGGTTACAGCCAATAGTTATTTAATTTCGCATTTTGGCTAGTAGGTACGTACATTTGGTATTAATAATATGAAGATATCTTTAAGAACTTTTTTTGGGAAAATTAAGATATTTCTTATTATTTCACGGCATTATCCTTCATACTTAAATAATGTGATACTTGATTGCATTTTCTTATTTGCTTATTCATTAAATCACAGATGAAATTTGAAGCCCGGGACACTGATGTGGGACCCAGAATTCATACCACTAGATTATCCCAGCTTCTGGTACATTTAACTTGTATATCTTATCAATGCGACCCTTAAGTGACTCTCTCGTAAATTGCACGTGTGTATTGAAGCTCTTGTATACCGCAATATGACACTACCCGAATATCCAGGTTCTAAACTTAGGCACCACTAAAATTATTATGCATCTTTATGACATTAACCGTATATCCAGGTTCGAATCTTAAGCACCTCCAAAATTATTATGCATTAAAATAATTTAAATTAAGCTGGTTTGTTATTTATTATACGTATGTATACATACTTATTACATACATATGTTTCATTAACATTACCATGCTTCTAACACAGTGATAAAAATTGTGTTAATATTTTCGATTAAAAAGTGTTCTGTGTATTATAATGTATGATTTAATATAAATATAAAAATGAGATTAGTTATCCATGTCCAGCAGTCGGGTATAAAAAAGTATGTAGCTAATGGCTGTTACGTAATTTTAGTGTGTGTCACTGTCCATTACACCACACACATTAAGGGCGTTAGTCGCAGCGGGGCATAAAACATAACTATAACCCCCACGGTTTATGATCCGCTACCAAATACATACATAATAAATACATCAATTTAATACAATTAGCTAATGAGTTCAATTACAAAGTTTCCCACTTTGCCGCCGTAAAGACGCAAATTTGACGTTTACAAACGGCTTACATTTGTGCCATCTGGAATAATATGGGATATGTTACTCGGTTACTTTCTGCCATAATTATTAATGGGGATATTACTAACCGAGGGTTCAAGAGCTAGAATTTGGGACAAACGTAAAGACAATTACAATTATTTTACAAACGTATTTCAATTTTGTAAATAAAAATAATTTAATAGCTTATTGTTACAGTACCTATTCTCCATTCTTGAGCAGTGATAGCCTGATGGTTAAAAGTTGCCCTCTCGATTGGAATGTCCGAGATTCAAGCCCAGGCGCACCACTGATTTTTCCAAAATTATGTGCGTATTAGAAATTAATTATCACTGCTTTTCGGTTAAGGAAAACATTGTGAGGAAACCTACACGAGACACTACCGAGAGTTCTTTAAAAAAAAGTTGTCGGAGGTGTGTGAAGTCCACTAATTCGCAATTGGCCAACACGGTAAACTATGGCCTATAACTCTCTCATTCCGAGAGATGACCCGTGCCCAGCAGTGGGACAATAAAAGGTTAACAACGACCTATTCTCTGAAAAGCAATAGAAATTTAATCGGTGTGTTTTTACTTTTTACCCGACTACAATGAAATCAATAGGCGGGTTATGATTTTAACTAGTATGTATGACCTGCTGTTTCAATCTAAATTTTAATTTTTTATCATTAATTGGACGTATGATTTATGTATGTGACGTCACACCTAATTCGATATGATGTCTAATTGATAGCTTAAAGCGATTTAGTGAAGTGGTGACCTCGAATCACACCGGACTATCTATTATTTGTAGTAGGTATCTTAGAGCTACCTAGTACCTTAGAGAACCTATTGGTAATAAAAATAATTAAACGAATAAAAAACGCACAAATTATGTCGTCTTACGTCTTAATATATAAAAATTGATATTAATCAAATAATATTATAACAACGTTACGCTACAGTGTTACCGCTTCTGTTACAGAAATCATTATCCCAATATTTTCCTTCTAATGGCGCGCCAAAAGAAATAACGTATAATGACATAATGATATCTCATTTCTTCCATTTTTTTATTTGACTGAAGTTGCAAATGAGCATGCAGTCCACCTGATGGTAAGTGGTCACCGCCGCTCATGGACATCTGTAATCAACTTCATACAGAACATAGGTTCTATCTGAAGTCAATCACAGATGCGTTACTACTCCCGAGGACTATGATGGTCGTCTCATATAAAAGTTTGCCGGCAACAACACCCTTCCATCGAAACGCAAGAAATGCTTCACGTTAGAAATAAGTGTGGCGGTGGTACTTCCCCGGTAGAACTATACTGGTTCTACTACCTTCAAAATATTTAAATAGTTTAGAACAAAATAAGGCGATAAATCAAAATACATGTTCTGTTACGTCTTAAACAACAATTAATCTAAATTTAGGGCAATTCATTAAATGACTTGTTCCTAACCAAATATCACTTAAAACCGAGCAACATCAGTTTGGAACACAAACAACTTATTTACCAATTAAAGTCTAGCTTACATAACTGAATGCTCTGACAAGAGAACGCTTCAATTAATTCACAGTTACAGTGTATTATTTCGTCCATTAAGATCCTCAACGCGTTTTGGGGTTTAGCATTGGACGGGTTGTAAAATATAATGACAATGACACAATGAAACAAATACTTATCGGATACTTCCATACAATTATTTAATTAAAATTAAATTTAGGTAACGTTGGAAACGTGTTTGGAAAACAATAAGGTTTGCGTATAACATATAAATGTAATAAAGCCTCCTTATTACATATTTATCCGATTCATTTAACAAACAAAGCTTTATTCCGTTAATGTAACACATACAACAAAAGTAACATAAAGTAAAAGCAAAAAAAAAACTAGACAAATAATGCCGTACAAATAAAAAACATAATTAAAAAAACACGACATAGGTACTTTTACTTGTACAGTATAACTATTATTATATGTGCTGCAACAAACGCAAAAAGGATCAATCTCATACATTTCACCTATATACTTAGAACTTAGTTATATCTGTAATGTTAATAATTCCTACGTTTTCCTTAAAATTATGTTTACAAACGCTATACACATAGAACCATCAGCTATTTAAAACTTATTGAACCTATGTTGTACTATGGTAATACATTATGTTCAATGTATGTTACAGTACGAATGAGTACCGGTCCGAGTCACGTACAATAACTTTCGATTTATTCTCCCCCGAACGAAAGGGTTTAAATCGCGGTTGGTCACGCTTCTCTCATTTAGAGGGCGGCCTTTATTCAGGCATGGGCAGTGATAACCTAATATTAACTTTATTTTAAATAGTTTTCAGACAAATCCACTGATTAAATCAGTATCCCCTGAGTAAAATTTGTAGTAACTTCCCTAATAACTACAATATGTTTATTTTTAACTTGATTACCCGGTGAGCTTCATTCCGCTGAAAAGTCAAAAATCTAAAATTATCAATGTTTCCCTCCTATATTATATATGTATTATACATAAAAACCTTCCTTTTGAATCACTCTATTTAAAAAAATGCATTAAAATCCGTAGCGTAGTTTTAGATCTAAGCATACATAGGGACAGACAGCGAGAAGCGACTTTGTTTTATACTATGTAGTGATGATACATTTTATTTTTTTGCATACCTATGAAAAAAACAGGCAGTAGGTACAATTTATATTAATGTTTAATGGTTTTGAATACAATAATAGGATGTACATAACTTATTAAAGAAGCTAAGTTGTTTATAAGTCTGTCACTTCGCTGTTATTATATTTTGTTTGCTAGATACTTCTATTTGTATAGATTTCTTGTTTATTTCTCCAATATATAGGTAAGCAAACCGTTTTATTCGTACAATAAATAAACAATAAAACAACACTCGCAAAGACTAAAACTCGTATATCTATTTCCCTGAACAATTATACGGACGAACAATATCAATATCAATATTTGACAAAACGATAAAACGAAAAAATATATGGAAGAGAAAAGGTTTTCGACCCCTTCTAGTACTTACTGTGCGAAACGGTAACAAATGTGGGGTTAGGGCCGAAAAGATCCAACAGCATTTGTAGGGTAATTTGTTTAAATTTGATTCGACACCACGCTGTTTGTTTAAGCGTACATTTGGTAAAGTTATAATTAAATTACGGTGCTTTAATGCTTTTAATCGCAATTCAACATTTATTTGTTTTGTTTTGACGTTGATTCACTTCCGTGAAGACGCACTCCTTAAGAATAAAGGCCTTGTAAAGTAACAATTAATTCATATAATGTCAAGTAACAATTGATTTTAAATTAACACCTGCCGCAAATATTTCGGCCACTCAGGGTTGACTGGTAGAGAATGCTATCAGGCATAAAATTTTCTGTATTACAACTTTTATAAAGATGCAATAAGTAAATAAATATTTGAAATACCTACAATGCTTTAAAAATGTAGGTAATTATATGTAGATAAATATGAATTAGCTTTGTATTAGCTTTGAAGTCACTGGCATATAAGACATTGCAACTACTTTTCAAATATTTTTGCACGTAATGTTTGTTTTGCCAGCTACCACTTTATTATTGTGAAATCATGAATGTATAAGGCATTCAAAGGCGGTTCAAATATTGTATTTACCCCTGGCGGTACCATTTATACATCTATTTCAGTCGACCTTGAGATCTATAATTTTAACTGGGATCAATTACATTTATCCAGATGAGGTAGAAGTCACTTACTTTCAGACGACTGCACGCTATTTGCTTCTTCTAAAATATTAAAATAGTTTTTTTTTTATCTGACTGAAGTAGCAAACGATCATGCAGTCCACCTGATGGTAAGTGGTCACTGCCGCTCGTGGACATCTGTAATCAACTTCATACAGAACATGGGTTCTATCTGAAGTCAATCACAGATGCGTTTCTACTCCCGAGGACTATGCTGGTCGCCTCAAGTGAAAGTGTGCCGGCAACCACACCCTTCCATGGAAACGCAAGACATGCTTCACGTAAAAAAGAGTTGTGGCGGTGGTACTTCCCCGGTCGAACTACGCTGGTTCTACCACCTTCAAAAATGTAATATGTGTTGTAAAAATAGTCACTTCAATAGGGACTTGTGAGATATATAACTCAATACTGTACCAACGGACCAGTTAGTTACAAAAAATAGGAAAGAAACACGATATCCTCTAAGACGAAAATCAAATGTCGTGAGTGCGAGAAAGTGGCTTGAGTGGATGTTAAGTTACACGTATTTTACATTATTCCCCGTCTCCCCTGAAACACAATGAGGTTCTACGTGGACACTTTTCCCCTAGAGGGCGCCCTTGTAGTTTATTGACATTTACTTTCCGAGGGTAAACAGTAGCTGCAGTGACAGCGACTGTCGCTCGATTTCCCACATAACGCGCCTTCCGCGCTACCGGCTGTGTTTTATAGGTTTCTATAAAGTTCCAGTAAAACAACAGGGTTAGAGGCAAATCTATGCTTATCATCGAAGATTACGTAATAAGACTTTGGTTTGGAAAAGCTTTGAAACTTAAAATATAGAGAAACTAGACGGCGTCATTCAGTCCGCAGTTTATGTTATTTTTGGCGCCGTATTATCATACAAATACTCGTAACACAACGAAGCGTAAAATATCATTCTATGTATGATGGACTCATTTACTTAAAACTCGATTTTATAAACTCATATTTGGCTAAATGAGTTATTCCTAAACCCGATATGGTGCATGTCCCACGTAAAGGACCATTATTTTTTGTGAATCATATTGGTATGAAATGAAAGGGTTTTCTGGTGAAAATAGATACTAAAACAAAATGATGACATTAAAAGCTTTTTATACTATTTAATTATTTAATTACTTTTAGTTTTATGTTAATTTGACTTTCTTTGTTACCCAATCCGCTGTTTAGATACATAAGTAAGTCTAAACATACAATAGACAAGATATAATTTTAACGTGTGTTTAGCAAGATTACAAAGTTAGTTAAATCGGGGCGGACACCTCAGGGGCAGTTTAATATTATCTTAATAAGTTGGCCAGTAACCCACAATTGATCTTCGAAAACCACAAATTCAACGCAATTAATCTGTGTGGTCACGGATATTTCATATCTTTTAGACTCTGCAGCAATGGTACGTAAAAATATGTCCAACCTACTAGAGAAGGTTTGAAAGTAAAAATATACTCGTAGATGCACCAACATACACAAGTTGTATTTTCTAAAGCTTAACTATTTCACATAAGCTTTCCATTGCGTTACGGGTTATGTAACGTTTATGAAAGGATATTTTATAAAGCAAACGTACCGGGAAACTGTTGAAAAATACTGCGATTTTGTCGTGTTCCAGAGAATAAAGTGAAACAATATTGTAAGCGGATTACGCATCCGAATTCCATACGTTTTGTCACTGCGGAAATTCAAACCACAAACATAAATATGTTTGAAGAAAGTTAGTTTATTTTTATACAAGCATTTATTAAGCTTCTTTTGGTAGTTTATATGTATTTAAGGATTTCAAACATGTTCATTCCAAGCAAATATTTAGCATTTACGATAATATGAGCGCTAACTGAAGGACTGCGAACTAAATCGGCATTAATTTAAATTATTTGTTACTATTAGTAGCATGAAAGTTGGTTGTATTTTTTTTATATCTTTACCTAACGGTAAGGGCTATCTGATGGAAACTCGAAGCAGTCACTATCACTTATGGACATTGGCAACAAAAGATGAGTTGCCAATGCACCGTCGGCTTCGAAGGAGCGCTTTTTTGCACCTTCCTTGACAAGCCTCATGTCTTAGCGCTCCGGAAATACTTAAGAAAGAAGCTTAGACTTAAAGATCGGCATAGTGGCATTATTCTTAAACCAATATGGCAGACGCCTCAAAACCAATAGCTGTGATCAGTGCTGCTGTGTTCTGGTCTGAAGCCACTCTCTCTTAGGGAGATATATACAAGGTGACCAGACTTCGTTCTCAGAAGTAGAAACACGTGTGTGGGTAACTTGTTTTGTGATTGTTTACAGGTCCACATATTGATTTATTACTGTTTGATTATAAAGACGTATATTACAAGACTGTTTGTTTATTTATTTCTGTAATTAGTCAAAAATCTGCACAACGTTAGCATTTGTATATTTCTTATTGTTTATCGTAAAATAAATACTTTAAGTGCATAGCGATTATTTAACAGAGCAAACTGAAAAGCATGCGTTATGAAACAGTACTAACATTTTTGTTCGCGCTACATTTTTTTCATGGCGTAAAGCTAAAATAATATTGTGACATGTTCGCTCGCCGTCAAAATCTGCGGCTTTTGCAATATGCGTAGGCTTTGAATTGCGGCAATTCTGTTCATGAACTTACGAGCTAGTCCTAGTTTTTCAGCTGCTTAGGTGTTTTATTTAACTTTCGGATAAATGTTTTGATTTCTTTTTCAAATTTGTTCTTAAAATGGCAACCACTTGTATAAGATGATAAGAAAAGTTTTAAATCACTATTAACTATAAATATTACCCTCTTACTTTTCATTAATTTTAATTTCCTAGGTCTTCAGTATATTTAAATTATTAATATATTTCTATCTAAGGCTACAATCACACGACATTGTATTGAAAGTTTTTGGTCTTATTCCATTTATAATGGGAAATATTAATTCGTTTTAATTATCTGACTGCAGTTGTCATATATCAACTAATACAACAAAAAACCTGTGGCGTCATTATTAAAACCCAACCGAATAAGCTAGACTTTAAATGGGATTTGTCGTTGGGATTGTACTATGCTTAAAGTATAGCGGTGGTATCATCGCCATATTTACTTTTAACCGTGAAGCAATTCTTGCGTTTCAGTGGAAGAGCGTGGTTGCGGCACAGTTTTATATGAGGCGACCTTCATAGTTCTCAGGAGTAGCAACGTATCTATGATAGAACCCATGTTGAAGTTAAAGATGCTTATGTCTATAGGCGGCCTTGACACTTACCCTCAGGTGGACTGCACGCTCGTTTGCTATTTCATTCTAATAAAAAAAATGTGTGCGTGTACTAGCGTACACTCGTAAGAAGTGAAACTTCTTTATGACGTTATTTTTCAAAAAATAATTTACTATATGCAACTTTACAGAAATTGGTTAAATAAAGTTAAATTAGATAAAGTTTAATAAAAGGCTTTTATTAAACTTTATCTAATAATCTAATCTATAATAATCTATCTAATATCACGCGTGGTAGGGATATGAAAAAGATGGCGCGTAACAGAAAAAGATGGCGCGTAACGAAAAAATTTTACACTAAATTTTTTTCCAACCCCGATAAAGAAGTTTCATTTCACTTCAACAACCCCGATAAAGAAGTTTTACTTCAAAAATCACACCAGATGTTATTACCAATATGGTTGTAATAAAATTCTTATTAAATCAATTTTATTTTAAGACGAAGTGAATGCACAGAGCAAAGCCCGAGTATATCTTGCTCCTTAATTTTATTCTCAAAAGATGTTGTATACTCTACAAAGGGGCTCCTTTCAGGAAGAAAGGAATTAGGTTACACTAAATTAGCCAAAACAGGTGCGCTTCAAACACTACACTTCACTACATAGGAAACCTTTGATGTAACTTTCTCTGCGATATTTTTCTTCGCCGATAAAGTAAACAAATATTTTTAATGTAAACATTTCCTAAGTTAAAACCTGGTCATAATAAGTAACTGTTCCTCAGGTGGGTTATCGTCATATTTCATTGGCTTGTGCTTTTAAAAGTAATTCTTACCAATAAGCGTTTCGTATCATACTTTCTTCTATATAGTTAAAAAGAAGAGAAAGAAATGCTTAAATCAACGATAGTAAAACGTATATAGGTTCGTTCTTTTATAGATCTGAGCGGATGTGAAGGCTTCTGAAGTTACCATATTACGAGTACTTAGCTAGGGTTGCCACTATCTAAATTGCTGTCGACGAATTTTAAAATCCGTGTTCGTTTTGTACGTTTAGAAATTCCGTGCGTGAAAACGTTAAGATAAGTTTGATTTTCACCATATTTGCGTTCTTTGCTAAAATTGTTAAAACATGATGATGAAAATCTGTTATTAAACACATTTCTGTTTTTCTAAACATTTTATTGATCGAGATATATTGATAGAACTTCATGATGGAAAGACGGTCATTCGTACGTCGACTTTCAATTTTTCTAAAAAAATGTTAGAATAATCAATTTGGCAAAAATGTGACTTATACCTGGTTTCGCAAGTGGTAGAACATTTAGATCGTTTTCCGAATACGTAATATATGTTTCATTTACATCCACAGACATCGAAGGACTCGTGCCAGACATAATCATATTTTTCTATACAATACTTTGACAGATACGATCGATGCCTGCGCGGTAGTACTTTATAGAATGATACTATACTGTCTGCGCGTTTATCATTCAATGTCAGTTACTTATCTGAGAGTACTCGAATGTGATAGAATAATTTGCTAGTATTTATAGAAATAAGATGAATTGCCTATTACATATGTGACCTAGTAGTCCATACGAAAAAGGGTCGCGCTTTACATTGACACATTTGAAAGATGGTAGAACAATGGTTTACTAGGAAGGTACCAACGCCAAACCTATTTCTAGCGTGAAGCAGTTCTTGCTTTTTGATGGAAGGCTGTGGTTACCGGCACCCATTTATATGAGGCGACCATCTTCTACCTAGGGAGTAGCAACGCATCTGTAATTGACTTCAAAGTGAACCCTTTTTCCATATGAAGTTCTTTACAGGGGTAGGGGGCGGCCGAGCCCACTTGCCATTAGGTGGTGCTCCTTATCAATCTTATAATCGCTTCAATCTTATAAAAAAGAAACATTTGGAATCCTTTTCCTTCAAGATACCTTTCGGACGACCATCAAAGAACAAATCTGGGGAAACACCAACTTATGGCAACCCTATACTCAGGGAATATTCTGGAACGTCACGTATCGTAACGTGTCAAGTGGAATTGACTGAAAGGACGTGTTGGGATACGCTGAATCATAGATCGGCTACAGATCACGCATGAACTTGGTGCCTGAAGAAGTGCTCTTGGCTTCAAGTGGAACAATCACGGGGGAATGCCACGACGATTGCGAGATTGATTTCCACTCTAGATAGTGGTCTAGTTAGATTGCTAGATTGATGATGGGTCTTGGACAAATCATTTGATTTTTTGTAAGAATACGCTGAACGAAACGAATGGAATTTGTTGGTTGATTAAGGATATAATGCACGGTGCAACCTTGTTTAAAGTACTCATATAAGGCACACTGTATAAGTAAGCACATTAATGTTGATAAAAAAATAAGGATATGGTCTGTAATAATTATAAGTATCTACAGTTATAGTGTCTAAAAGATGTGGACATACATACAGGGCATAAATTCTTGATATTGTAAAAAGTGTAATTATTACAATATATTTCAATATATTTTTTTTTTCCGAGTCATATAGAAAAATATTTATATAGGTAATAGAAAATTCTACTTTTATCCGGTACGTGAAATCCCACACAATCTTTGACAAGATTCTTATTTTGTCTAGCAAAATTTAATGCAAAATCTAGCAACACTTTCCACTAAGAGCCACTAAGCCTGTGCACGTCTTGCTGCATAGTGCCTTAAGCTTCCCGCAAGCCACAAAGCCTGCTACGGTGCTACTAATCGCTAAGCAGAACATTAATCTTTAAACCTTTACAATCTAGGCACATCCTACGTGTCTTTTAATGAACTACGACATATAAAGCCGTAAGAATGTTTTATTCAGGTGTCTTCTTACATGTATGAAGAGCTGTTCGAACAACTTATACGAGAACGTCGTATTATCATCGTAACATATAAAAACTTAATGTTCATCTATGAATTAATTGAAAATTTTATCGATATTGATTTCTCGATTAATTCAATTGGAAATAATGGAAGAGAAGATTTTTTTTATTTTCGGTAATTTAATGCACTTACCAGAACAGAACACACCTAAATTTATGATGTTAACTAAACATGCAAAGTATTTTTTTTATATTATGATTTTCATATAAATTATAGTATTATATGTATGTGTGCTAAAGTAAAGCAAAAAGTTACATAAATGAAACTAATCGTATGTCACATGTGTGTATTGTTCATAATAGTAAACATCAGTTACAAGCACAGGGGGTGTGAATTTTGTGGTGACATTTACTTGGACCCCGTGTTTACTGCAGCGATTATTGAGTAACGACCGGTAGGGCGACGGACAAAGCTATTGACATGATGTGAGTGCTTATATTTGCGGAGCTTATACTAACATGGTAACAATATTCGAGTGTGACGAAATCAAATTGAAAAGATTTTTAAAACACGTATAATGTATATAATTATTTTATTTTTAGCTTTTGGTAAGTTTGAAGGAGCAAACGAGCATGCAGTCCACACTGCCCATGGACATTTGTAAGCAACTTTATACAGAACAGCAGTTCTATCTGAAGTCAATCACAGACGCATTGCTGCTCCCGAGGATTGAAATGTTTGCTTCATAGAAAAATGATCTAGCAAACACACTGTTCCAGCAAAACGGAAGAACTGCTCAAAATAGGTGTATCGGTTGTACCGCGCCAGTAAAACCATATAGGTACATATTTTCTACTACCTTAGTATATTTGAAGTAGCAATAAAAATAGTATTAGTAAAACAAACAGTTTTTTAAAATAGTCACTACTGCCAGGACAAAAAATAAGAACAAAATGTACTTGCAGTCTGCGGAAAATTCGACTACTTACTTACTCCTGAGACTAAGTCGGAAACCCTCGTCTCTGTGGCTTATTTTAATATGTCCATATTTCAGGTACTCCAGGTGTTTTATTTGTACTTCAGGTGTATTAGTTGTACTAGTGAAGAAATTTTTAAGGCATCCTCAGTTATGGCGAGCGACAGTGCCTAAAAGCTCAGCAATATAGCAGAATATTTAAAAACCGTTAAAACAATGTAAACTTGACAACTGTAATTCAATTTTTGATTCTTATCTTTTGAAATAACAATACGATTTAGTTACTACGTTAAATAAGGAAGGGTAAAAGTTACTAATGAAAACGTATTAGTGGTGTCACTTGTTTACGGCGATGGTTAGTAAATAACTGAATTTTATTTAGCGGAAAATGGAGTTAGGACACTGTATAGCATATTAATTTTACAGCTTCGACATCAACTTTTTAATCCTAACCCAATGAAAATAGACAATCAAAAAAAAATACCAGGCGAAAGACTGCAGCTGAAATAAATGATTTCGTGGTTACGGAGAAGACTTGGGACCAAATAACTCCTGCAAGTCATCGTGTCTCCGTCAGAGAAGAATTTAGATTTCTATTTCGAATCTGGTATCCTGAAATACAATGTATGTATGTGAAAGATCTTGTGTGGCTGAAGTGGAGAAGATTATTTACTATTTTTCGTAAGAAATTTTGTCTTAATTTACAAAGGCGCGTCTGAGTCCCTTATAAAGGAATTTATATCGCCAAATTCTACCTCAAATTAAACTTGTGTTCCTTTTGGTGAAAAGGACTTATATTTTGTGGAACATTTACTGTGAACCCGGCATTTACGGCAACGTTTATTGAGTAACGACCTGTCGGGCGGGCTTGTATTGTTACGAGTGTGACATAACTGTACCGGATATAAAGTTTTATTTTAACTCAGAGACCAATGTAACTGTTATTTGTCTGGGATTTTACGCTTTGAAGAATATATTAGTCTTGATGAATGCCATAAAATTGCGATTTACGTTAGAAATACGCTTTCGACACTCATAGCCCCATACTAGGATTTTCTCCTGTGTCGTGGGTACCATGAATAAACAAACACCCAGACTCAGAACATGAATCTAAACTCAACATTCAGATACCTGTCTGGCCGGCAATCGAACCCGGGACCCATTGCGCTTCAGACCGGTATTGCAACCGCGCTGCTATGCGGGTCGTCTTGAATGATGATGAATCGTCTTGATCGAATTGAATAATGGACATCTATAATAATCTCTAGATATGATCTAAAGCTTACTTGAACTTGGACACAGGGCGTTGTTGCCTTGAAGACTAAATTGGAATACTCCGGACATGTATATCTCCCACACCAAACTGCACTTATTAGTCAGAAGTAGCAATGTTGGTTGTGAATCCAGAGTCGAATTAAGATAAAGACCACTTTCGTATCAATTTTTTTAAGTTTGATTTATTTTTTTAGTACTCAACTTATTATATATGCGTAAATTTATTTTAAATTTTTAAACTTTAAATTATGTACAAAATACAAATTAATTAAATTTTATAATAAAATGTTAAAATGCTCTAAACAAAACATGTTTTGTCTAATCTAGTTTTATATTCCGTATCTACTTCAATGAAGTAACTTATCCTCTATCTACATGTAACGTTAGGAAATGTAAACCCCACGGCGCCGAGCGTCGTAAAATTTTGTGCGCCTAATTTCCATCAATGTTCGACCTTAAATTTTATGAAACCCGAACATGATAGTCTAGGAACAGATTAGTTTTAGCTACGTCCTTTTGTACGATGTTAGCATGTGGCGCGTTTTATATTATACATTCTTTGTATACTTGTAATCTATATATTAATACGTGCAGCAAAACTTTTGAAGCATTTTTAAGTAATATGCCGCGGACGGATTAGTATGAAACTTTACACAGTTACAGTGGACGTAGAGAAGGAATGCAGAATGTTAATATTTTTTTCAAATAATGCATACAACACACATAAAATCAACTAAAAACACATTACACACACTACCTTATATTTGACACAAACACACACATAATAAACGAAATAGAACATTTATTGTCTTATTATGAAAATACGTAACGTCAAAAATGACAGATGACTTTATCAAAATACCCACTATTGCCTTTAAATGCAGCTTAGATAATAAACCTCTTTTCACCTATAACGGATGCGTTAAAAAAACGACGGTTGACTAGTCCGTATAAATATGAAGTAATTAGTAAACCAAACATTTTGTTCTTTATTTATTTTGTTCCACAATATATTGGATAAAAAATTGTAAAATATCACTTTTATGGTGGGAGACTTTAAGTATACATGATAGAAACATTTTAAAATACCCGTAGAAGTGTAGTTTGATATGGAAAGACATTTTAAATACATACCTATGCTTAAGGTTCATTTATTTACTAATTAGTTTGCGATAAAATAAATACCATCAATGTCTCGTCTCGTAAATACCATTAATGGATTAAAAAGCAAACTGTGTTAGGGCTTATTGAAAAAATATAACTACCTACCTATATTAGAGAACTTATTTGATAAGTAGATATATAGTTAGCATATGTGTTCGCACCGATATCATAGCTACAAGTATGTTTTAAAAACTAAATATATTGATGTATTGATAAAGATTTTAAGAAATATTTTATTAATATTTAATTCTAACTTGTAAGATTTTTAACAACTTTCCACATACAGATTACAGACTAAGGAAAATGTTGATAAAGTCTACGATAGACTAAATTGAGATACGAATCAACTGAATACATTTCTTCAATAACACTCGTAAACGTAAACCAAAAGTATTACGAACATTTTTTCTGAGGAAGTTTGTGGAGACGAAGCCGCGAATGTGTCAATGTCTTGTTTATGGACAGTGATAAATCGGAAACCACGGACCTCTATTTCACTTTTAGCTCGACCAGTCTCAGTTTTTGTATCTCCGACACAAATTTCCTGCGAAACGTAAGATACATTTGAGCTTTTTATCACAATCTGTGAACAAAGAGGGAAAAGTAATTTGACTACGCTGACACACATATAGGTTTATTATATGGAAACATAATACGTTTACATAGGATATGTTTATTACAAACATTAAAATCGCTCGTACTGGCGTACTCCAAATTAAGAATGATTACAGGGGTGTCTTAGTTTCTCCCTTAAAATTTATTTTTTTCTTTATTTAGTACTAGTTGACCGGCAAATTTTGTTTCGCTTAAAAAGCAAAAATCTAAAATTATCAGTGTTCCTCTCACTATATTGTGCATGTATTATATACAAAAACCTTACTCTTGAATCACTTTCTTCAGGGACAGACAGCGCTAAGTGACTTTGTTTTAAACTACGTAGTGATTTGTTGTTATAGCGGCAACAGAAATGCATCATCTGTGAAAATTTCAACTGACTAGCTATTATAGCTATACATACAGATTCATAATATACAGCCTGGTAACAGACAGGCCTATGTCCAGCAGTTGACATCAAAGGGCTGATGGGTGGATGTATGATTTATAAAATTACTTTTTGTTACAGTTACCGCGCGCTTTAAGAAACTTCAAAAAAATGAGAACACAATTTGGTTAATTAAAATTAGGTCCCTTTTATTGTCATCAATATTTGGATTGTTCAAATTGTCAATAGTTTTACAACAATCACAAGCAACATTTAATCAAGAATAAGTACGAAGAAAACATGCGTCAACTCTGAGATTTATTTAATAAAAGATACAAGGGTTTGACAAGCAACTTAAGACTGTAATATTTGACACAGAAAAGAAAACCCAAAAAGACAAATGCTTGTCTTATTATGATATACAATATAGGATTTTCTTTCGGGACTGTTACGGATATTTTCGTCCTCACGAAATAGTCTAGCAATCCTGGTACTGGATATAAATCTTGTATAAAGTTACTCTTCCGTTATATTACTATGTTAGAGAATCAAATATAGACATACGCGAAATATATTTTGATTTTTTTTATTATTTGTAAATAATAGAGCGCAAGCTTCTTACATGAGGTTAATTGTTTACCAAAAATATATATTTTATGACTTCAAATATCTGTAAAGAGAATTGTTTTGTTAATTACTTATTTTTTCAATATATACTAAGTATTGATGAAGAGCATAAAATAATCAAGTATTTAATGGTAGTTAATTTGCACTTATATATTGTATTTTTTCTTTTCGTATATAGTTTTGTTTATGATAATTGTAAGTAATATTTTATGTTACTGTAAAAGATGGAGTGTCTAATTATACACATAAATGAGTAAGAATTAAGACTAACTCCCCATCATTACAATAGCTGCAGAAACATGTTAAAATACGATCGGAAAATGGACCGAAAGCGTCGTCTCTAAGCATACATTACCCACTTAATAGATTCATTACAGTGATGCCAAGTAAATTGGAGGCAGCGGTACTTAATAGTGGTATTTAACATAAATTAGCGTAGTGAGCGAAAATGGCGTGCACTGCATGTCGGGTCTGTGTGGGTTGGCATCGGGCTGCGATAGAGCCAGCGCGCTGCCAAATAGCCCCACCGCTTATCATTCGGATTACGTAGAGCCACGCTCTACTCATATAAACGAGCCATAATATTATATGTACTGTCAGCTTTAAATTGATACATAATATTCTTATTATGTACCTACCCTGTAATAGTCAATAAAAAGTAGGTAATTATAATTATACCTTCGAGGATATAGTAGATTTTAGTTAATAAAAACAATGCAAAAATATGTTTAACTTCATTATCTCTACTTATTAAATTGATTATAAAACAGGGCAACGAGGTTGTAATCTAGACGACGTTAAAAAGCCACGCCATGTTCAATGCGATTAAAAAGCTTTAAACAGACTTCAGTCATATGTATTTCGATGACTCTGTGACGTGATGACAATATTTTGACCTGATTGGAATAGCTGTTTTCTGTGGGTGTACGTAGGTACATAGTTGGCACTTTAATAGAGGATTAAATATATGAGCTTTCACATGAGCCTTAATAGATTCATTAAAGAGACGCCAAAGCAATCTGTAGCGGTATTTAACATAAATTAGCGAAGTGAGCTAAAATAGCGCGCACTGTATGTCGAGTCTGTGTGGGTTGGCATCGGGCTGCGATAGAGCCAGCGCGCTGCCAAATAGCCCCGCCGCTTATCATTCGGATTACGTAGAATACTACGCATATATAACATACGCCCAATATTTTGATTTCAATACATTATTACGAATGTGTGAAATATGCACACGGGATGCTGACGGTTGATCGATTTCTGGAAGATTTATCCTTCTACAATTAAGAGTTAATGCTAGATTATAAATTTCAAAACGACAAAGTTATACTTTTCACGATACTTTTAAAATGTTATACTTCTGATTTCAACCTTTATGCTGTTAATTTGACAATTCAAAATAGCTATCAGCGGTCCATTGGCATTATGCTTCACTATAGGTAAGTCCTGTTTAGTCACAACTGCCAAATATTTCCGATCCAATTTTAAATAAACAGAATCATACATAACAAAACAGTTTGCGAACAAGCACAATAAAAGTTTTGCCTTTTGATATTCTCCTACTAGGAATCCTATATGGGTTAGAGCAAATACAACGGTGCAAACTGTATATTGCCCGTAGCCGAAACTCTATGCAAAGTGATTCCGATTTCCCATTCCTACCAAATGTTACCAACAGAATTTGTTTCCCCACCGTCCCGTTGTTAATTCTCACTCATTTCATCGACACTTCTCAGACCATACATATGAAAATTTGTGTAGTGATTGTCCGCTGAACATCATAAAATGAACATGGAAGGGACAGTAAATTCAAACGACGCTGTATTTTATATTCGGACAAAACGAATAGCGGCAGTCAAAATTAACGCAGTGGTCAAAGCGCTTTTCCACGCTGTTTTATGCGTCACGCATCAGATTTTCGACGGTCATACTATAACCTATCTTCATTTCAGCAAAAACCGATTTTCAGCGGATGCATTCATGACGCAATCTAGTGATAGTGCATTTAAAAATTTTGCCGCATATTTTTTACAAAATCGTAGGATTTTTCCAGGCCAAGGCGTCTAAAGGGAGCCGATGACTTGGAAAGCATTGGTCTCCCGCTCGATTTGCACTGCAAATTGATTTTTTATAGCGATCGGGGTTCTGTTTCTAAGCTTTTTGTTTGTCATCGCTTCTGCCTTGCGTTGATAAATTTGCTTTTGTCGTTGTCTACCGATATCGGAAGCTTATGTACCAGAACTACTTATTAAGAAATGGGAAGTAGAAAAAAGTTTTGGCATTTTTGTATACCTAAATATTGTTTGTTCCATTTTTTAAACGGGTAGGTTGAAAAAGCCACCATCAATTCGCTCAAGATTATGGGCATTATTATTTAATTACTTAGTTAAATTTATTAATAATATATTAATAAAATAATTAATATCTTTTACTACAAATATATTTACTACATCAATATATTGATAGGTACAGTTGCTACCAAAATTGTCGTCTACTAATCAATTTTGCAGCTTTTCGCATCGTATAAATGTTATTACAATTTTTTATTACTAGCTTTTGCCCGCGGCTTCGCTCGCGTGGAATTTAGTCTGCCACATAAAGTTTGCAAGGTGGTAGAGCAATGGTTCAACCAGGGAGTTATCACCGCCGCACCTATTTCTACCGTGAAGCAGTTCTTGTGTTTCATTAGAAGGGTGTGGCTGCCGGCCCGCTTTAATATGAGGCGATCATCGAAGTCCTCGAGAGTAGCAACGCATCTGTGATTGACTTCAGATTGAACCCTTGCCCTACTTCCTAAATCTGTGTGTTCAAATTTCAAATCACAGGCACGTATATTAATTTGAATTAGTTTTGTCGGCAACGGATATTAATACTTATTCTGAAATTAAAAGTTTTAAGAAAGGGTCTCAAAACGCGTGACGGTTACCAACGCGCAGTTGGCCGTTAGCCAACTGCGCGTTGGTAACCGTCACGCGTTTAATTACGACCTAAACTACTGCTAATCTGACATATGTGCCGAGTTGTGTAACATTAAAAGGTCGATGACGATTGAATGACATATCTAACCTTTTCCACTGTTTCATTCTTATTGACCTTTTTTTTGTCGAGGGGGAAACCTTTAAAAGGTACCATACGCCGTGGGAGCGACGCAGGGTTATGTGGGATTCTTATCGCACCAGGACTCCGGGATCTTCAAAGGAACGCAACTGGAGTCCTCTGAGTGCATTGCCCCATCGGGCTCCTCCCAAGTGAGCGGCTGGGCCCACCACTCCTTCTCGTCTTTACCACGATATGCGACCACACGTATACCACCATCCTTTCCGGGATCGCCTGGCTGGACTGTTCAAGCTCCTTGCATCCTGGCTCTCACGACAGCATGCGACCACACATGCTGACATCTTTCCCGAAGTTGCTGACTGGGTGTTTCGAGCTCCGAGTCTAGCCGCCCGCAACCCCGAAAGCCCCCTTTTAGTCGCCTCTTACCACAGACAGGGGATACCGTAGCCTTATTCTGATCCCGGAACTACAGTGACGTCATTCACATTGACCTTTCCCATTTTGCTCCGTGATTTATAACCATTTAAATATTAATTTCATAGAACTTCGTTGTATACGGCGGCGGCGCACGGCGCGTACTGCCGGTCAATCAATTGAGTACGCAATATGTTATACTCGTAATATCTTCTAAACTACTTATCCAATTTACATGGTGTAAAAAGTAGATTTAATCTGTATTAGATGCTTGATTTTTTGAAATCATTTATTTGGATAAGGATTAATATTTAGTTTGTATAAAACCCATGGAAACATCAACTTCATATTTTTTTAATTTTCAAATCATAAAAAGAGTTATTGTGGGTTATACATAAAATATAGATATATTCTGTCGCGGACTTTTATTTAGATCTATGTGAGCCAAACAATCCCACGGTACATTATATTTGGATATCTCCAACGGTTTAGGCAGCGTACGCGAAGATAGCTCTCAGAGGACAACTTTTTTTGCGACTAATCTGATATATCTCGTTATAGTATAACCTTATTACAAAAAATCGGTATAAATTATAGTCCATGTGTTATTCTGATGTATAACCTATATTACTGTAAAGTTTCAACCAAATCCGTTCAGTAATTTTTGCGTGAAAGAATAACAAACACACATACATCCTCGCAAACTTTCGCATTTATAATATTTTTTATTATGGTAAAACGTATTTACGGATTTGGACATATCTACTAGGTCATAGCAATAATTTATGTTTAATGTGTATTAACAATGAGAGTATCAGTTCACTTGATGATCGAATCCGTATAGAAATGGATACCCAACTGAACTCAATCACATATGCGATGCTATTTTTAGGACTATTACAGTTACCTCATGTGAAACTGAGCTCGCAACCATCACCTTCAATGGAAAAGCAGGAGCTGATAGAAATAGGTGTGGCAGTGTTATCGTTAGGTATTATTCTACTATCTTACTATATGTATAGTAATATGGACAAAAACATAAATAAAATATAAGAATTACTAGACTCCAAACGGCCGTCAAAATTTTACGCACAAGGACAGATTTCTACACTACAAGATTTTAGACTAATATTACCGAGGAACAATTTTAATATGTTATAGGTACTTACCATACGCTGCTTTAATTTCTTCATTGTTGACATTTATATCCAGTCGCATGGATCATAGTCACGGCAAAAACTGCGGTGGCAGGGAGAAATCGTTGACAAGCTCTAGTAGTAGAGTAATCCACGCTAGGTCGAGTACATTTTTCTTTTAGGTTCCATATCACGAAACAACACGGATATCTCTACGCACCAAACATTGTACTATCTGTCGTTTGCATTAAATAAAATATATTTCATCACTATCGTTATCTTACCTTTAAAGTAAGTGTAACATAACAATTTACAAATACACACATAAAATAAAAAATTAATATACCCACATTAATTTAAATAACTCAACCACTATGCAACTAAAGTGCAAGGTGTAAGGTTGCGGGTTTAAAGCGGGCTGTATATAATGTTTAGTTTGAAACCATTCTAGTTTATTGCGGGTTGAAATTTCGCTCCAACGCTTGCACTGACAGCGCAGGATGTTGGTTTTCCGCTGAGCGATTGGTATTTAACTTTAGCTAAACGTTGAAATTTGAGAGTGCTTGGGTAAAATATCTATGAACTCAACATTGGTGAATTTATTGCGGTATTATTCTGGAATTTAACTACGAGAGGATGCGAGCCTAGTGTGAAATATCAGTGTTGGCATATTAACTTCGTATAACGTGTATGTGAATATATCTAGATAAACATCTGTTTGTAATGTTAAAATGACAGTTTATTTTTACTAAATGCTTAAGAATGTATGTACGATACTTGTAACAGAAGAAAATCATTCTTGTGTATCCGTTTGTTTGTTTGTTCAGGCTAGTCTCCAAAACGGCTGCACAACTTTGAAGGGAGTTTCATTGGCAGTTAGTCTTTTATTTTTAACTAGTCGACCCGGCGAACTTCGTTCCGCCTACAAGTCAAAAATCCAAAATTATCAGTGTTTCTCTACTTATTATACATGTATAATACATAAAAACCTTCCTTTTGAATCACTCTATTAAAAAAACTACATTTAAATCCGTAGCGTAGTTTTAAATAGTTTTAAGCATACGTAGGGACAGACAGCTAGAAGTGACTTTGTTTTATACTATGTTAGTGACAAAGAATTAGAGCTTGGGGTAAAAAAATCTCATAAAGCTGCCGACGCCGACGCAAACTATTCTATTATGTACCTTAGAATTGGTTATTCCTTATCAATTTCGGTTACATGCATGTATGACGACCCGCGTGGTGCAGCGGTTACGATACCGGTCTGACACGCAGTGGGTCCCGGGTTCGATTCCCGGCCAGACAGGTATCTGAATGATGAGTTTAGATTCTTGTTCTGGGTCTGGGTGTGTGTGTATTCGTCTTTGTGTGTGTCCATGGCACCCACGACACAGGAGAAAATCCTACTGTGGGGCTATGAGTGTAGAAAGCGAAAGCGAAAGCGTACTGCATTTGTTAAACGCAGATGAAGCCGCACGGTACGGCTAGTGTTTCATAAGCTGCTACTAAGAACTCTTTACTTACTCTACATACTTAGCTGTTTCAAGTATTGTGATCCCTCGCGTGATCTTCCGAGGTGTCGCTTCCTGCAGTCGGCGTATAATCGCTCTTCTATGCTGAGCTGCGCACTTGCTTTATGTTGAAAACTTTTGTTGTTTAAATCTCGAGGCGTCGTAATGTTTCAAAGTATGCGAGGGATGTACTTGTACCTGTTTAGAGTTTGTTGAGAAATTGTACTATACTTCTGATTTATTTTAATCTGTGTACCTTTCTAGTAAAATGAATGGGATAATTTGGCATTATGAGAAGTTTGATTGTTTACTAAAATTAAATAGTATAAATACACATTTATGACATCTTAATAATTTATAGAGATCATGATAAGTTTGGCTTTAACGTCTTAAAGTATCAACTTATATAAGTCATTGAATTTAATATATACAATTAGATTTATTTAGATTATTATAATGTCAATTAAATAGAACAGGCCCATTTTAATTGAATATACAATATGTGAATAGACATTAAGTGATCATTGTCGTGTTATAAATAAAATTAATTGTAATGATGTGACCGGAAAATTATGACCAGATATTATCTGGGCAATTTTGTTTAGTCTTAAAGGACTGTCTAATTTTCCAAATAATCATAAATTGAAATTAAAATGTAGGAATAATGTAGGTATTCAATGATTTTTTAATATTTTATTTACACAGCACCTAGACAAAGCGCCGTTTGCAATGCTTAAATTACTTTAAAAACACAGTTACTACAATCGCCGCTTACTACTTCTAATCTCTCGTCAACCCATTATTGTCCCACTGCTGGGCACGGATCTTCTCTCAGAATGAGAGAGTTTAGATCATAGACCTCCGAGAACATTTTTTTAAAGAGCTCTCGGGTGTGTAGGTTTCTTCACGATGTTTTCCTACACCGAAAAGCAGTGATAATTAATTTCTAATACGCACATAATTTTACAAAAAGCAGTGGTGCGTGCCTGGGTTTGAACCTCGGACCTCCTGATCGAGAGGGCAAGTTTTAACCATTAGGCTATATCTGCTTCTAATAATAGTTACAATTAAATAGTACGTCTTTTTTAACAAACTTCCCAATACAAAAGTTTTATATTCGTCGCGTCGTCGTTTACTTACAAAGGCAATATACTATAAGTATATATACTAATGTTATAAAGGCGAAAGTTTGTGTGTGTGTACGTTTGTTACTTCTTCACGTCTAAACGGCTGGAGCGATTTTTATAAAATTTGGTAGGGAGTTAGCTGACACTCTGGACTAACATATAGGCTATGGACATTTTATGCGGAGAAATATCTTATTGCCACGGGACAGATGGACAGATACATTGATTTTAACGCAGGCGAAGCTGCGGGATTCGGGGTTTTTAATAAGCCCAAAACAGCACAGTAATAGTTACGATAAATCAAAGTGTTATCTTTCGGTTTGTTCCCATTAACGCCTGTATGTGCTAAACTCCGGTTCGCAATAAACTTGCGACTTAATCACAGCAGCGTAACTTCTCGCGAAACTATCTTAACACCAGTTAGCTACGACTTTCTGGTTTGTCTTTTTATGCTTTGTTTTCTTTCATTAAGAATTTCGTTGTTAGTTTATTTATAAGGTAAATATGGTTCGACCAGGGGCTATACTACAACTATTTGCAGCGTGAAGCTATTTTTGCGTTTTGTTGGTGTATTCCACTTTGATCACCCAGGTGATATCACCTAGGTGACCAAAGGCGACTCATTGGTGTCCTTTGATCCTAGTTGATATCACCTGGGTGATCAAAGTGGAATACACTGTTTTGTGGTGTATTCCACTTTGAGGCGCCTATGATCATCCAGGTGATTATGTCTCAGGTGATCAAAGGACACCAATGAGTCGCCTTTGATCACCTAGGTGATATCACCTGGGTGATCAAAGTGGAATACACCGTTTTGTTGTGCTTCAACGGTTGTGTGGTTACCGGGTCATTTTTATATCTTCAGTGAAATGAAAGTTGTTGGGAGTTCTACTACTCAACATGATGCCATCAAAAATAAAGGTGACATGATTTTTTTTCTGTAAAAAAAACTTCAAACCTCATTTCCCACAAATGCTATTTTGGCGCTTCAGCATTATTTCCTTTCCACCGACGATATGTATGTGGTAACCATTTTAGTCCTCGGGAGTATCAACGCATTTATAATTGATTTCAGATTGAACATTAATCTTTGTGAAGTTGGTTGTCCATGGGCGACAGGTATCACATACCATCGGGTGGAATGCATGCTCATTTTTTCAATTAATTATAAAATACTATATGGCTTTAAGTTAATTCTGCATTAATCTGAGTTGGAATCCACGCAATTAAATTTCGCTTTATGTCTTTAAATATCTTGTCGGTCTTGATTAGCTACATTTTTCCTATTCCCCTGGAATAACGTAGAATTAAGGAAGAAATGTAGAAGTTAAATAATAGTTAATTAATTTACAATTCGTCGTCAACCCATTATTGTTCCACTGCTGGGCACGGGTCATCTCTCGGAATTAGAGAGTTATAGGTCATAGTCCACCGCGCTGGCCAAGTGCGAATTGGTAATTTATAATATATAATAATTTTATTTACTTAAACTCTTTTATAATGTAATTGATCTGTGTATAACAGGATAGTAACTTATTTATTAGGATGTACGTACAACTTATACATAAGGATGTATTAACATATTATATTATATAAAAGACCTAACCAACCTAAATTACCTAAATGCATACTACTTGCATGTCTACATTTTCATCATTTAGAAAAATCTCTGACAAAACATGTATCAATTGACAGACCAACTACGAACAAGGTTCAAACCCAGGCACGCACCACAGATTTATATGCGTATTAGATATTAATTATCACTGCTTTTCGGTGAAGGAAAACATTGTGAGGAAACCTACACTGATTCTGAGAGAAGACCCGTGCGCAGCAGTGAGACAATAATGGGTTGTACCCATAATTTAATTATCCATATATAATACACTTTTATTAGCAGAAACATTACCTATATATGTGGAGCAAGGGATGACCCAAGGAACCGGCAACGGAAGCGAGATGTGATTTATCGTCGCTATTGTCACGCGGGACCAATTGACATTTTTCCTTGTATTACATATTTTTCGGTGATATTTGTTTACTTTTACTCTAGGCAATGTGACGAGAACAGTTTTTTTTTAGTTGTTTTAACCAACGTACTATCTATCTGATAGTCAGAGCAGTGATAGCCTAATGGTTGAAACTTGCCCTCTCCATCGGGATTTCCGAGGTTCAAACCCAGGCACGCACCACTGATTTATGTGCGTATTAGAAATTAATTATCACTGCTTTTCGGTGAAGGAAAACATCGTGAGGAAACCTACACACCCGAGAGTTCTTAAAAAAAAGTTCTCGGAGGTGTGTGAAGTCCACCAATCCGCACTTGGCCAGCGCGGTGGACTATGGCCTAACCTGTCTCATTCTGAGAGGAGACCCGTGCCCAGCAGTGGGCCAATAATGGGTCGATGAGATCTACCTGTGTATTAAATGAACTATAATGTATTGTACATTATAGATTTTAATAATAAATATCGCCAAAGTATATTTAGCTTTAACTCGAAAGCTATAGGCGCAATTTAGAATTATTGTTACTAATTAATATATTTCCTAAAGTTTATTGCTAATTGAAATAAAACAAAACGGTTAATTATTGTAAAAATTGTGATATATTCTTTCTTAAACTATGAATATTTAACTATACAAAATACATGATAATTTCTAATTTACATAATATATTATTATATATATTTATTTAACAAAATAACTATATAAAATATTATTCAATGGCTGGCGACGACCGATCGTTTGTTAACGCTTTCCTTAGTTTCACTGTTGCGAATTGTTGTGGCCTGCGTTAAAAAATATAACTTAGGTTATAATGCTAATATATTAATTTTGTTCAAACATAAATCAAATTTATCCATGAATTTCTTTTTCGTTAATCACAACGATATTTTCAATAAACTTTCAAATAAATAATACCTCTGTTGCTACTCATGTATTTGCCACAAACAGATAATCTGTATTCCCTAAAATTATGTTCTTTATTACATTTTTCATCATGAAAAATATTACACAAACACAAAAGAATATTGTAAAAATTATTTTTAAATTATATTCGTGTTATTTGATCGCAATGAAATAATATGAAAATATTTTATAGTAAATTGTCTACAACGAGAAAATTTTAACGTTATAAAATCTCGACGTAGATATCGTTGCAATTAACGCAAAGGGGTTCATTTACATTCAACAAGATCCCAGTGATAGATTTACTAAAGCATTTATCTATTCACATTTAACGAGCTCACTTTGTAAAGAACATTTTCGCTGCTGAAAAAAGATGTGGAACATGTTACGTCAACGTAGCCTGAGCACGTACTTGACTCTTTTATCACTTTTTAAGCGTTAAAGTCCACTAAAACTCGTTTTTAAAGGACTAAATGTGGAAATTAGGAAAAAAATTCTGTTCTACTTTCAATCCTAAATGATGGTTAAAATTGAATGACATTTTAATTGAACTTGCACAATAATAATCTATCAACTGGCTCAAATGCATGTTATGTAAATATTTGCGTTTTTTACTTTTTTTTCTATTTTAAAAATACATCTGTCACTGGGATTGATTTACGGAAAGATGTTTAAAGCTCTTTGCAACCAGCAATAACTTATTTTACATCCTAAACATATTTACGAGTATATCATAAAATCTTGATTTGTAATTATGGTTAAATAAAAAGTCCCTCTTTTTAACCCCAAAAATTCAAGGCGTAAACAATAACAACAACAAAAATGTAGAAAATATAATATCTACACTAAAATTAACATTAGTATAAATGACTACGTGTAGCGGTAATGGAATGTTACAGGACTAAAGTAAGATATATTTTATGAAAAAATACAAAAACTACAAGTACTAACAAACATCTTTAAGTAAAAGATTATTGTAGTAGCCAAAACAAAATATACACAAGTATGGATGTATGTATATGCGGTGTAGGCAGTATATGACTTCAAATATTTTTGAATGCTTTTCAATTCGGTATTAGAAATAAACATAATAATTAACAAAAAATAAAAAGAACACTTAAAATTACTACTTGTACATGGCAGTTTCTCGACCCCACAGATCATACCATGGTCCAAACGTATGGCCTTCTTCTGGTAATTCATTTGCCTCTGAGGGCCGCTTGAGTAGTTTTGTACGTGGAAGCAGTTGTGGTCTTTGCTGTTTCAACGCTTCATTGAATTTTTGATCGTCTGACTCGCTGTAAGGGCCCTCACTTCTGCGATCCATAAATCGTCTTGCTTCAAGTCTTGCCTCTTCTTGCCTTATCTTTGACTTTTCAGCCTTTTTAGAGTCTGTTTCATAGTCATACCGCGATGCACGTCTCTCTTGATCACTGAAGTATGATATATTTGACTCATAATACCTCTCTTCCTTGCGTCCATTGTACTGTAACGTACTGTCATCATAACTTCTGTTTATTCTGTTTCTCGGCCTTGCATCTCTGTTCTTAGAATCTGTAAATTCTTTTCTTACATGCCGTCGATCTAGCGAGTAATCAATTCTAGGTTCTCTATTTTCAAAGTTTCTTGTTGGTTCCTTTTTCTGATTTCTAGTTTCAGCTTGCGGGTATTCTTTGTGATTGTTATTTTCAAAGTGCTGACGATTCTTTTCTTCGTTGCTTGGACGTTTTTTGTATTTTAAAGTTCCTTCGTCATGTCCATTATAAGCATCTTCATTCCGAATGTCGTTATTATTACGTTCTGTAGAAACTCCATAGCGATCAGTGTGAAGTCCATCTTTGTACTTCAATGTTTCAGAAGACGCTGAGAAGGTTTTAACTTCCTTGGAGTTGTCTTTAAAAGTCTTGAACTCCATTTTAGGTGGGGTGCGTTCATGAGACGATTTTTTAATTTGTTCTGAAGATATTGTAGCTCGTACGTGAGGTTTGATTGGAGTTACCTCTATTTCTTCGAATTCCGGCATGTAAGCGTTTTCTTTCTTGTTTTTCACTTCATCATTTAACAATTGTGCTTGTCGGCGGCGATCTAACTCTTGTTGCTTTTTGGATGTCATGTGGTCGTCAACAATTATACAGTCATATGGATCAGTGCTTGATGCAATTGAATTAACATCAGAACTACTATCGTTATCATATCTTTGCAAGATTTCTCTTCGTTTAACAGTTTTCATCACAAAACCTTCGCCATTTTCATCATTATAAAAGCTGTTTTCAAAATTAGTCTTTATAGTACTTGTGTTTGTTAAATCTGAATGCCTGGATTCATTTCTAGGGGCAAACTCATCATGTTTTTCTTCCACAATAGATTTTTCAGACATGCTCTTTTTATTGATTTGTGTTTGGTTGTAGTTATCATTGCCCTTCCTTCCTTTCTCTAAACGCTCTTCATTGTTAATTGAGCCTAAACTTCTGGCCTGTCGTATTCCTCCATTCATCTTTACATCTTTCCTGTCAATTGTTTCGTGTGATCGTGTCTGGATATTTTCTACCGATGCGGGTTTCTCAGGACCATTCGTCTTTCTTTGGTCAGGTATGTCGGGAGCTGGTCTCAACTCCTTTTTCAGTTTAACAAAAAGCTTCTTCTTATATTCTGGAACAGTATCAACAATATCGCGATGTTGCCAAAGTGACATCCCTTCCATTATCTCCTCAGAAGTTGTGCGGCCAAATTTCCAAAATGATTTGGTTCTTTTGACTTTTTGAGAGTCCTTATCCATTTCCAACATATTACGTAGAAGCAGCTGTTGGTCGTCGGTGAGATAACCGTTGCTGGTATTATTTTGTTTTGGACCTCGTTTCAAACTTTGTGTTTTTAGCATGTAGGCTTTACGTTCGCTGTTTTGTTGAGCTGATTTACTACGAAAATAAATGAAAAAAAAATATAGCGAAATAAAATAATAAAAAACTAAATATGAGCAACAGAAAACATGAAGCAGGTAACGATACTAATTACTATAAGTATCCTATTACTACATACCTGATGGGTACTCGATGTCGTTGGGCCTCTTCATCGCTATAATCTACATCTGGTTGTGGTGGAGGTTCGTTTGAGAAACCTGAATCATTGGAGCTGTGTAATGACACATTACCAACTGCACCCACGGCTGATACGACAGTTTTGGCTGGCGCTGCTTTATTTTGAGCCAACTGCAACAAGCAAGGTATCTATTATCAATCAAGTGCTTGTAAGTCAATTACTAAAACAAAAATATGTTATATATAATAAATATTCATTGATATAACAAGTAACATGATGTAAGGTTGTACATGATTGTACAACCTACAATAAACAACAACTTGAATTTTTTGAAACAATATGTAAATTTACAACTTAGGACTTTACCTGGGATCGCATTGGTAATGTCTGCGGACCAAAACTCCTCGTCTCTATTACGGCGTGTGTCGTAAAACTGGCAGCTGATGTCGAGTTCTTAATAGCGCTGGTGGCTGACGGTGTCACCGATGGATGGAAAGTCGCACTGGCTGATGAGCTTAGCGCACTTGGCGATGGAGCCGGCAGGGTAGGGGGTAATCCTGGTGAGTTGGTACCCAGGCGACCCTAGGATAGGAATTGCATGTTATTTTTAACTTTTAATGCATTTGCTAAAGAAGGCGTCTTGGAAGTACGAGTAGAGAAATAATAATATTTAAAGGTCCCAGAACCCACTATGGTTGACGTTTGAAATCATAGAAATAGGTATTTTACATATACGTCGCAATACGTGAAGATTATTTAGATTAATAGTGAAATACACACACCCTGAAACAGTAACTGATGAATAAGCAAGACTTGTTATCAGAAAAAAATATCTTGGTACTCTCCTCACGCCATACGAATTTGATAGACAGTGAATCTAACAGCTGGTTACCTGTACCTCGTTATATTTACCTTAGAAACATGATGAGCAGTAACAGTATCACCAAACATGCGCGCTGGCGGATGTGCGTGAGCATGTGGCGTTGTGTTGCTTGACGAAACTTGCGCATGGGCAACGGGAGCTGGCGGTGGCGTTTCGCTTGGCGTTTGCGCCATACTCCAGCGAGCCGGTGAGCTTCCACTGAAAAGAATAATATACACTTAAAACAATGACATCCTAATCATAACTATATTGATAAATTCCTCAAGATGCATTCTTTCGGTGTTGAATACATGTCGAAATCGAATAAATGGATAATCAAATTTGGCACAATTTAGAAACATACCCAGTTTCATCATTAGGGATTGGTTCAGTGTAAGCCAATGGGAACCATCCGGCGCTATGGGTCCTTAAGTTTTCTCCGTATTGCCATCCTTTTGTCCTGTCACCCAGTAAAGCAAGGACATCTCCTTGCTGGAAGCTTAGTTGATTGTCACCAGCAGCGGCATACGCATATAAAGCTCGGGCAAGAGGCGGATCGCGCGACGTACACGTTGGTGGCGCTAGTGATGATGGACGGGTAGTTGTACGGGTGTCAGTATCTGTAAATAGTTTACATTTAAGGCTACTCACCAAATATAATTCGTACATTTGACATTTAGAACAAGAACATTGTTAGCATTCTTTATATTTTTTAAATATCAGAAAACAATGTTACTTGTTAAAAAAGATAAAAGGTGTTTGTTTTGACTGACTTCAAAAACGAGGAGGTTTATTTCTATATAGCAAGATAGGTAATATTTATCGTTAAAATATGTAACAAGAAAAGTATCCATGTAATTCTAAAATTTGGAATGGGATTTTGAGATACAGGCAACAACTTACTTTATTCTATCAATTGAATACATTATAAAAAAAAAATGGCAATAAGAAAGTTATTTTGAATTTCCTCACCATGTTCAACAGCATGGAGCGTTTGTAGATTGAAATCGGACTTGGCCCTCGATAATCCTTGAGCTGGTGAACCAAGTTCTCCAATGGACCTCACATCGAGGCAAGAGGCGTCGACAGATCGTGTTTTTCGTAAAGCAGAACCAACTGATGCTCGGTCGTCATCGTCTCCGTTGCGTGGACTAGCGTATACGTCTTCGTCGGCCCAGAATGAGACTTGCTGTAGAGTGAAATGTATTATTAAGCATAAATTTTATGTAGTTTTATACTTTGTTCTCTGAAGCGGTATTATTTCGGAAAAGAATACAGGATTATGCTCGATTTTTCCTCTCTGTGATGAATTACCGACGCACTCATATGTGCCAGTTCCTAATTATGTTTGTGTGGAGTTTTAAAAAAGGTTTTTACTGTTTGTTTTACTTTATTTGTTTGTTATGGATGCGAGTACTTTGTTACTGTTAGTGTTATGCAAATTTGTATTGAGTGAAACATTTCGTGAAGACAATTTTCGACTTCCTCACGTTCATAGTACGAACATTTAAGTACTCGTAGAATTCTTCTAACATACTAGTTTATAAATTTCGATTTATTCGCCGCGAGTTTATAGTTTAAATTATATGCAATCAGTGAATCAGAATTTTATTAACACACTCAAATGCAAAACAGTAGGTAATTAAATTCACGAATGTACATCGTTGAATGAGTTTTAAAGATGGATATACCATTCTGTGAATTTTATTTGATAAATTGTTATTGTGAGTTTAGTACGCACTGCGGCTTTGGAGCGTGAAGCTGCTGAATATTTATAAAACAAAGTTTCAGGTGACCGCCAAACGAGACTTATAACAGAATTTCCCTTGACCCAGTCGTTTAAGCTTACCCTCATTCTGCTCACGAACATGGCTTCGACATTAGGCGGGAGGAATTCTCTAGTGCGAGACACTTCTAACCACTCGTCGAGACCTGCGTTGTAGGCGGCCGCGCCAGCTGTGTGGTACGCGAGCCAGTGTTTCGCAAGGGAGCACTGTCGCTCCAACACAAAACCGTAACGACGCCGCTCTTGAGTCATCGCCTGTAAACATATGTTAGAATGGAGTGCGTTTCGATGTTTATGAGTAGAACAGAGCTCTTGGCGTGTACAGGTAAAGTAGAAATCCGTGCATGATATGTACGTGCGTACTTGTGTTACCCTAAAATGTATAAAACCTATATTTATTTTGTATAGACCTATAGGAGCACTTGCAAATGATCAGTAACATTATTTACTTTATTACATCAAGTTTGGAACATCATCCGTATCAAGACGATTTATCCCCAAAATTTTTAGTGTTTTATCGTTGTTGATATATTTTTAAACTGCCTTGTTTTTTATCATATAAAATATATTGTTGCAAAATTACACTGACGAACAACTTTATAAATGAATTAAATTTTCCTGCATCGTTTAATTTGTGTGTGAAGATTAATCTCTACTTACATTTTTCAAGCTTTGCTCGCAAAATGCGTCTAATTTTGTTTTTTCTTCCTCCAGTATCTGCATACTCTGAAATAGGGCGTATAATTAAAATGCGAAATAAACAAACGTACAAAATAAACAAAGAACAAGTGGGAAAAATAACAATCTTAATCTTATTAGCAAGTTAATATATCTTCGATCGGAGGATACTTAGTATTCCGGATGAGAAACAATCTCAGACATTATTATTGATATTGATACAACGCCAATATTTTTATTACTTTGTGAATATTACAAGGAAATGATTATATCGTGATGAATACAAATTTTATCAATATGGATGGTGGTTTCGTCACCCACCTATTATTCGGAATGATTAGCCATCATCAACGCAGTGCAAAATATTGTCAGAATCTATTTACTGGAAAATTTCATTTGATCGGTTGAAAGCTGCAAAATATGTAGTTGCTCAAGAACTGTTACTCATTGTTTTTAATTCCATGGTTAAACAGTAATGGTAGTTCAAGTTAAGCTACGATTTTTGTTATGTCTATAGATAATGTTGAAAACCGATTGTGATATAATGACCAGATGTTTTGCTCATATCATACTGGGTTCTTATTTGAGAAAATGCATGTTATCACAATTTATGAGAATGTCGTTGCAAATATCACATGCCAGCAAGGATATACATTTCCTATGTAATGTGCTAAAGACACTTAATTTTCTTTGGAAGGTACAGAAATATTTCTTATTTTATTTAATTTAAAGTCTTTGAAGAACTTGAACCCTTTCAAAGGAAGTCATCCATGAATATTGTTGAGGAGGTAAACAGAATCCTTTAAATCCAACGGTCTGCAATAAACTTTACGATACTTGAATTAATCATTAAAGTAATTACCTTCATCTCTTTGTCCATGGCTGAGCCGACTTTAGTGGCATTTGTTTTCTTCTTTCGTTGCTTTTTGATTGTAGCAGCCGCCTTGCTGTAGCTCTCTGAACGCAGTTTATGTTGTTGCAAGAATCTCTTTTGTTCCGACTATAAATAAAAACAGAAATGTTAGGCAAGCTATTGTAGATTTATTCTAGTTTAAGCAATGGCTCTTCAACGGTGTACGTCATATCTAGTCACGTTACCATATGCCAATTAATAAATAACTATGTAATTGATCTCAGTTTCTTTGTGGATTGATTAGCTTTCTAAATCACTTCGTTTCTGTGTTAAAAATGTGTATAACACAAAATATTATTTTGCTTATGACTGTCTTTCGCCAAGGTCACACTTTGTTCATACCTGTGTATTAAACTAAAAATAATATGAATCGAATCCGCGACCCATTGCACGTCAGACCGGTATGGTAACCGCTCCGCCAGTCAAAACAGAAATATAAATTTATCAATAGTGTCATCAGAAGGGATCGAATCTGAATCCCAGTGCGTACCAGACTACGCGTACCACGCGGATAATCTTTGTCAGCCAGCTTTAAAATTACTGAAATTGTTCTTGTTCCGAAATAAGAATCATCTCCGTTCAAAAATTGCTCTCTTATCTAAACTTGCAATACTCGTTATTTAGACAAAGTGTGAAAGTTTATATTACAATTCCCACCGTGGTAATTCGGAACGAAATTAAAAAGGTAGGCTGACTGGGGTCGGAAATGCTCTTAGGTATATGACTATAGGCCATTCAATTCGGGGGGAAACTTTTTTAATAGAAATTCTTATCGAGATAAACGAGACGCTTTAGGTTATATGAACTTCGAATCCTGTTCCTGTCTAGTAAACAATCCGTGTAAAAGGAGGAACTAGTCTTTATTATTTTACGGGAAAAGGTGCGATCGTGACAAGCTGAGTGGTATTAACTGAAACTTATACGTAAACTTTATAAGTACTATTTTCAGCTTTTTCAGTAGGTTTTTTTATCTGACTGTAGTAGCAAACGAGCATGCAGTCCACCTGATGGTAAGTGGTCACTGCCGCCCATGGACATCTTTAATGGACTCCATACAGAACATGGGTTCCATTTGAAGTCAATCACAGATGCTACTCCCCAGGACTATGATGATTGCCTTATGTGAAAGTGGGCCGGCAACCACACTCTCCCATCGAAACGCAAGAAATGCTTCACGCTAGAAATAGGTGTGGCGGTGGTACTTCACTACCTGAACCTTGGAGAGGTAAGATGTAGATGTATAATGTGGTTTTATATCATGAGCATATATATAATTTAATATTATTATTTTTTGTTATGAGAGTGTTTTCTACACTGTTATTATTAAAGTTGCCTTACAATTGATAGGGACAAAATTGATGTTCCTCAACCAACATTTCTGAAGTAGTGGTGTAAGCATTAACCTACGAAAAAACTAAATAACCTTGTACTGCCGAGGCACCTATAAGAATCGATTGGCTAAGGGTTGCAGTATTCACTTGTAAAAAATAATTCAAATGTTTGTTAAGTCAAGTAACGATACGAATACTAATGAAAATAAAATAATATTAAGGCTTTTTTTATGTAACTGAAGTAGCAAACGAGCATGCAGTTCACCTGATGGTAAGTGGTCACTGCCGCCCATGGACATCTGTAATAAACTTCATGCAGAACATGGGTTCCATCTGAAGTCAATCAGAGATGCGTTGCTACTCCCGAGGACTATAATGGTCGCCTCATATAAAAGTGTGCCGGCAACCACATCCTTCTATCGAAACGCAAGAAATAAGGCTGAATATGAACTATACACAATGAGTAGTTTTTATTACATGTTGGTATAAAGATTTTACTCTTTATTTTACGACAAAGATAAATAGGTACACACGGGAACTAAAAACAGTATGAAACAAAAGGTGGCCAAACTTAAAAGCGTTTCTCCAACCTTGGGTTAGGAAATACGAAAATAAATGTTAAGAAGAAGTAGTGTGTATTTAATGAATACAAAGCAACAGATGTGCGAATATGTACTGAACAATTTTAAGGTTAAATGACGTCAGCACGGGTCAATAATGTAGACTTAGAAATACACGGGGAAAAAAAGGTGTACATAGACCTCTTTAGAAAGCTAACAATGCATTAACGATTCCTTTAGTGTTCTGTGTTTTGCTATAAAAACATGTCGGCTCAGTTTAAGGCTTTATTGAAATTTTCTCTTTATCATCATTCCTAGTAATTAATATCAATTTAGATAAATTGAAGCAGTATGGGTTTCAAGTAAGAGTAAAGTGACAAATTTATTACAATTAATAAGTATAGACAAAAAGTTTGCGTTTAAAATTAACACATGCCACAAAATTTTCCAGCCACTCAGGGTTGACTGGTAGAGAATGCCATCAGGCATTAAGTTTGCCCTATAAACTTTTATAAAGGTGCAATACATAAATAAATAGACACAAACAACTAACCAGTAATAGGTATCTATATAAACGTACCCTGCGCTTACAAACACAAAATATACTAACCTGTACCACTTTGGTGTCTTTCTCTAGATTCGTTTCCAAGGGGACCAGTAGATCAACGTAGAACGCCTTCAGCTGTATCAAACAAATAAATTACGGATTATAGCCAGCAACGGAATAAAAAATTGAAATAAAAAACTTTTTATGGCAGGTGTTTTATGGGAAGAATTCTCTTACTGCCACTTCATGTCTTAATAAAGGATTTACGAACGGTTTTTATTACGTTTTATTTAGATGAGGTATGAGCATATTTAACTGCCTGGTAATATGGGTAAGAATACAATAGAATACTCTTTATTGCACACTAGAAAAACAAACATAACAAAAACATACAATAGGTACAGATAAGTCGTATGCAATAGGCGGTCTTATCGCTAGGCAGTCATCTCTTCCAGACAACTTATGCATGGAAAAGGTAAGGAGAACAGGAATAAGAAAGTGGGAAGGGTGAGTGAAGTTAGAAAGAGAGCTTGGAGATAGAAAGAGTAATAGAGATTGAACATCGGTGATCCAGCATTTTTGCCCATTTTCAAAGAGTCAAGACTTGTGGGTCAGTTCGATAGATTTGTGAATCTCATACACTCTTAAGAAGAATCAAAGCATCTGTGCGCAATTTGACGACCCACGTGGCGGAGCGGTTACCATACCGGTCTGAGCGCAATGGGCCCCGGGTTCGATTCCCGGCCAGACAGGTATCTGAATGATGAGTTTAGATTCATGTTCTGGGTCTGGGTGTTTGTGTATTCGTCTTGTGTGTGTCCATGGTACTCACGACACAGGAGAAAATCCTAGTGTGGGGCTATGAGTGTAGAAAGGGTGTAATTTCAGGCAAAACCTTACTACCAACTTACTTTCTATATAGAGTTCAGTGTTCCTCCACTATATTATGCATATAAAAACCATGCGCTTGAGTCACTCTATCTATTAAAAAAACTGCAGTAAAATCCGTAGCTTGGTTTTAAAGATCTAAGCATACATAGGGACAGACAGCGGGAAGCGACGTTGTTATGTAATATGTAGTGATTTAAGGAAAATTATATATCTAATTAAGGTATTGGAGGGTAGTGTATTGCGTAATGTTTTACTTTTTACAGTTTGACAGACATCTCATTGAGGTAGTATGTTTTCGGCAAATTGAAAAAAAATCGCAGCGCTGTGAATATAATGTGTTATTAAATATTTATGTATTGTCAATGAATACCAAAATCTCATTGTTACGGGATAACCCGTTGAGACTTGATGTGTCACACTTAAAGATTACGAAGACAGAAACCGAAACACTTATTTACCCACTATCAGCTTTAAACAAAGATATCGGTACCGATCTTAGTAGAATAGAACAATCATTAACCAAGAACTTACAATATTCATTTGTTGGTCCTGAATTTCTCGGTATACCTCCACGACCTTCATAAGGGCTGTCCCTGGAAATAAATATAATTATATTAGTCTGGGTTATGTTTAGGCCTAACTTCAATAAATTACATGAGCACAAATTGGAGAAATTAGAGGTAGAAAAAATAGACTTATACTAAATTAAAATTGGATAAAAACAATAAATAAAATACCGTTAACATTCTTTGTTCTGATTTATAATACGAGTATAATTATGTGTCATCGCAGATGTACAAATTTATAAGTAAAGTACCATGAATCTTATTACACCTACTTAACGATATACTCGTTAACACGTAAAATAAAAGCTTCATTTGAAGGCACGCACTTTATAAAATAAATTATTAAAAGTATTTTCTACATCATTTTATTTTTTTTGTATTATGTACCGTAAGTTAATATGCAGTGAGAGCAGTGATAGCCTAATGGTCGAAACCTGCCCTCTCAATCGGGAGGTCGTAGGTTCAAACCCAGGCACGCACCACTGGTTTATGTGCGTATTAGAAATTAATTATCGCTGCTTTTCGGTGAAGGAAAACATCGTGAGGAAACCTACACACCCGAAAGTTCTTAAAAAAAAAAGTTCTCGGAGGTGTGTGAAGTCCATAATTCTCACTAGGCCAGCGCGGTGGACTATGGCATATAACTCTCTCTGAGAGAAGACCCGTGCCCAGCAGTGGGACAACAATTTGTGGGTTGTCGAGAAGTCAATATGTACTCTTATGTGTTTCTTTAAAGCGTATTTTCTCATTTTTAAAATCACGGACCGCTTTGTTCTTTGAATTAATCTGACTTCGTGTATACAAAGTTTTGAGCAATAATACAGTACTGGATAAGATTAAAATTGCAAATAAGTTTACCGTATTTTATAGGTCTGCAGAGATTGGGAGCGAATGACACTATGTAGCAATGTTCTATTGCCTAGTCAGGCGTGGCTGTGCAATGCCCTTTCATCAGGCGATTGGTTTCAACGCCTCTTGCGACATAGCTCTGAAGTCCCAATGTTTGTATTTATGTATAAGCATAACGCGATTTGTATACGTGATCCCAAATAAAATTATATTCCAGGCAATGTTTATTATTGTTTACATTATTTACCTTATAATCACAAGATACATTTATCAATCTTCTTTCATTACTAAAAGGCTGTAGTACCTACATATATGATAACACTTACAATGTTTCCTAAAATAAAATTAACATTTTAAAGGTGGTAGAACCAGTGCAGTTCAACCGGGGAAGTACCACCGCCACGCCTATTTCTAGCGTGAAGCGTTTCGGTAGAAGGTTGTGGATGCTGGCATACTTTCACATGAGGCGACCATCATAGTCCTCGGGAGTAGCAACGCATCTGTGATTGACTTCAGATAAAACCCATGTTCTGTATGTAGTGGATTACAGATGTCTCTGGGCGGCAGTGACCATCAGGACTGCTTGTTTACTACTTCTGTCAGATAAAAAAAAAATAAGATTTTGCTAAAAGGTATGTCCTAGTTATAAAAATTCTAAGGTTTTTGAAACCTTACCTATATCGGCACATCCTCCCCATGTGCCCTGCTGCGCTTGACGGCCGAGTTTGCCGACCGCATCCACGTAAAGGCGGGAAGCAGCCGCTGCACCTATGGGTAATAAAATCTTTATATTAATACGTGAAGCCAAAAATTGTGATTCGTTATTAAGATTCTTGCCGCAGGCGAAGGACTATAAAATTACGCACGGTTATAGTTGATGTAGAGAAGGATTGCGCAATACTAATATTTTTTTTTTAAATAATGCATAAAACATACTCAAAATACCTTGCATTTGACACAAACAAATACGTAATAAATGAAAAAGAACATTCAATGTCTTACTATGAAAACACATAACGTCAAAAATGTCAGATGTCTTTGTTAAAATACCCGCTATTGCTTTTAAATGCTTAAAAGCTTAGTTAATAAACTTGTTTTTATCTCTAACGGGTGCATTCAAAATAACTTGAAAATTGTTACAATTTATTAAAATTAGAGAAATATTGGTGCTACTTTGGACAATATAAAGTTTAGTTTTTTAATTTAAATGACTAGTAAGGTTTAATAGACATAGACTATGTAAAAAAGTAAGACAACTAATTCAACATTTACTTTTCTTTGCAACCCATGTGGCTAAGTGGTCATAAAATCATTCACCATGCAAATGGTTTAGGTTCCAGCTTGGTCAAGAACCTTTGTAAATGATTAAATATTCACACTTCATCCATTATAATAAAATTCATTGTAAAAGATACTTTATTTATATATATAATTATATTAGAGAGACGATATCTCTAAAATTAAAAGAAATTAATTAATCTAAATTTTTATCCTTGGTTGGCGTTTGCGCTCTCATATCCATTTATATTTAGTATGAAGCCACTACGTATCTTCAGAATAACACTTTCGAATATGAAACGTTTAATTAACTATATACATATATATAGGGGTGTTTGCAATCAAAGAATTATTTGGATATTCATTGCTGACCTCATCCAACCGAAAATTCCAATATATGCAACTCCAACGCAATTAAGTTTTAAAATGACATCACTCAAAAAAGCCAGTTCCAGTTTGTTACGACTATTAAATATATTTTTAATAACGCACTATCTGTATCCGGCATGCGTTGCAATGGCAAATATAAAAAAAAATAAAATTAAAAAATATTTTTTAAAAGTAAATAAAACTAAAAAAAAAAAACAAAAAATACAACCGACTTCCATGCAACAAAAAAGTAAAAAACAATTGAAATACATATGGTTTAAAGCATACACAGCAGGTACTGAGTACATAGTTCTGAAGTCGGCGCTCATACAGGACACATGTAGTTTCGTCGTGATCGAGCGAAATATGGTTTATTGTTTAAAAACTAATTTTTAATTTTTATTTCTTTATACTTGACATTGCAACGTATGCCGGGTACAGCTAGTGTGTTATTAAAAATATTTAAAAGTCATAACAAATTGGAACTGGCGTTTTTGAGTGTTTTATTAGTAAAACGTCTACTTTTACCCACTCAATATCAATTTTATCAGGCAACAGTACATATACTTTTAATAAAACGAAAGTAGCAAACGAGCATGCGGTCCACCTTCTGCTAAGCGGTCACTGTGGCCTATGAACAACTGTAAACAATTTAGAACAGTGGTACTATCTGAAGCCAATCACAGATGTATTGCTACTCTTGATTTTGTTGGTCCGGGAAAATTTGCATACCTCCCCAGAACACTACACAAAGTTACATAACAATTATCAATGATTTTGGAACGTGTACAGGAAAAATATTGATTTTTATTTACATAGAGAACGTTTCATAAAAAAATCTTTAAATTTTTATTTGTATATTCTTTTTTAGACAACAATATCTATTTCTATTTCTTTTTCATGTTTCCGTGAATGTGAATAGTTCGCATATACGGAATCACAATTTGTCTTTGAAATAATTACTCGTTAGCATCAAGGGTTCATTAGTAGGTACAGAATGCCATTAAGTATTATTGCTGCCTATTATTAAGGGTTCCAAAGGGCGATCTCCAACCAGGTCGACGTAAAATGATAAATTTATACTTCTATCCTGATTGTCGGTGATCGCCGTTTGTTAATTGAACTATTAAAATAATTACTGTTTTGGAAATCTATGTATTAAATGTAATCCCGAAAGTATGAAATTCATAAACTATCTATGTTTAGATTTCGTCAAGAATGGTTGGCATGGCATCGTGGCGTCAAAAATATTCACTGATTTGAATGTCTCTTTTATCATTCATTCGATTGTCTGGCCGGGAATCGAGTTCGAACGCTCAATCTCTCGCTCTCGAATAAACATCGACGAGTAAAAGAAAGGTTTCTCAATCTTCTATTGGGACCCTTAAAATTATCTACATGACCTTTGAGCTTAGCCCCTAATCATGGATTACGCTTGGATATCTGTCGACTATATCTATTAGTATAAGATTACAGCGTACTCTTTGACTATTTCAAAATCTTAGTCACATCTGTCTTCTTACAGCAATAGCATTATTTCGACACATTTCCATAAACATTCGATCCACATAACTCATCATATCACAAACCACAACAAAGGCATCAAATTAAAACCTCGAGTAAGTCTAGCAGCACAATGGCCAAGTTTATTGCTGGTAGCGTACACTAGATAAGCCAACAGAGACTATTTGGCACAAACTGCGCCCCAGTTTCGGCGCCAAGCTAAGGTTCTGCATATAGATGCAGTTTGGCTCGCCGTATATAAATTAATTGTTCATGTCTCATTGAGTGCGCATGGAGTTGGATTTCCAGTAGAATATTGCCTCGTAGGGAAAGCTACAAAGTTTCTGAGTCTTTCAAAGCATGTACTAGACAAGTAAAAGAAAAGGGTAGGCAATGAAAAGTTCTGTGAGTGACAGAGCTAGGGTCAAATAGAAAATTTACAAGAAAGACATTTTGTAAATAAATGCTCCTTGTATGTTGGAAATTAGATTTTTAATGGCAATGGCATAATGAAAATGTGATGTGGGGATCAAGTATTAAATAAGACAACGAAGTGTGGTTTTGCTAATGTTTTCGATATTATTGTTCGCTTGTGATCGGTCTTCTTCAGCAACGATATAGCTATGAGCGATCAAATTTAATCTTTTGAAAGGAGCAAGTTTATCTACTCGTTTATCTACCAGAACCAACTTAATGCTAGTGATATCACTGATATTATGTTTCTTCTCTTTCGTACTAAGATCTCACATAGGTACGCTTCATTAAAGTAAAACTTCTTTACCGCATTCAGCAAAACACAGCAGAGTAATATACTGAAACTGTATCTAATCTGTAATAAGGTGATGCCGCTGCAAGCAAGCATTATATTATATTGTTTTAGGTAATAACTTACTTTCATAGAATTATCACGTATGAAAAAATCTACTATTTAAACCTACACGATATATTTTTTCAGCATACATATGATAACACAATTATTATGCAGAAACCAATAGCAAGTAATTTGCGTCATGCAAAAAAACTCAGAAAATAATACAACCTCAGTTTCGAGTTGAAAATCGTTCTAGAAAAGATACTAAAAGTCTTACCGTGTAAAGCTTTCAGATAAGCCTTTCCGGCCGTTATCATCTGCCGAGCACCTGGGTTGAACTTGTCCAGGATGTTCTGAAACAATGAAACGAGAATTGAATTCAATGTAAACTTTTATTTGGGTGTATTAGGTGCTATATATATACAAAAACAGCGTTGTTCAATAAGACATCATCATAATCAATAAGACATCTTCCGTCAGCTACGCCAAGCTGATATAATGAAGAAATGAAAATGAAAATGAAAAATGATTTATAGCATTAAAAGTAGTACATAGTTTCAAAATATTGTTGGGTATCCCCTTTTAAGTATGTCTATTAAAATAATTATATTATAATAAGTCTATTTATAAGTTTATTTATTTATTTTTATTTCAATTTCTATTCTAATAAGTATATTTCAATTGTACTTTATTAATTGTGTATTTATTGTGTACGGTGTATGTATGTGTATTTAATACACATTAATCACGTACACAGTACATACACATTTTGAGAGATTAAAATTTTTAAACTAAATATAAGAGAATTTTCCTACGTCAATCCGTAGGTTAAAACTAAAAGCTTGATATTGAAACTTTTATCATCAAAAATATTTTGAGTGCATAGACGCTATTAAACTACAATTTAATTGATGAAATCACGTATTTAAGAATGTGAGGTCAACGAACACAGGATCAGTAAGATGTTTTTAAACACTGAATACTAACTTTTGAGATACAGTTTTCGCAAAGTTTACATTAAATGACTCCAATACAATTTACAATGATATATTCCAATTCCTTACCAGTCGGAGCACATCTTAAGCAAACATTCAAATAGGTACAACAATAATTCTATTAGCATTCTAAACCTGTTTTACAGACAAACATTGATTTCGAATTGCGTTGTAAAATGGGTACTTAATAATAATATATTGTACCAAAAATATATAGGATTTTTCGAACATATTCTCACACAATATAGTACTGACGGATCCAGGATTTACATTTGTGGTTGCTAGACCTACAGAAGATAGCCTTTCAAAGAATCTGATGTCGAAACAAAGGTATTCCGATATCAAAGACGCTATCTATAACGGGGAGCCTGCTTGGGTGATCCCATTCCTTGCCTCACACGCTTAAGTGTGTGTTTTTCCCTCAATATGCCGCTCTATGTCAATATTTGCAGGATAAAATCGTTGTTATATCTTAAGTTGTAATTTTTAATATGATATTTTGAAAATTAGACGTATTAAATTGAAAAGTTAACGTATATTTCATTTTTTGCCGAATGACAGGAGGAAAGACTTGTACTTTAATTTGGAAGGTGTGCAAAATAATACGAGTATAATGACTCAATTAACCTATTTTTAAAGTAGATTCCACATTCCATGACATATTCAAATACCACACCTGTCAAAGCATTGTACACAAACATAAATATTCAGATAGGACAACAATAATTCTATTAGCGGACACACTTAAACCTGTTCGATAGACAAACATTGATTTAGAATCGCGATGTAAAATGAGGACTTGCAAATACGCATTAGTGCTGGAATGCGGCTGGCAAGGATGGCAGCATAACTTAGGCTAACATCACGATACTGCCGTGGAAATATCGTATTAAATTATGAATCTTATTAAGTGCATTCTGTACAGTAACCACTGAATTAATTGATAATTTATTTCCGTGCATATAATTAAAATTGATGTGTTTGTATGTGATTTCAAAATAAGAAACGATTATTTTTCAAACTTACATGTTTATAGGTTTATAGGTATTCGACAAAACATGAAAATAAGTCACTCTACATTATTTTAATAGGAAAAATGTGGCCAATATAAATTTGCACGAAAATATGCATAGTTTACATATTTGACTATTGTACTGAAGTAAACATTTTATTTTAAACATTATGTTAGTTAAAATTCCGAGTCCTAAAATGGTGCCAACCCATTATTGTCCCACTGCTGGGCATGAGTCTTCGGGATTTTTTTAAAGAACTCTCGGGTAATGTAGATTTCCTCATTATGTTTTCCTTCACCGAAAAGCAGTGATAATTAATTTAATAATATGCACATAATTTAGAAAAATCTGTGGTGCCTGGATTTGAACCTCGGAGCTCCCGATCGAGAGGTCAAGTTTCAACCATTAGTCTATCACTGTTCTGTTAGTCTATAACTGCTTTATTACTCTATTACTGCTCTTGAAATGAGTCCTAAAATAAACACACAGAATTATATTATAACAAAACTAAAATCATTCGGATTTACCGGTAAGTTATTGAACCCCCTTGTTAAATATCAACACGTTCATAAATTCATTTCTTCATTTATTGTTTGAAAAATTACGTCAGGTTTGGCAAAGTAGATGCTAAAATACGATTCATCAAATACATCAAGTGAGTAGGTACTAAACACATAAAATTGACATAATGTGCCACTTTCGAAGCTTATAGAGGCGTTTAACCGTAAATAGGCATTGGTAGTGCAAAGTGGCCTTTCAAGGATGCCAGCAGCCTAGCTGGCTACAACCGAAGCGTTTGGTGTTGAATTCTAATCACCTAATCAAACTACATAGTTCTTTAACTTGGCCAATCATTTGAACAAACATTGGTACACATTTTAAAGCGGTTTAACAACAATCTTCGCCAAAGCCTTAGAAAGGTTGTGCTACTTCTAAAGCTAATTTAGATCGCAAACAGAACCGCGCAGAAAATCTAGGACTGGCTGTAAATAAATTAACGTGGAATGTGTGTTTTTAACTTCGAAAAAAGGAGGTTGTTAAAGAATACCTACGAATACAAACTAATTAAGATTCGATATCCTACTTAGAATTCTAGCTTTTAAAATTTGTGTATTCTTAAATCTATTGCATACATTATTGTTACATAGATTGCAACAATATTTTTTTTAAATAATGTTTTTACTTTTGTGTTATTATTATTTTTAAATGGAGGGTATTGAACGCGAATAGTGTTTTATCTTTAAATTTAGAATAAATGAACTTTGAAAAAAAAAATGTTTTTTTATTTGAAAAGATGTGTATTTTCTGAGAATGTTTAAATAAATTAATATCATTTTCATTCCGAATTGGACAATTCTGTGCTTTAAGAACTTTCGGGTACTATTTTTGGATTTCTTTACTTAAATATCTTGTTCAAAACTTTATGTAACTTACTAAGGTTACATACTTATCAGTATAACCAACAAAACTATCACACATTAGAGCGCAGGAAATCGAGGGCTTAGACCGTAAATAGACGTGGTAGAGGAATGTAGCCTCAAGGATGCTGCAGTGCGGCGTCAAGGTGTGGCACCGGCACTCGCCGTACGACATTCCATTGTAAATATTGCTCAAAGCCACTTCTTCCGAGCCTAAATACCCCGCTTCTGAGATACACTTGATTTAACGATTCCCGGTTCCACTACGAATAGAAGCTTTCATTTATTATCGATAAAATTTTCTACTGATTGCTGTCTGCTTAGGTTATGTGGAACACGGAATTGGCGTGTAATTGCAATCTGTTTCAAGTAATTTAGTAAGTAGGCGCGTTTTCTAGATACAAGACTGATGGTACAAGACTTAACTGATTAGGAGGTGGATAGGTAATAATTCCACTCGTTTCTATGTTATAAATAATCTAGGTTGTTAAATTAGGTCACTCTTAACGCTACTTGCGTATAACGATAAGTATTCGATTGGCTTTTCATCTACTAGTTATTAAAACATGTATTTTACAATAAATATGCCAGGTTGCACATACTCCATATTATGAGCATTACCCATATATTATTTTTGTGCAATAATATATGTTTAAGAGGTTTTATGTTATTTATTTTTAAAAGAAAATGTTTTTGCGTTTTATTATGTTTGTTCATTCTATCAATAGAGTCGATATAAAAATGTATTCTAGTAAATATGCTTTTTATTTCATACACTCATTATAAATGCGTAACGATATAAATAAATTAATAGTTTACAAATAAAATTACAAGTAAATCTACATGAAGTCAAGTAGGATATAGGATTAGGTAATATACCGGACATGGAGACGAAGTGTCGTCCACGCCTTAATACCAATCGGTAATAAGTATAATTGTTATATTATTGTTCAGAAATTAATGTGACAAATTTAAATAAATCTTAGATGTAGTATTATTATTGTATGAAGTACTTTTATTGTAATAGTATGAAAATTTTAACAAGCTCCACTGTATGTAAATCACACCCGTGTAACATTTTACGGTTATTTCTAAACACTATAATTTCCAACTAGTGTCTGCATTTGCCTCATTCTTTCGTGGCTTGATTAGTGGTGCGTTATCAGCACACCTACTTCCACAGCAGCATCAAATGTTACTGAGTTCCAATGTCTGAAGAAAAGAAAAATATCTAAGAGGGTGTTTGTATAAGAGTAGGTGATAGTCAGTGTATCATAAGGTCGACATGTATTTGTTGACAGCCTTATATAGGTACGATTCCAATCTTAATAGAATTGAAAACAGATGTCGTTTGCCATCTTATTATCATTTTCACTGCATGTTCGCTTGCTATTTTATTTATAAAAGAACTGAAGTCTCTGAAATCGTCTCAAATGTTCCTTGATAACTCCATTTCACCGCAAATGAAGGTGCAAAGGTAAGCCAGCTTACCAGGTAGGGCGAGCCGGTTATTGGCACATTACAAAAACCAAATGCATTATCCCTTTCACCCTTAGCGTGAGCACGACCACTACGTGTTAATGTGTTTTACGACTTTACGATCTTAGAACCCTTATCTCATACTATACATACGTATAAACAGTTATAGCGCCTTTAAATCCCATATCTCTACTCTAGGTTTTTATGTGGTTGTAACAATAAACAAAATAAATAACAAAACTCAGGATAACACATAAAGTACTAATTTAGAAGGATTCTGGCCATAGATAGATAATATGTGTCTATGGCCAGGAATCGAACCAGAGTCCCTGTGTGGTACCGACATGTTGACCGATACACTATGACGGCCGTTGTTGTACACCAGTATGAATATCGGTATTTCACATTAGAGGTTCTCACTTAAAAATAAGATTCTGAGGTATGCACTGATATTTTCAAAGCTACAGCGTAGTGTATTATGACTGAGTCATCGTAAGACCTCTTGATCGTAAGACCCATAATAATTTAAATCAATAACAGTATGATGATGATTATTATTCACATGCGCAAGAATTGGTGCGAGTGCGGAATTTGACAATACCGGTCTGACGCGCAGTGGGTCCCGGGTTCGATTCCCGGCCAGACAGGTATTTGAATGATGAGTTTAGATTCATGTTCTGGGTCTGGGTGTTTGTGTATTCGTCTTGTGTTTGTCCATGGTACCCATGACATAGGAGAAAATCCTAGTGTGTAGAAAGCGTGTTTTTTTTAATTATTATTGCACAGAAACCATTTTTGGTGCCAAAAGTTGCATCATATATGCCATCTTCTGTCTACTATAGCAAATGCGAATATTCGTTACGAATGTTGTTTTTTTTTCAGTTTTTGATATAGAAGGCCTTTTTTAGGTTGTCAAACTGCAGTTCGATTTCAAGTTGGATAGATTTGGCGAAATTGTTTTGCAAAGCATTGCAATTCAATATTCGCAAAACATACCAATTCTTTCGAATACGAATGCGAATATTCGCGAATGAATGAATAAATAAAATATCAGATGGTAGAACCAGTGTAGTCCGAATGGGGAAGTACCACCGCCACACCTATTTCTAGCGTGAAGCAGTTGTTGCGTTTCGATGGAAGGGTGTGGTTGCCGGCACACTTTCACATGAGACGACCATCATAGTCTTCAGGAGTAGCAACGCATCTGTGATTGACTTCAGATAGAACCCACGTTCTGTTTCAAGTTGCTTACAGATGTCCATGGGCGGCAGTGACCACTTACCATCAGGTGGACTGCATGCTCGTTTGCTACTTCAATCATATAAAAAAAGAATGAGAATATTCGCAAATGCGGCTGTGGATATGAGTAACATCACTAATCTACTATAATTAAAATCTTAAGGCTTGTGAACTCGGTAGAAGTTTTCCTTAAACTGCATTCCACTTATAAACTATACCGAACGCGGGCGTAAATGCTCACGATTTCTCATAATAAACCATAACAATTCTTACCTAAGCCTTAATAGCATTGCTATGCGTGGTTACCTAAATATGAATACTAAACGTAATGTATAAAACATTTGAAGTATTTGAATACAATACAAAAGGTGTAAATGGAAGCTTACGTCAGACAGATTCGAACGTGTTAAATACAATAAGAATGAAATCAAGTTCTACCTACAATATGTTGCATAATAAAATCAAACAATCTTACACAATATGACGACCCGCGTGGCGCAGCGGTTACCGTACCGGACTGACGCGCAATGGGTCCTGGGTTCGATTCCCGGCCAGACAGGTATCTGAATGATGAATTTAGATTCTTGTTCTGGGTCTAGGTGTTTGTGTATTCGTCTTTGTGTGTGTCCATGGCACCCACGACACAGGAGAAAATCCTACTGTGGGGCTATGAGTATAGAAAGCGTTTTAAGTTTAAGTTTTTTTAATATGTACTACAATATTTATAAATAATATACCATGGAGATATATAAATATAGAGATGCCTTCCTTTCGCAGAACCTCTGTTTGAGGACAATATGGAGGGAGTGCTTTCCGTGCTTATATTAAAAAATATGGCTTTCCCAGCAGACGTTACACAGTTCTGTATGATAGATATCACGATGACTTTTGTCTTTCTGAATCTTTATTATATTTTAAAATAAGGGGTCTGGAGTGAGACTGAGAAATTAACTGATAGTAGGTGGTCACTGCCGCCCATGGGCAGTTAATGCTAATCATCTTTAATTAATCGTTAACTTCACACAAAATACGAATATAATGTCATACATTAAGTCCAAATATTGTTTTTTTTCATAACAAATAACATATTAACAAATGTCATGCCATCTTCCTTTCGCAGAACCTCTGTTTGACAATATGAGGGAGTGCTTTCCGTGCTTATATTAAAAAAAAAAAACATGCGTGCGTACAAAGTACACATGTCAGAAGTGAAACTTCTTTGGCGAACTAATTTATAAATCTTGTTTATATTTATACAAATCTAAAACTTTAAATTTCCAAGATTAAGAGGAAGGGGAAAAGGCGTGATACGACGTTCGCTCTGTCTCACTTTTTCTCTCAATCTTTCTCACTCGCTTGCTCCCTACTCTCACTCCACGGCTAGTTGCTCATGCTACGTTCGCCCTGTCTTACTCTCTCTCAATCGGTCTCGATCACTTTTTCTCTCTCTTCCGACACTTCCGTTGCATACCGGCGTGACGTTTCATCTGTAAAAATTTTACCCTCATGTGCCTAAAGAAGTTTCACTTCAAAAATATGGCTTTCTCAGCAGACGTTACACAGTTCTGTATGATAGATATCACGATGATTTTTGTCTTTATGAATCTTTATTATATTTTAAAATACGGGGTCTTGAGCGAGGCTTAGAAATTAACTGATAGTAGGTGGTCACTGCCGCCCATGGACAGTTAATGCTAATCATCTTTAATTATATAGCAAATAACATATTAACAAATGTAAGTATGTTTTGAACGTAAACCATTTCGAAAATTATAGATATAATTAATAAATTGAAAAAACCGCTATTCGTCGCAGCTATACAAAATAGATATATATATTAGTCTCAAAGCCCTAGTACACGCACATTACGTCTTACAAAACGGCAATGTATCTCAAAGTTTAGTGACCAGAAGTAATACACCTTATAATAAGAAAACATTCCTTAATAAACAGCCCCATCACGTAACACGTCACTCAAACAACACTCCCGGGTTGAATAAGTTATCTGTCTCCGTCTTCGCGAGATCGTTCAATTCTCGCCGATGACTGCGATATATGGCTTCTCGGTCGGGCCAGGGAGAGCAATATTTCACCCAATTCGGGCGTACATTTTAAAATACAGACTACTATATGCCAGCGCTTTTCAAAGCTCAGCAATGCGCAACTTTGAGTGTGAAATGGCACAAGCATGTGATTTGATTATGGAACCTTTATTTTCGTAGCAATCCTGACATAAAAGTAGCTAAAGTGAAGCGTTGGTAAGTTATTGGACTTAAGGACAGTGAAATATATTTACAGGAGATGTAGTTCTAAAGAATAATAAAGCTGATGACCAGCGTAATTACGAGTATTTAGATATTTGTTTTTAAACATCGTGCGCTTTCAATATTATATACTTCTATGCTATTCCCACAACAACATAACTAATCATATATGTGATAAGTAGCTTACTGTAAAACTACAAATAAATTCTTAACATAAACTCATAATAGATATAATTTTAAACACTTAAATTTATTTAGACTTTTTTTGCAACTTATCCAACATTATGCTCATTACAGAAGTTAGGTGCTATTAATTACAGTTGTAGCAACACGAAAATCATACAATATACTAACGTTTTTGTGCAGTTTAGGGAGCTACTGTTAATAATACTTACACCATCGTGCTAAGCCCCTGAAATATAGTAATGGCTTTCTCTGGATTGAACAGATAACACTTTGGGAAACACTGCTCTGTGTCGTGTGTAGGCCGGTCGGTTATTGCTCGCGTCGAAATCGTAAATCTTAAGGGTGCATGGGACTAGGGGTAGAAATAGATGCGCACTTATAAAAATTAAGTACCCAAAAACAGGGGGATGGTACATATTTGAATGGAATAATCAAGAGCTAAATACAGTTTGTATTTGAGTTTTATATTTGGATGTTCGATTATAATGTTATACACAAAGAAAAATGTAATATTAAACATATCGATTTTAAATGAAGTGTATTGTTACTGCCACATTTATTCATAGGTATATTGTCGATGGATGTCTGAATTGTACATGAAGTTTGCTTTTAAGCACTATAAAATTTTCATTTTAGGTCCAAATGGTTTCTTTGTTGTCAATGCATTATATTCTTAGTTTCAGATTATTATTTTTTGCCATTATTATATTTAGTTAAACTAAAGTCCCACACAGCGTTTTGTATAAAACAGGTCAAAACATCACCAAAACATGACGCACAGTACATGTTGAAGTAATTAAAATAAAATTTTGCCAGCAACACGTTCCAATTGTGAAGTAAAATATTCGATTCAAAAATCAAATTACTTTTTATTACATATGGCATGCTACATACATTTTAAATGGATAGTTGGCGCAGTCCTAATCCCAAGGTTCATCTCCTTTGTCTGTGAAACACGTACCATACGACATTTGGTGCAATATTAGTTTAGGTATAAATGAACGGCTGTATTTTATTGTAGAAACATTTTAAAAGTAGCAATAAGGTACTCGGTACTGAATGGTTTGCATTGTAGATCTGTTGTTATATCACCACAAGGACCATGACAAATATACCTCATAGGATTTAGTAAATTAGAAGGATAGAGTTAGGGACCAAAACTTTTGAGTATTGAGCTAACTTACGGGTGGTTCCATTGTGAAGGTACGATTATGATACTTTTATGTGTTTTTAACCGAAGTTTTTAACCCTGCGGTCAAAGAAACACAAAAATTTTCAACTCCCACTTACGTTGATTACAACAGGCGGTAACGACTACATCTATGTAGTCTGCAAGCTTGTTTGATGACAATTCTATACCACATCATACCATTATTAAAACATAGACTTAAGCAACCGCGTCAACGCGGGCTCTACTCGTGGTCACGTAGCGAACGACATTCGGCACCAAATTGCCCGCGCACTGCGTGACTCCCGAACCGACGACCCGACGCTCAATGACTACGAGAGGTTTTACCGATTGTGTACTAATTACCCAAGACATATTATGTACTAATTTGCCAAGAATTTGAGATGATAAAAAGAATAAGATTATTTCATCACGAAGTAACGTCAGTAAGGATAATTCTAGTAGTCATTTCTGTTATTTTAAAGGAATCAACTTCTGAAGATGACATCAAATATTTGCTGTTCGCTAAAGTAACGTAAGTCAAATCGCGTAGATAAGGAATCACGTACTGAACTACATTTGGAACGAAATTGCTCACGCCCTGCGTGATTCCCTAACCGATCACCGGACGCCAAAAAGCTCTAGATATACGAGGTTTTAGTCTAAAAACAGAAAGACGGAATTTACAATTCCTTGTTCTTAAAAAAAGTTAATTGTTTTTTTCACCACTTTGTATTAAATACCGATGATACTTCATTCTAATATGCACTTTTAAAGAAACAATAACGTGTGTAAACGTAATGTGTTAACATCATAAGTAACATCAGTTTTATCATAAGTCTTAAAATATTTTTTGTTGTTAGGTTCTTACAGAGAGTGATTGGCAAATATTAGTCACGTAATATCCTTGAGCACTGCATAATTCCCGAACTGCAAACTTTTGCGAGCAAAAGCTAATCCATCCTTGTTTTATATTTCAACATGTTGATAAGGTACCTATTGTAATGAATTTGAAGAGACTTGTATCATGTATTTGTGTCTTTAAGTTCCCTATTTTTGTTATATAGATAATCCCTACTAATATTATAAATGCGAAAGTAACTCTGTCTGTCTGTCTGTCTGTCTGTCTGTCTGTTACTCTTTCACGGCAAAACTACTGAACCGATTTTTATAAAATTGTGTACACAGATAGTGGTGACCTTGGGATCCATTATAGGCTACTTTTTATTTCAAAAAATGGGTTGAAAATGTTAAAATCGAGCATAAATGTTTCTATGGTAGTTCGTTTTTGACTAAGAGCTGTACTATTATTTACGTCAAGGGGTATCATAGATTTGATTAAAAACTTATGTGAATAATAAAACATTAAAAAATATTGATTTTGAGTCGACAACATATATTCGTAAAACTCGGTATGTCGTGAATTTTGTTAAATTCCAATGCAAATGACAATCTCCATATTGGCTTTTTACAAAGAGGTGTACTAATAATTCCGTCAAGGGGTATGATAGATTTGATTAAAAACTTATGTGAACAATTAAACATTAAAAAATATTGATTTTGAATCGACAACATATATCCATAAAACTCGGTATGTCGCGAATTTTGTTAAATTCCAATGCAAATGACAATCGCCATATTGGCCCTTTCGCCTGGACGTCATCGTGAGTTCGTTCAGAAATAATACATATAAATTGGTAACAATTAAATAACATTCAAATAGATGTGATATAAATTTGATTTAATTTAGCCATAATATGGGTTTATAATATGAAAATGTATTTATAATGCGAAAGATACGATTATAATTACGAGGAATTCCCGATGAGTTAAATATTAGGTATACTTGCGCTATCTATCACTGTTCTGTTGAATTATGTTGAATGAACATTTGATAGATGGCGTTATCTACAATACAACTTCGAAGTAATATCGATAAATTAAATGTTGATGTTGAATTACTAATAATTCCGTCAAGGGCTAAGAAACACTGGTTTGCACACTTAAATATAAAATAAATCCACGATAGCATATTTATATCTCTTAAGGTTAACTCACAATAATTATTTTTATGTTCCATATTTTAACTAAAAATAATAAGTTATTTTCGAGTCTGTTGTCTTTTGTTTAGTATTAATCCTTATGTCATCGTCAACCCATTAATGTCCCACTGCTGGGCACGGGTCTTTTCTCAGAATGAGAGAGTTTTAGGTCATAGTCCACCACGCTGGCTAAGTGCGAATTGGTGGACTTCTTGTGGAATCCTTAGGTAAATAAATGCATTCGTTAGTTTCGTAATTTTAATAAAGATCAAAATTGTTTTTTACACTGTATGCATCAAATAAATACGTTTAAAGTCATTAGAGATATCAAATTATATAACTTCCTTCAAAGGGTACGATAATAAAATTCCGTCAAGGGGCAAGATAGACTTGATTGAAAACTTATCTCAATAATAAAACATTAAAAAATATTGATTTTGAGTCGACAACATATATCTGTAAAACTCGGTATATCGCGACTTTCGTTTATCGCCTTAATAGCCATTTTGCCCTGATGTCATCCTGATCCATAATTCATTATGAAATAATAGATACCTATAAATCGATAACAATTAATTATCATACAAATAAATGTGATATAAATTTGATTTAATTTACCCACAATATAAAATTACGAGGAATTACCGATGAGTTAAATATAAGGTATACTTGCGCCATCTATCCTGATCTATGTTGAACTACTATGTTGAATTACATTGAATGCGATAGGTGGCGTTATTTACAAAACAACTACGAAGTCTATCGATAAATTAAATGTTGATGTTGAATACTAATAATTGCGTCAAGGGCTACGAAACACTGGATTGCTACCTTAAATATAAAATCAATCCGCGATAGTATATCTCTATAACTTATGGTTAAGTCACAATATTTTTTTTATGTTCCATATTTCAACTAAAAATATTACGTTAATTTCGAGTGTGTTTTCTTCTGTTCGGTATTAATCCTTATATAAATAAATGCATTCGTTAGCTTTTACACTATATGCATCAAATAAATACTTTTAAAGATATTAGAGATTTAAAATAATAAAGATGTGTCTCTCGGCAGGGGTAGGTAACCGTCTCGCTCGCGCATGCTAATACATGCCGGCCGCCGATGCGTGTGCATTATTAGAGTAATCTGACCACTTGATAGTGTCCAGTGTTGAGTAGGACACGAATGTTAAATAAGTTTGTAAGAGTAGCGTTTTTTTGTACTAGACCAGTACAAACATTGCACTTCACCCTGCAGCATCACCCTGAAATTTTTTAAACATACTGCGGAAAAGTTAAAATCAATCTTTGTAATCGATGCGTTTTGGTTTAAATGTGGAGCAGGATTTGGTTTACAAGGTGCTTCTTGGTATTGTGTGACCACTAAGATTGTTAATTAATTCAAAGAAAGGCGGTTCACAATCGTCTAATTTTAAAATTCTAATTCTAATTTGTCTAATTTTTAAAATATTTTTACATAACAATTATGATCCTAACCACAAATACATACTTTAAATTCGTTTCTTCACTCTTTGTATGTCCGGGTAATCGCCTGAGCGGCTAAACTCATTTGGATAGGACTTGCACTATAGAAAAGGTTGTGGAATAACATAATTATAGACTACTTTTTATCATATAATTTCAACGGGGTCGAGATTTGTGCGGGAAAAACTATGCGATACACTCATTTTTACGCGGGCGAAGCCGCGGGTACAGCTAGTCATAAATATAACGGTAAACCGGCACAAAGTAAGAGTCAACCCCTGTGCTGCTTAGGGAGCACGTAGCGAACGACATTCGGCACCAAATTGTTCCGCGCGCTGCGTGACTCCCGAACCGACGACCCGACGCTCAATGACTACGCGAGGGTTAAATCGAATAATAAAATTCATTGTTACAGTTCCCGATTCTTTTAATGATATTATAATTCAAAATTATCTATCTATCTTGATTTATTTTGCTGTATTTGTAAAGAAGCTGTTTAAAGTTAATGCTACAAAAGACTACAGATAAAATATTTAATAAGTCAACTAATATGCGTCTCATTTTAGATCTTGAAAGGTTATATGCTTGTCGGTTATGAAGGACGTAGAAAAAACCGGTAAGAATTTACTATTTATTCCGACTGTAACGGAAATTACTAAATCATATTCCACAACAAATATATTTACAACTTTCCAGCACGTTTCCTAGGCAAGGCTGTGTTTACACTGACACTTGTTGCCACTTCAGGTCTTAGTGTTTGTTGTCGGATTGCATTTCAAGACGTTGCGACGTCGCTTTTGCAATAACATTTATTTCAACAAATATTATTTCGTATTACATTCGTACTAATATTTCCAACTTAAATTTTTCAGTTTGATTTGTTTTGCCAAAACTAAATATTATTAAGCATGTTCGATATTTTGATTTTGGTAATAGTCAATCCAAAAACAAGTCAATATAATTTATGTTTCTTTTGCATCGTAATCTATTTAGCATTTATCAATATTAATTCCTTCAGACAGAATTTGCATTTATCATTATATAATACTTATTACTGTCGGCGTTGGGGCATGTTTAACTAACAACAATTTGAAAAGAAACACTTTAAACTCAACAACAATTGGTATTGAATTAGATACAGGATATGAACGGCTCAGTGCGCTTAAAATTAATTAGGCAAATTCTCCCCGAAAATTCTTTTAACAGTTGAAATTTCGGAATAGGGAGGTGACCGTTAAATTCCAATCTATGGCCACCCCCGGACTTAACGTAATCACGGTGCAATTTGTTACCGATTCAACAATGCACCTCTTAAGTTGCGAAGGAAAAATAAAAGAGCCACATTTAAGTTCGCTAAATGAAGTCGACTACAAAAGCCGGAGCGGAGTAATTCAAACGCCCAACGTCTCTTGGCTTCGATTCTGTACTTTCAAAAGTTTAATTTTTTTCTCGGTTTTTGTTACAGGACTTCGCAAATAGTCAGAAGTATTAAACTTTTAATTCAGATTTATTGGTTCCCTTTATGTTTTCTCGGTCCCCATTCGTAGTTACTGAAGTGCCATTTATTAAAACCTTCCTTTTGAATTTTGTGGTGTTGGTCCTTTTGTGATTTACGTGTGTGTTTTTAACTTATTAGGAAATAATGTAGTTACATTACCAATTATTATACATATAAAATATTATATAAAGTTCGACAATATTATTTACCTTGGTATTACTATTTACCATTACTTACCCTTATAATACATATTTATTTGGAAAAGCGTATATTAAACTCTTAACAAAGTTGTTCATTTCTAATATACGTAATTTAACACATTCGTTTATTATGTTAGGCTTAATAATTTTTTTGAATCAAACAAGTGATATTATAACAGGTGTAAACGCTGTGTACAGTATCATTAAACTAAATTATTATATGTAAGTACGTTATAAAGTTAAAGACTAAACATTTTTTTTATATTTCCATTAGTTTTGGACGACATTTTTATTTGAAATGTAACAATACATTATGGAAGAAAGATTAAGGTCGTCAATCGTTGTCACTAAAAAATAGCCCACAGGAATGACTTTAAAAAATTGCAGTGCCAAGATTAATAGGTATTAGCGGCGGAAATCCTTCTCAAATGATCTCACTCGATTCATGTCGATCAGCAGTCACGTGGCAAGGCCAACATCTTTGACGCGGAACATTATTTAAAGAGCCTGTACTCGTAATTATAGTATTTTATGCATAGCAAAAGTTAGACTTTGGTTGTTATGTGTTATGAGTATATATGTCTGACTAGGTCTGACTGTTAAGTGCATGAGGGTGTAATAATTTAATCTTTTTAGTGAAAGCTGGATAAAAAAAATAACTTGAGACACAAAATATAAATTTCTTTACATATATTTTGTGTCCTTAAAAGAAACAGATAGGATCTTGACAAGATACAAAATATATACATAATGGAAATTACGCAGTAAAATATCGATCGTGTTTCCTCGAAAGAGACAATTATTCTGTCGAGCATGAACACGCCTGTTGATAAACGTTCCTACTTAATAACTTCGTAGCAAACGAAAAATATTTCATTTGAGGCTGTATCCCTTTATTTTTACATACCACTTACGACCGGTAGGTACAATAATATGTCTTCATTCATCTCCAATGGAAACTTCTTGAGTTTTTAGACGGAGAACAAAGCCATTTAGGCGGAGATATTAGCCACATTGTATTATCATTGTAATGCTAATGTGTATTCGACATTCAACATTTACTTTGACAATTGGAACAAACAGCAAGGCCGTAGTTGACTTGCCACTGGCTTGTTTGTCAAGTCAAACATTATTCAACTTGAAGTTCAAAACAGAACGTTTAGTCGCATTAAGTTGTTTACGTTTAGTTTGCAACTGTGCATATGTAAATTAATGTTTTATAGCAGCTCCGTTCTTGGGAACAACAATGAGATGCGTTAAATGCCTGGAAATGCGCAGGACGTCATTGCTCACAAAAGACGACAAATTCAATTATGATCAAACCTATGTTTTATTTCGACAGTAAGAATATAACATTAAAATATATATAAATCAATTTCATGTTATTTTTAAGTACCTGATCCTGACTACACTTGTGACTACCTAATACTATATAAGATTTTCTTTTTATAAATAGCCTGCGTAAATAAACATCTGAATTCACGTTCTATCAAATCAGGCCTCAAATACAAAGCTATAGAAATTTATTTTAAAGGCCACCTACTATAAGTACCATATTTAAGTAACGAAAGATTTTAATACTGAATCTTATTTATACTCGTTTAATTCTATAATGTCATAATCCCACAATCCAATGATTATAAAAAAAATAACTCATTGAAACTGAATATGAAACCGCCCCAAAATTTCAACCGCGGCGGTTTAAAATTTTGGGGCGGTTTCGTATTAAACTAGAAAAGCGGCTAGCCGCGCGGTTAACCGCTAGTGCGTAAGAGGGCTGATTCAAAGCTATAAACGAAGCTATATTATAGCATATAATTTATAACAAAAGTCAAACGTTTGTTTACCGTATTTTTTACGTTATAAATTTAGTGAAACCATTCAAAGGTTTTTACAACTTGACACATAATAATTGACACGTTACAGTTGGCTTGAATGTCGATTAATCAATCGTTATAATTTATTATTAAACATGACCTTCACATGGAAATCATAGGAAAAAACAGGTAGTTATGCAATTACAATGGAATAAGATACCTTTTGTGATTAAAATACTATAGGCACAAAGGAATTCCATGCGTAGATAAGATTTGTTTATTCTTGTATTATGTGCGTAGTAAAACGATTAGATGTTATGCGAAATGCTACTATGGTAATTTGTACTACCTCGCTCGCGAGTTTGTACGCTTAGACTATAGTACAAACATTATTAAACCCTCGTAGGGGTGGAATAAAAATCCTTTCAAGAAAAGGAACCTTACTTTACAGTGTTTCAGAGCGTAGTAGTGTAACCGGAACTGTAACTTAGTTATATTAAATGTAAAAACATCGGGTATTTTATATTAATAAATATATTTACACATATAAAACATTCTAATAGCAAATCCAAAATATAACCAAATAAGAGAAAAGATGCAAGTCAATAGATTTTTTTTTCATAAGTGTTTTTGCCAGGAAATACTAGATGCTACAGCTAAATAGACTTTTACTTAAAAGTAGAATAAAGTGCAGTAATATGTTGCTTTGTTATTTCATAAGAATTAAGTACAAATATCTCATAGTATGATAGAAACGTTGATAATTAATAAAAAGTGATATTTGCTAGAACGCACGATAAGAATTTATAAGTTGTTCCGTACTTCCTGTCTCCGCAGGTGCACAAAATTAACATATTAACATAATAACTATTTCAATCTATTTGACATTTAATTGATAATACATTGTATGATTTTGCATGCTAATTAGACTCATGACAAAATTAAAATTAGTAAAACTTGTTGACGTTTTCAGCCACACCTTATAGTATCAGCGTAGACCTGCATATTTTGATTTGAATAACGCCGTAAGGCTGATAAGATTTTCGAAGTCATCATCTGTAGCTACATTCCTAATGTTGGTTGTATTTATATAATTATTTATATGCCCACTACTGAGCACGGCTCGTTTTCTTTAAGTGGGTACAGTAAGAACATAACTTACATCCAACCCTGCTGTAATCAAATAAAATTATAAAAATGAATAAATAAGAAAATACATTGGATAACCTAAACCCTGTTTTCCTTTGTGGAAACAAAAAAATATATGATTTAACACTAAGCCGTGTTTTTCACAAAAAAGCATGATACAATCTTTGTTATGTCAATTGCTTCACGCCAATTTTTTTCTCAAATATTTCGCTCACAGGTACTAAGGCCTTCAAGGCCCTAAGATCCTATCTGCTAATGAAGTGATACACATTCTCATACGTGTACCTATTATGAGTCGTCATTGCACCGCCACTGCCGCATTCCCAACAGCTTACGATCACGACTTTGTTTTAACACTAAATTATTATTACACGATTCAAGGCAGGAAGGCCACGGCAGCTCTGTCAGCATGAGAAGTAATTAGTTACTTAGTGTATTGAAAGCCCAGTAAACTAGTTTTACAGCACACGCATCGATATTTCAAGAGAGTTGTAGATTCTTTATGGGATGCGATATTTCACGAAGGTCCACCCTTCTTAACCCATGTCAATAACAAAAGTACATAAATAGTAGCTACTATATGGCGTGAGAACTTTATAAGACCAGATTGCCATTATGTATACAATATTAATGTGTTTTTGTCATATATGTCACTTATTAGTCTTTATGAAGTCAATGAGGTATTTTAATGAAATTCCCTTCTTCACCTTTCCACGCACAAAAATAACACTAAAATAAATATTAGAAAGAGATAACACAAACATTTATTTTATTTTTGGTTTATAAATTTATTACTATAAATGCATTCACAGGTGTCAAAACGAAAGTAACCTATTAAATAGTTAGACCCGTGCTTAGCTTAAAACAAATATTTGTTTATTGTTTATTTTGTGTACTCCATTGATAAATTGCTCCGATATCTTAACGCTAATGCCAATTTATTTACAAACGCGCACGATAACATTAATTGACAGACGATATCTATAAATCTAGACTTTCAAACAGTGCAAAGTCCGGTACAAGACCTATAAATGTAGCAGCGATAAATGAACCATTTTTTCTTACTTCCAACAGTTTACCTCATAAAGTAATAAGTCACGATTAATCTATGAAAAATAATTGAAAATTCAAAAAAATATCATTACACTTTTAACGATCTGGATTAAAAGTAAAAATCTTGTGTCAGTAAATATTCTATACGTAAAGTATATCTCTATAATACTCGTGGAATATAACCAATTTTAGGTCAGCCTTAAAAGGGCAATACGATGAGGTAACATTTTATTTTAAACGCATAAACAAAGTGCAAAAATAAAATAAAAACTTAACGATATCCTGCTCCGTAGAATGCTTAATGAGTTTATGAGTAAAACATCAGATCCACTCATAGTCTGTGGTCTGTAATGAAACAGCCAAAACGAATTTTATTGCGGTCCGCTATAATTTGCGGTTTAATATCGGCGTGCACGGATATTGCTGCAATTCTATCAAATGATCTTTTGAAGGAAATGTGCATACTTATTACGTTTGGAAATGATCTAAATTTATTATATGTACAAATGGTATTACAACAATATTAAACAGTAAGTTTATTCTGTATTTTTGCGATTCCTATCTTTGGCGTAATCATGTTGATTATAAGTGCAGTTCCGCTCACGTGCATTTCCACACTCATTTTTTTTAATTTGCACACAGACAACATTAAATTTTCAAAATGAAGAGCATGTAGCATCAAGTTAATTAAAAAAACACAAGTTACGATCAGTCTTTTTAAGCAAGTTAGTTAAAGTTTTTTATTTTTACAGTCTTATAAAGAACCTTTAAAACTCAGAAATCGCAAATAATGCTAAATTATTTGTATAGTCTTGAGAATATACGATTACAAAAATGCTACGAAAAAAAATTATTGCAAATGCTTTGCATGACAAAGCAATGTAATTACCCATTCAAGAGTCGAAAACCCTCTAGTACTCCAAAAAGTACAACTCAAAGCGAAACCTAGTATTACTTACCATTATTTCTATAACATTCCGAGCCCCGAGCTACGACGTAGTCACGAATTAAAATACCGCGGTTCAATTCCACGCATACCGAAGTGTGGTTTTGTACTGTCGACAGTGTTCTTGCACTTAACAGAATATATTTCCGGATCTAGACAAGCTAGATTTAAACTGCTAGAATGTAAGTTTAACTGTAATAGTTAAGTAAAAATGTGAAAGTAATCATTTGTAAAAGTTTTTACACTAATTTTATTATGTAACGGGTACTCACGATATGCGATTTTTTATTTCTTTCTGCCGATAATTAATATTATCTTTCGGTTATATTACTTTAAAATTATATTTCACACTAAAATAGTAAAAACTTATTATATTTTTATATAACTTATTATATTTTTATATTTTTATATATAGGATTAACCATGACAAAACCGTATACATGCACATACGTCGACACAAAGACATCAGAAGGCCAAACACCAACTTAAAAGTCGGTGTTGTCACATATAACGGCGTAAATAAGTTCAAGTACCTGGGCTGCACTATAACTGACACTAACACCAGGGTAGAAGAAAAAGACACAAGAATCCAAAATACGCTCCGTTGTAGTGCTGCTCTCCACAAAGTGCTAGTGTCTAAGCTAGTGTCTAAGCAAAACAGTAATAAGACCTATACTGATGTACAGATGTGAAGCTTGGACACTTACACTCAAAGAAGAGACCAAACTTCTGGTGACAGAGCGCAGGATCCTAAGAAAAATCCTAGGCCCCACACAAACAAAAGAAGGCATATGGAGGCGCAGAAAGAACAAGGAGTTGAAAGATCTAGTGGCCGAGCCGAATATCATTGGCGAAATAAAAGCACACAGGCTCCGCTGGCTCGGTCACGTTGAAAGAATGGGAGAAGATCGTGCTGTGAAGCGAGCGTATTTGGGGATGCCGAGTGGCCGCCGTCCTGTCGGTCGTCCCAGGTACAGATGGAAGAGTGAAGTAGAGAAGGATCTGTGTGACTTCCAGGCGAATAACTGGCTGGAGATGGCGCAGGACAGACCGAAATGGAGACTCTTAGTGTCGTAGGCCAAGACTCACTTTGGGTCCTAGCGTCTTTCCAACAACAACAACATATTTTTATATACATATATAGTTACGTGTGTACCGTTTTACTTTAATAAGTTGAATAGCATATTATTAAGTAAAAATTATGAAGGAACACACGTTTAATTGATTGAAGTATATAGTTTTATATACGGTGTAACATAATTTAATATCTAATAAAACCTCATTTAATCATGCCCTTAGTTTTTATAACATATAGTTATAATCTTAATCTATTATTATACTAGGAAAGTTTAATTATTTTGCATTCAAAAACATTAAATCAAATTAAGCGTATACTTATTTTTATTCTTATATTTTTCGCCTCTAGATTAAATTCTGAAACGGAGTAAATAAGTAAATTGCGTTTCATTTCAGTGCCTAAAAATGTAGTTCAACAATTTTTATCCTTTTGTGGAGTATTTTATTTCATTGCGTCTCTCTTTCTATTCATTCACTGGTATTAAAAATCTCCTGTCTAAGGACCTGTACTATTTAATAAATAATAATTTAAATGAGATTAGAGTTCTGTTTCATTCCTGCTTTTGCAAGTATTACGTCATTAAAGACTTAGTAGATATTCCAAAGACACGATTTTAATCACAAAAAATATAATAGAAGCTCAAAAAGTAAATTAAGTTTAACTAAAAATAATGAATATAAAACTTTAATTCGTATACCTACAAACATTTAAACTTAATACGACGTGGAATAACTAATTTACCAAAACGTTGCAAGTAAAAGTAGCAAATAACTAAGACTAAGTTAATAACTACAAACACTTCAAGTTAGTACAATCACAAGGGTGTCTGACTTCTTTGTGAAGGTCATTAAAACCGGAGACTCTCCTTGCGTATTTAATTTTAGCGCAGCAAAACGAAAAATGGAGGTTTTCTTTTACGGAAACTTCAATATAATCTGAGGTTTTTAGCAGGTACATCTCAAACGGAATGAATTCCGACGCCGGTGTAGGAGTTTTACCATAATGAAATTCTTTAAATATCACCCTCTTGCTATGGTATTAAAATTCATGTAATTGCGCGTGCGGTTTTCAATTCTGCTTTTAATTTAGACATTTTAAGCGTTATATTAATATAACAAGAGATCTGAATAAGTGTAGTGTTAGTGGTACTATAGATTAGGTAATTAAATATAATTATAAAAGTAGAAGATTTGCAAAAGGTGGACCGATGACCTAAAGAAGACAGCGGGAAACCGTTGGATTCAGAAGGCACAGGACCGGTTGGAGTGGCGTTATTTAGGGGAGGCCTATGTCCAGCAGTGGACCTCAAAGGGCTGATGGTTGGATGGATGAAAGTAGATATTATCCTATGCCGTTATGTGTTTCAAATTGATGTAATCTTTTACATGTAAAATAACAAGTTAGTGCCATAATTTAAGATATTGATGGAAGAATTGGTTGATTGATTGAAGGTGGTGGTAGAACCAGTGTAGTTTGACCGGGGAAGTACCACCGCCACACCTGTTTCTAGCGTGAAGCATTTCTTGCGTTTCCTTGGAAGGGTGTGGTTGCCGGCACAGTTTTATATGAGGCGACTATCATAGTCCTCGGGAGTAGCAACGTATCTGAAATTGACTTCAGATAGAACCCATGTTCTATATGAAGTTAATTACAGATGTCCATGAGCGGCAATGACCACTTACCATGAGGTGGACTGCATGCTCGCTTGTTACTTCAGTTAGATAATAAAAAGAATAAGTTACTAAAGTTAAAACAAATTGAATCTGATTTCACTACAGATTTATAGTCTTAGGGCAGATAGATCCATTGTCAGTTGAGTGACGAAGCAAACGTTATTGGTTTAGCTCTACAATAAAAGTGCGCCGACTTCGGCGCGAGCTTCCAATATTCTCGATACGTTTTCGATTTTCGAGAAAAAGCCGAGGCATTGTTACGTCTATTTGTATTCAAAGTTTATTGATATTTTAAACATACAAGAGGCACGGTCGAGTAACTGTATCCCGGCTATTAATCGGTCCGGGCACGTACGCTTTACAACCTGTCGTGCAAATATTTATCCACATCGGATTTACGCGTTAACCGCCCGGAATTGTAATCAGCTTTGATTGCAAGCCCACTGGCACCACGGTGAGACTAATGATTTTGCTTTGTACCTATTTGGACATATCCATATTATCAACAAAATTGAATTCTCCCCCGAGAGTGCGACCGATGTGTATCAAAGCGCAACGCGCTTATCAATTTAATAGACGATTTAACAGACGTAAGTTTTTAAACCCAGTTACGAAATAAAGTGAAAGATTACCGTTTAAAATATTGTGAACGTAATGTAATAAGTTTCGCTTATAAAATTCAACAACAATGTGGACTTTTTAAAATGTTTTTAGCCACAACAAAGAGTAAGTGGCTTGCCGATAATTTGATTAGAAAGTCATTCAGTCGCAGCTGCTAAGACCATTACCGACCCCCGCCATAAAACGTTGCGAACTTGTTCATTTTTTAGGGTTCCGTAAACAAAGAGTGAAAATGAGGCCATATCGCTAAGCGACCGCAATCAGTCAGTATGACACAGAGAACCGTAAAAGATAGGGAATTGAAATTTTTACAGTTGATAGAATAATAAAGGGGTCCCGTACGATAAAAACAGTGGTTTTCGACGTTTGCGGTTTATGTATTTTAAATTTAATTCTTTACAATGCATACTTTAGTTACAATCTATAACATCTACATTCTATAATAAGAATTCAATTCAATTCAATCCATTTATTTACAGAATAACAAGATATACAGTTATAATTATTCTAACATACTGGGGTATGCAAATACTAGTACTAATAAAAAGGGAATAGGAAACTATAAATAAGGAATCATTTGTCCTCATATTTAACATGAATTTTCTTGAATAATACTATTTAAAAATAGCGTTAAATATTTTATGGCTGCGCGGAACACTCTGTACCCGGGTTCGATTCGCGCTTGGCCGATTTTTGTTTTTAAACTCTAGAATTTCTTGCGTTCGAAGTTTTTCTATAAAAACTCGTGTGGAATTCGGTCGTTGCTATTGGAGCATTTGTTCCGGCGACCGCAGACTCGTTGGGAAAATGAATCCGCATTCAAGCGAAAATAAGTGAGGTAAAGTGTCACAGAAGTGTTTTGTATAACACCAATTTCGCGGCGACACATTGTTTCACTTAGAAAGTGTGCAAACAATGGCTTCTAGTTAGCAATATGTAATTGTTTAACTACGCATCGATACTTGTCGCTCGTAAATTGCGGACATAAATCTTGCCGTAAAGAGTAATGGTCTTGTAAATAAGCCAATTTCAACAATATACGCAATTTTGTGTTGTAAGTGCTTTTAGAATATGGAATACTTATTGGAGGTTAACCTTTACGTTTATAACTAAAAATAGGAGCTGAGTCAATGACCACTGGAGCATGTCTTTTGCAACTGCGAATTAGTCGCGTTCGCAATAAAATTGTGATTACTTTTGAATTAATTTGCCGGTAGGGAAGCGAATTCCGAACAGCCATTAAGTAATGAGCGACCGTCGGCTCCACTGAAGTCATGTTGGAATATTTATAAACAAACCATCGTAGGTCGTAAAATAATTCATTGCATTCAAAAACAATAACACATAACAGGATAAACTAACGGGCTGTAATGTTTCTGCATATAAAAATACCTATTAAAGAAATAAAAAATGTCCCTTCCCACCTCTTTTACGTGATTCAAGGCAATGTATTCAAAAATTATGTAGCCTATGGTTTAGATAACTGAGTCGATTCCAATGATATTTAATAATTTCCAATGATATGTTACAATCCGTCAAAACTTTACGGCTGCAGACCATGTCAAAGAAATAGACACAAAAAACAAACACACACACATATATACACTATTTCTGATGAAGTCGGGTAAACAAGAGACAGGAAGATGCTTTTAAAATAAAAAATGGCTGATGAGATGTGGTTAGTCTTTCAATGATTTAACATTCAAGATATTTTCAATTCAATTTAAACAAAAATTTGAAGCAACATTTATGCTTAGTTACATAATAATTGCTTATTAAATATTCATAGCTGGACAAAGGCTACCTCTAATTAATACTAGGGACTAATATCCAAAATTATCTTTAAATCTATCTCTGTTTACTACAAAGTAAACAGCGATAGAATCATAACCATAAATAGCTTAGTTTTGGGGCTTTTCGTGCTAATTTAAAGGGTAGTTACTTATCAAGTGATATTTTCTTGTGGCATCCAAATATAGTCACAAATATCAGATAGAGGCACTGTTTCTGTCTGTATATTTCTGACAATGATAAAATTTTTATTATTGAAAATGTTCTAGTATTGACTGAAATGAAATGAAATGAAATGAAACGTCTTTATTTTGTATAAGCCTACGGGGCCACTTATAAATTGTCAGTTACACATTTCTTTTCACTACCACCGCATCGGAACACGACCTCAACTGAGAAGATCCGGTAAGAAATTCAGCGGATTTGTCTTTTTTGGTTATATTGTATTTTTTTTTATCTGAACATTAGCGTAGATATTCACAATCCTGCCTTCCAACGTAGGTGTTAATCACTTAACATGTCCTAGAGAATTCAAACAGTGTTAATGTCACAACGATAATGTCGTATCAATTCAAGACAATGCTGCGCCCACGTGTTTTCTCGTATCGTTCACAACTGGCATCACGTAGGCTGCAACGTTTCATTAGTGACAGACTCCCACTCGTAATAAATAGAACAATGCATTATTATGTATATTGCATTAACTGGAATATTCGGTTTCAAATCCTTAGCGTTTAGATTTCGATTTGTTTACATATGTTTGACAGTTATATTTAGTCTGTAGATAATTTAATATGTCCATGTTCTATCTCTCTCGTCAACCCATTATTGTCCAACTGCTGGGCACGGGTCTTTTCTCAGAATGAGAGAGATTAGGCCAAAGTCCACCGCGCTGGCCAAGTGGACTTCGCACACCTCCGAGAACTTATTTTTTTTAAAGAACTCTCTGGTGTGTAGGTTTCCTCACGATGTGTTCCTTCATTGAAAAGCAGTGATAATTAATTTCTAATATGCACATAATTTTAGAAGAATCAGTGGTGCGTGCCTGGGTTTGAACTTCGGACCTCCCGATCAAGAGGGCAAGTTTCAACCATTAGACTATCAATGCTCTATAATTACTACAATTAAATGTCTTAAAATTTTAAAGAAATAAATTTATAAAAACTCTGTCGTTAATAATAATATATCATTGTTTATAAATAATTGGTTTGGATTTTTATTTACGAAAAACAAAATCTAAAGTCTACTTTATTTCCCCAAAGATGCGTAACTTACAAGTTAGATAGAAATAAATGTCTTCTATGTCCCAGAGGAAACGTGTTTCTTAGTTAAAGTAATTTAAACATAGACTTATATACAGTTAGGTACTACAAAATATTTTCCGAAGCCTGCTTCTATAGTTTATTTTATTTCCTTGTATGCATAGACGTCATTTACTACTTTTAATTGATCTTCTATACACTAAAAGTTGGTTCTAAAGAAACATTAGACGTATCCCCAACGTACCGACCTAAATAAGACGTAATCTTGGATACTGGAGTACGTCAGGATCAAGAAGATTAAGCCTTCTTGATTTGATTTGATAATTAAACTGTCTTATCCTTTAACATTCGAGCCTTACAATGGAATTGTATAAGTAATTTTAAAAATTTGCTCTGTGATTATGTAGTTTATATACCTACTTACTAAAAGTGTGTGATTAAGCATCAAACCTTCATATGAACAATTATACTCATTCATGTACTTATAGTTATTTAGTAATATTAAATTATTAAAAATTGTGTAATTATTATGATAATTATTTAGCACTTATTATTTTTAAATAACATTCACGTACAATGTATTTTATTTTTCCATAGACTTAAGTGTATTGAAAAGAAATTATCTTATGAAGTTATTTTTTTAAATTGCTAATTAAGTTATTTTTTTAATTTAAAATATGGCAATTTAAATTTAATGTTAGTATTCAAAATTGTCTACATATAGCATATTAACTTCACTTTTTGACATAGTCTATCATAATATCCCATGGCAATGTTACGGTATGGGTCACTTACCAGCCAAACAATCTCGAGATCTCAATTGCACACAATTGAAACCTATGGCCTGTGCAATATCGATAATAAATTATTGGATAACACTACAAACTAATACGATTATTAGTATGGTCATGTTAATTTGGGTTTAGATGAGATCCGAAGATGGAATATGGAGATACGTGGAGCGTTGATAATGTAGGCATTGCATAATTAGGTTACTATGATTATAACCTAAATATTTGGTTTCTCGGTACCGCAAAATTGATACAATTAGGTATATGTGTGTATTAGGTATATGCAAAACGTATATTATTATTTTTTAATTTATATCATTCTATTCTTACTGCGTGATAAGCAGGAAAAATACTATTAGAGCATACATTTTTTTCTCCTACCTTTATTATAATAAAAGAATAAACTTGTTTTACCTATTATAATAGATTAACTTGTTGGGTATGGCTAAATTACTTACAAAAAAAATGGATTTATTAAAACCTGAGCTTGAAAATATATACAAATATGACATATAAAAGCGCATTTAACCAAAATTATCTGTAACAAAAATTCTAATTGTTGTGTACAAAAAAATAATTTATTAATGCGTATGCCAAACGCTAATTGGTTATAGCTAACCTCGCAATTTACCTGCTTTTTGTCAGACATATAAATTTACTATAGGCTAGCATAAGGGTTGAATTTTCTATACTGCAAAAATATGTCACATATATCTCATACCAGAACTATTACACGCACTATTACAAAATACAATTATTTACAAAATGTATTGCTTATAATATACCAGAAAATATCTATAAATCGTTTATAATTATTTTAGCGTAATATCCTAGTGTAACCGTTCTCGTAATGCCCCAGCGAAACAGATTCCGTCACATTCAGCGTAACTGTGACTGCTGTCAAGGCGGGTCTAAAAAGCCTCTTGTCTTCAAAAATATCTTTTTCATGTCTCGACAACAGAACCTTCTATGAAATTTCTGAAATGGGAACACATAAAAGTATAATTGAAACAGGTTGAGGAATTTCCGAGTACAGCATTTAAACAAAGTGGCACAGGATTTAGATACTAAGACACAGACATTAAAATGTATTCGCACATCAGAAATAATGTTGTACGACGTGGCTAATATTATTTTGTTTACGTTACAACAAACGCAATCAGAGCGGCGAGAAATACGAGGCTCTTGTCTCTCCGGGCGTAATTAAGAAAATATTTCGCGTAGAGTGTACTCAGAGAATGAAGCTATAGAGTTCATCAATTAATTTTGTATATACATCACATTTAGCTTTTAAAACAGACTTTGTTGAATATTTATAATCAGTGATACGATTCAGCAATGTAGGAATATTTCTAATCCTTTAAATTAAAATCAAAAATTTATGCATTGCTGCGTAAATTTAAATAGAGATTAATTAATGACGACCCGCGTGTGCAGCGGTCACCATACCGGTCTGACACGCAGTGGGTCCCGGGTTCGATTCCCGGTCAGACAAGTATCTGAATGATGAGTTAAAATTCTGTTCTGTTCTGGGTCTGGGTGTTTGTGTATTCGTCTTTGTATGTTTCCATGGCACCCGTGACACAGGAGAAAATCCTACTGTGGGGCTATGAGTGTAGAAAGCGTTTTAAGTTTAAGTTAAGTTTAAATTTATAAAAATGTCACAAAAATATTAAACGTTACGCATTTACTGACGATATTAAGATATAACATAATGTTCAACCTTGTATCCTAATTCTATGAGCGCTCTAACCTTATTCACAATCTAGGACGCCGACTAATTCTGTTCGAGATGAGACGCAACCGTGGCGTGATGGTACCAAATGTAGGCAATTACATAAACGACAATCAACGCACAAAGACGTCAAGAAGGGAAAGTCGAGTAACGCAATTATACAGATATGCCACGTTAACACCACGCGCTGTGATCGCACGCCGCGGTGCAAACGCTACAAATAGTTTACATGTAACATAAAAGTGATGTAACGAATGACATCATTTGATATTCGCGAATGCAAATGGGAATATTTCAAAATAAATGCGAATGCCAATGTTGTTTTTTTTTAATTCTTGGTATCACTCTGTATCCTTCGTATATCCTTGGGACTCCCTGTCTGAGGAAATAAATTTGGCGACGTTTTTTTTTTGGGCAACAAACTGCGGTTCGATTTCAATTTGGATTGATATGGCGACATTTTTTGCAAAGCATTCCACCTTCGCAACACTGAATACGAATTCCTAATATCTAAAAACATGCGAATATTTGCGAATACGAATATTCCTTACATCACTACCACTTATCATTTACTTATGTTTTTTAGGGTTCCGTACTCAAAGGGTAAAAACAGGACCCGATTACTGAGAATTCGCTGTCCGTCTGTCTTCCACCGGGCTGTTTGAAAGGGGGCTTCCATACAACAAACACGATTATGTTTGGCGTTTATTTTGCCGGTACGGAGACCTTCGTATGCGAGTCCGATTCCGCACTTGGTGGGATGTTTTTTACGATTTGAAGGGTAATCTGTGTACTAATAGATAAGACAGAAATAGACGTATCAGCTCCATCATTATTACGGATTGTAATGCTTGAAACATTAATAGTAGATTGAAGCATGTGCGGTACGGAGACTAATAAGAGGCATTCTGAGTATTCCAAGTTCGTTCTACGTTGCAGTAATACATCATTCCTCGAATTCAAGTACCTAGTATCTGCCTAGCCTATATAATATCTCTCAAGTAGCTAGTACCTATATTCTGTCTGGGGTTGTTTACAAATATATATATTTGTGGCATTGAATACATAATATAACATGGACTGGATAGACATTTGCTGCGTATATACATATTTTTTTAATAAGGAAGCTAGCAATCTTATGTTAAGTCACTGCGGCTCTAAAAATAATAAGTAATATTTGAAGTCCAATGCGTACGTTGAAATATTTCATATTCTGATGGAATAAGATAAAAACATGGGTTCATCGGTTAATACTTAAAGTCCCACAGTATCAAATTGCGGCTAAAATATTTTTACTAAAGCGTCAGTGTTGAGGTAAATCTTTGTTTGCACATTGTTATGTCACTGATATTTCTATTTGTTTTTTCAATCAAATAGTTTTGTAACTGAATCGAGGAGTGCAAATACGCGTACTAGTGGGTATTGTTGTTGCGCCAGAAACATATATGGCTTTAGTACCATTCACTCTTTATATAGAACTTTACACATCACTGACTGTTACGGGTGTCGTTAAACTACTGTATATTTTAAATTACCTACTGCCACCCTAATTCCTCGTCTTTACTAACTAATGTTAATCAATAAAACGACAATAAGAAAAAAAAATAAAAAAAGAACTCTGTGATTTTTTTTTGTTCCTTATTGTTCTTTTTGGTTTAGCTAATTAATCATTGTGTATCAAATAATGAATATACTATTGTAAATACGAGTAGTTTTTAAAGATATTGATATGTTTTAATTCAAAAATATTTCTATCTATAAATGAATCCTAAAGTATCATAAAAAAACCCGAGAACTAACATATATATACTTCTAGTTTTTTGAACATTACGTCGTTACTAAAAACAATAATCGTCATAAGAATCATAAAATACAAAAACATGACAATTAACACCATATGTCGCAGAGTAGGTAAAGTATATTTTTTCTGGATCTTATTTTCACAACACCGGCAAGAATTTTAATTATTTTCCATTTTGCTATCGTTCAGCAATTGCTTACATAACGCAAAATTATCACACTGCAACCGGTGCTCTAGTTACAAAACCGCAGATTGTATACGTGAAACTGACGAGATATAAAATATTACAACGCATTAGAGGATTATGTATGAAGCGCATTCTTTTACTAACGCAATGTGAAACTAGTGTTGCTAAATAATTCTCTCAGTGCTGACATTCTCGTAATAAACGGGTATTTTATGACAAAAATAATAAATACAGTGTTTGTACAGTGTAAGATAATTGTAAAATTCATATTTATGCAAACACTAGCTGAACGCCTCAGCTTCGCCCGCGTTAAAAAAATCGATGAATTAATTGTCCCGGGGAATAAGATACTTTCCCAGAGTAAAAAGAAGTCTATATGTTAATCCAGAGTGTCAGCTAACTCCTTACCAAATTTTATGAAAATCGCTCCAGCTGTTTAAACGTGAAGAAGTAACAAACATACACACTCATAAACTTTCGCCTTTATAATATTAGTATGAAGTATGATTAATGGTTACTTAGATTACTTAGATTTTCTTAATTTATTTTTCATTTATCCCTAATTCTTATCGCTGCAATTACTATATTATTAAGCATAAAAAATAAAACATAAGCACATTAGCAAAAATATGAAGATAGTTAAAATTTTATCAAGTTTAATTGGCCACCCCAAATAGTAGAGAACCCATTATATACCCAGCAGTGAGACAAAATAATTGGGACTAAATATTCGCTGTAGATTTAGAACTAGTTTTATTCAAAATTTAAAAAATACTGTAACTTTTTAAACATTAAAAATGTTGTAAATCATTAGGAACTGGGGTGTCCTAGGAAATAAATGCTGACATAGCAACGTCTACAACGCCCGTCTGCGTGATCCGAGATCTCTCAGTACCGGAGCAATAAGCGTTAATGTAATTTGTGCAAATATGAAAACGGCTGAGTTTGCCCTTATTAGTTCAGCGTCCCAGTTACGAGTAGTATGACCAGCTCCATGTACTTGATTTCAGGATCGAAATCGAAAATACGATTAACACATTTCTAATAATAATCTGACTTTAAATAACAATAATACATATATTAACATATTTACATAGGCAATTGTCATTTTTATTGATTTTTTATCGATTTACTTGTCTCATCATTTTGGTACCTCTGTACAATGGAATTTAAAAATTTTGAACATTGGACAGGGCTTAAAAACACTGAAGAAATATGCAAGAAATATATATAAAATAAAAAATAGAAAATTTTGATATACATCGGTCAACCGGACCAATATTTGTACGACTACGTGAGTCCTATATGTAAGTTACGTGCATAATTGACGCATATAATTATATTCATTTGTCGTTGGTTAATGTCCATTAGACATCAATAATAATGGTCACACTAGTAACGACGTTTGTCACCCCTGGACACATATTTATTTATATCATGACATTGTTTTTATTTGTTCTTCCTAGGAACGCTTATGTCAATAATCACGTTTGCCCATCCACATGGGATTTATTTTGGCATACAAGATTATATTTTCCTTATAACAAATTAATTCTATCTATTCTATTTCCCCAGCTTCCGGCATGAGTATTGTATATAACGTCTCGTGTGGAATATTTGCATATTATTCATGAATTATATTATGCCATAGAAATAAAATTAATAAGTTGAATAGAAATGCTCAAATTAATAACAATATGCCATAAGCCGAATAATGTATATGCAGTTTGCTTATTAACATATTTATTTTCTTTATTAGTAAGTATCCGATTACGTTAGATAGAAGGCTTGATAAAATGATTTGGTAGTAAACAAACTTTTTTATGATGTAGGGATTTCCAAAAACTGCAGATTTTTGTTAGTAAGAGCAACGTATAGACGAGTAAAAGAAATACTTTAACCTATTAAGTAGGACTCACAAGTTGCGTGGTAGTGCAGGCTCCCTTCCTATTCCATTGGGGCCCGGTTCCGGATTCGATCTCAGGCCAGACAATTATCTGAATCATTACTTTAGTTTTTAAGCTATTGCATAGCTTTTATAGCGGGCTTTGAGCGTGGCGACCGAATCGAGAAATTCCGTAACGAAAAAACCTAATACTCCTTATTCCTCCTACCATGTAGCGCGGCCGACCGTTCGCTTAACGTGTATGTATATGGTACGAAAGTATGAAGCTCGCACGGATCGAGACGAACTGCTCGGAAATCGGACGAATATGCAAGCAGCTGTTTGTGAGAAAGTATATAGTATAAAAAAAAACTTGAATTAATATCAAAGAAAAAATACTGCATAAATAAATAAATAGTTATAATTCCATAAGTTGATAAAAAATTCTATGCAATAGCCTCACCGTGGCAGTCCCTGATTGCCACACATTTTTTTTCTGTGTCTGCATGACTCAGGAGATAGAAATCCTAGTGTAGGGCTATATGGGTGTAGAAAGCGTTATAGTATTCATGCAACAAATGAAATTACTTTTATATATGCGCAAGTAACTTTTACCTTAAGGGGTAAATTAAGAATACTACAATATTTTGCTCCCTTTGAGTTGGACTCTGTTCAATAAATTCATATTCTGTTTCAGACGCCTACAAAAAGATGAATAAATACAAAAGGGAGGTTAAGCAGCGGCGTTAAAATAAAATTTACTTTTTCCCAGGTGTACATCCCTCGGGCGTATTTCTTTTCACTCCCGTTCAATCAGGCGAGTAGCGCTCAGGAAGACGAATTTAGTTCACTAGCTTTATTTGCTAGGACATACCGTCTTAATGGTCGAAAATAAGGTAACTGTTATGTTAGTGTGTCTGCGTATAGGAGTATTTGTTTATTAAATACATGTTCGAATGTATTATTACTTCGTCGAACTTCAACACTTCTGATGTTCTGTAATTTTGAAGTTAAACTTATTTTAAAGCATTTAAGAATGATGTAAAATGTTTTTGTTGAGCGTGGACATCAAAAAGTGACACCGTAAATTTGTACTCAACGCCATTACTGAAATGATAAGTTAATAAAGAACGTCAAAAGTAAATCATTATACTTTTGACAGTACAGGTGTTACTAGGAGCAATTATTTCATCTTTTTATATTTTTAACGTGGAATGATTTTTTTTAAGTTATTTTTGTTTTGTTACCATAAAACCATAAAACACGTATAACAGGTAGGACAAGGTATGCCACGACAGAAGAAAGCTATGAGTGGGAGAAAAAAGCTAGACTTGAGGGCCACGAAACATTCGTTTCAAGCGTCAGTCGTTCCGCACTCCAAGCATAAGTGTTGAACATTAAAAACAAACGTGTGTTTGATTATGTAGGGCCACGGAATCTCGTTTCAAATCGTAGCGATATTTGTCAATATTGGCACGTCGCTTTTAGACCTAAGCGAATATTTCGTGGCCCAACGGTAAGAGTAAATAACATTTTAAAGCTCAGTGCTCGAACGAGGTTACTTTCGCTACCATGTTTGGTCCCCGCGGGCGTATTCTTTTCACTCCGGCTTAATCTTCCGCTGAATTGTAACTGATCTAACTTGGCACTTCCTGGGCAAATGTGCCAAGTAAAGGTTCTTTAACTTCTCTTATGTAATTTCAAAATGATATATTAGTTAAGAAAAGTGTAACAGAATTACTAGCGTATTTTTCTACGTGAAAAGTCCTAATTTAGTTTCTGTATTGTTTTCAACGTTAACTTGTATTTTAGTATATTGGGCGTAGCACAGAGGTACAGGCGGTACGGAATTCAAACCCCGAAGAAGACATCAGGTATGTATTTAAATTGTATGGATAACCCAAACCCATAGCAAATTTACATACATTACTTATTATTGGTCTACACAACACAACCGATCTATCTATACATTATCTAGAGCAAAAAATATTATTATCGATTTTGATAAAATGTGTGTAATGTGACTGTAATCATTGGATAACAAACATTTTGCCTTTTTGGCAAGGAATCAAATATCATTATGTTGTGCAAAATTTGAAATAAATATGAAATAGTAACGATCAAGTATATATTTCGTAAACATATAGTTGGATTTAACTACACATATAAAATTAAAATGCAATGTGGAATTTTTCAATAGGCTTTAGAATTGAAAACGTGACTTTATGAATTTTTCCAAGAAATTTTCCGTTTAATCTCAGGTAGATAAATTGTAAGCAAGTAAATTTCAACAATACCTGTCTGAAGGCAAATTTGCTTTCATGATGAGCAAAGTGGTGGAAAGTGAACAAGAATTTTCATTTAGCATTACCGCTGGCGATTTTCAGTGAAAATAATAACTAGTTCTACAAAGGAATCAACAATTTATTGCAAGATGATATGCATAAATATAGTTTAAAACTATACAATTTTTGCTCTGCTTAAGTTTAGCAATATATATCGTAAGTAAACAGATATATCGTTCACCTGGTAAAATTTTGGCAAATAGGTATAATTGTTCATATGTTACAGAAAAAAAAGTATTATAGGTTTATTTAATGATACTTATTTATTGTCAAATTTATTGTTATTGTTATCATTTTGCTGTCCTATTCCTATTAGGGCAGTAAATACAATTGTAAATACAAATTGCCTCATTTGGCGGAAATCCACGCTATGACACAATTCATGACCTATAAAATTGCACTGTGAAGGGCGGTAAATATTATGACCTCATCTTTTCTTAGTCTGCGAAACCCATAGCAAGCAGTAGCCGTCTATTACTTATTGAGTAAATTATGCCCCTTTAAAATCGAATAAAAGTTTTGAGTATTATGATACGATAGAAGCCAATCGTTGATTTCGCATTCGCCTCGAAATATAATTCGTAAATAATATTTCCCTACTTGCTAGTAGGCAATGAAATAGGTCTCTTGGTCCCATTAATATTGCTTCAGAATTTCTTTTAAATTGAGTCTGTTACATAACCATAATTTAGTCGTTGCCGGCGTTTCACTGAATTGGCTACTAAGTAACAATTTATTGATTTACAAGACAGTTGGAACGAACCTAAGCACTATTTAATAACGCTTAAGTACATTATTTTACCTATTGATCGCTAATTTCGGGTCAAGCATACATATAAAATCAACATTACATCATCTTCATACGGACTTGTACTCAATAGTCTTAACCTTTGTAACGGATCACGATTTGACGATTACCGTATTATGCAAATTTTACTTAGACCCAAAGTGACTAGTGTAGCTAAAAGCGCAGAGCTTGTCATCTAACGTTCTTTTGAACTATGATCGCGGAATGAAAATAAAAATGAAGAATGAAAATTCATTAATAAAGATATATTACTATGATAAATGTTTAATTTTGATCTCCCTGTCAAGTATTTCATTTAAACTACAAAACATAATAATAACAGCGTACAAAGATTACAACAGTAACAATAGCGTTAAAATACCAGTCCCAAACAAAACAATTTGAAAAATCGCGGGCGCTTTGCACAAGCTCATTTCGTCTCCACTTAAAAAATTCGTCAGTAGAATATCACCCCATTTTGTCGGGAATTCTTTTGGCACTGAGCGACCAGTACTCCACAGCATCCTAATAACTGTCATCTAGATTTAATATCACATCTCCCGCTGTACACGGGAAACGCCGCGAGGCAATTTCCTTCCTAAAATTGTATTTGGACGAATACGCGTAAACTAAACACATATGCGACCCAAACGGCAAATTTTATTTATATTCTGACTCTATAGAATCAGGAACTTCACTGTTTTACGACAAGAATTGATAGGTTTATGTTCGTTGCTTGGGATCATATAAAATTGTACGTCACTATATAAATTGTGCGTCGTACGTCTTCGTACCCAAAAAATGGAATGCGATTAGCCTCTTCCTTATAAACAGGATTAAATGTTGGATGGGATTCTTATCAGGATTTAAATCTTAATAGAAGTGCAAAGGAGTTGAGATATTCCAAATGCTGCTTGACGAAGCTTTGGGAGCAAGAGAGTATATCAGAGAGTGTAGAATAGATTTTTTCTTATCGTGTAAAAGAAATATTTAATTTTTAGGTTTTCTTTATATTTTTTTGTAATTGTAGTAGCTAATGAATACGCCTGATTATATTTGCTCCCCTATCGCTTGTGGTCATCTGTAACTCATATAGAGCAGGAGGTTATATCTGAATGTAACATCACAGATATCAGCCTAGACATTGTGATCATCTAGATATGATCACATCAATATATTTATGGACATTTAATTGACGTCCAGCGTGGCAGAGCGACTACCATACTGGTCTGACGCGCAATGGGTCCCGGGTTCGATTCCCGGCTAGACAGGTTTCTGAATGATGACTTTGGATTCATGTTCTGGGTCTGGGTGTTTGTATATTTGTCTTGTATGTTTTCCATGGTACCCACGATACGGGAGAAAATCGTGTGTGGGGCTATGAATGTAGAAAGCGTGTTTTTTTTAATTGTGAAGAATAGACAGAAATAATATTTATTAACATACATACAACTATGCATTCGAGCAGGTTTTAATGTTATAAGTAGGTATGTACTACATTGTTTTATTAGAGATCTTTTATATGAGATTACGTTATCAGAAACTGCAAATGTGTGTTGAATATAAATGAGTTGGCACAGTAAATCGGCTGTCGAATCCTGAACTAAACAATTCTATCGTACGATTCCTGGTATTGGGGTCTTAATACACGCACATACCTCACGCTATTTACATTATAATTTTATATGACATATTTTTCTTCTACATAGTTAAAGTAGCGAACAAATGTGCAGTCCATTTGATGGTAAGTGGTCTTCCTACTCACCATGAAAATTAATAATAAAGTGTAAACAATTGGTATTGTCCCAGAAGTTGGACATAGTGCTTTGCTAACACCTGAGAGTTACATTAGAAAGTCTGCTACTATCTACAAAACATGGTATGCTATGCATGCATATTTACAAAATAATGGTGCAAGGTAGAAATTAATAGTCTGAAGTATTTTTACTGAATTTGCTAGTCGAATTTCATATAGCAATGCATAATGTTCACATTAAAGAAGTAAAAATATGTATCGTAGTTTACGATTAGTACTATAACGAATGCGTCCTTCTAAAATAAAATCTTTGCTATACACACAACAATAAAATGTTAAACAATAAAAAGATAAAAACAAACTTTAAGTTGTACTACTAAGCAAGTACCAGGCCACCATACCATTGAAGTGGCCGTAAAAAGCGATTGCTCAGAAATTCTCAACGCACTTGCTCACGCTCAGTAGTACAAATTCCGTCACTTTGTACCCGTTTCACTGACAACGAACAACGATTATTATGTGGAACAAATGAACAGTATACGATAATCAAATTTATTGGAATATATTAAAACCGTTTAATTGCAAATTAATGGTCATAGGAAATATTTCAGCAGATAAATCAGTTATTGAGATTAATATTTTTTATATGGAGCAACCGAGATTGCAGTCCACTTGATGGTAAAAGGCAAAAACCACCTATGGAATCTCTACTCCAGATAAGATGTTATATCATAGATAAAGTGTTTCCTCTGAGGACTAAGTGAGTACGTTTCGAATAAGCATGTTGCAATACCATCTTTCAAACCAAAATACAGCAACGCTCAACGCTTTTAATAAGACGCAAGGGGGTTTATCACCTTTGAGTAGCAATATTATTGTTATATGGCCTATCAGTAATAGGCTTGTCAGAAGAGTTGTAGAAAAAACATTACTTTATCATGTTACTAGGCAACCTCATTTAACGCATGATTTTGTAGTGAAATTAATTTCTCTAGCTTCTAGCAGCTAGCTTGTAACATTCTTTATCTATATCGCCCGAGGCAGCGCAAGTGACTTATCGGGGTCATGCGTTAACGTTTGACAATCACAAGCGACTTGTCCAACATGCCAAGTGAACATTGAGTCGTACAGGTACCATAATGATCAGCTATCGAAACCGGGTTTGGCTTTTAGAGTTCCCTACCCAATCCATCCCATAAATCACTCTTTATGCCAACTGTGGCGACATATTTCTTCCTTATAAAGCGATCTTTTGGAGCGTTCATTGTTATTCATTGCTGAAATGCTATTCTACGCTAGGCGTTCGTTTGGCTTTACACGCTTTCGTGGATTTTCCTTAAATACTTAATGGACTCGCGGTTAAAATAAGAACAAAGCTTTATCTATGTTATAAAACAGTCCTTTGTCGCAACTTCTAATATTTACAAATTATACATTTACACATCTGATTCAGTGACTAAACAGATTTAATGAATGTGTCTAAAGACATTTGAATTCAACCAGTTTTGGTTAAATATTATATACTTATTTTATTTATAACGCTCCTCAATATACATTATAAAAATACAATAATTCGTACATAATTATATGAACTTACAATTTGCATGTCAAAATCTGAATTAATGACATGGTCATTATCATCATCAACCCATTATTGACCAAGTCTGCACGTGTCTCCTTTCAAAACGAGGGTTAAGGCCAACTTATAATTCCAAACAATGCTATACTTTTTTGATGAATATTTGACATTTTACGAGTCATTACAAAGTCAACCATAACTGGTTCTATTTTCCACAGCAAAATTATGCCATATCTATTTAAATTCATTCGCTAAAATCATAAAACTGGGCACTGGAGCCCGTTTGCTCAGGCTAATTCGAATGTTAAGCAGCTATTTACCGACTTGAAGCATATTAACATAATTTCCGTGTAAAGTTCAAGGATATGTGGACACATTCTTGATTCACTTTAGCAGGGTTATGCGAAGGTATTTATTTAAATGATGGTTTGTTAGGTAATTTGGATTTCAAGTGTGAATAAAGTGGTCATATTAAGTGGGGTGGATAATGATCTCTTTCATAAAAGTGGGACGGTAATATTTTTTTACCCGATTGAAGTACTAAACGAGCATGCACCAATTTGTGGTCACAGCACTACTTCAAATTCATATATAGAACAGAGGTTTTATTTCAAGCTAATCACAGATGCATTGCCACTTCCGAGGACTACCATGGTCGCGTCATATAAAAGTGAACCAGGAAAATATATTGACATTATAAACAAACATATCATCCCATTTGTAACACGGCCAATCATTACCCACTTTCTGGAGGAAAATGTAAGGAAAGCAAATGTTGCTTCAGCCGAATGTTACATCTTGGGCATTAAGCTCCTACGTGTCTCGAATATAGAATGCTATCTATGTCATTATGTAAAATCTACTCGACACAGATTTTTCTGACTCGGAAAGTGAATATGTAACAAGTAAATTTGTGTGAATTCAAAATACAATTTGAAAAATAGCCATCGAATACATAATGCATCATAAATTAATCATAATATCTTTATACATATCATAAAAATTCTAATGCTGTTTTAGTAATCGTTATATTTTACTTAATCATTTAAGTCATTTCAAAAAGTCTATGAACAATTTTCTATTTGATTACTTGCTTAGACTTCACTCGCGGAGTATTTGAATTTTATAAACATTGAACACCCTTTTAATCCTCTTAAGGGTGAAAATGGACAAATAATTTCTCAGTCAACTTTATAAAATAAACCTGTTATCGAAACTATTTGGTTCTAGTTTAGTAGCTATAATTAGTCTCTGCGATAATTAGACAAAAATGAGTATCCTTTCGCTTTTGTATATATGAATTACAATTTTCAAATGCAACACTTTCTGAAATTAGTTACATAAAGTCTTATTACAG